>OY856413.1:1164103484-1164703484 GCA_963693085.1 Alisma plantago-aquatica | reverse complement strand
CTTTATCCCAGTCTCAACAAGCTGAATACCTAATCCACATTCTCTTTTGGGTGTGCATATAATATCCCAAGAAACAATGTGTAAATGTTTCTTATCCTCAGAGTCATTCCAAAGGAAATCTCTCATAAGCTTCTCTAGAGTTTTGATGACTAATTTAGGTAAAGCAAAATGCAGAGGTCCAGAAGATGTTCTATGCCAAAAGAGTGGAAATGATAAGTTCCAGCCTACCAGCTTGGGAAAGTAGGTTTCCTTTACAAGAATTTAACCTGACTTTAATTTTTTCAATAATAGGTGAGCACATCTCCTTCATTAACCTCCCAGTAAACAAGGGAACACCCATATATCTAACTGGAAGATTAGAGATAGGAATCCTCATAATGTCTGACACATTAGTAACATCCACAGTTTTACTAAGAAAGATTTGACTTTTATCATTGTTAAGATTCAACCCAAAAATCCTACTAAAGTTTTCAAGTATATCCTTGAGACGTTCCACATCCTGACCATCAGCCTTTTAGAATAAAAGCAAATCGTCAACAAAAATAATGTGAAAAATATTCGTCTCATCAGCCTGAATAACTCTTAGTCTACTAGATGTGACCTTAGCATTAATAATATCAGAAAGTCCCTACATAGCAATAACAGATAAAAGGGAGGATAAATGATCTCCTTGTCTCACACTGTTTGAGTCCCAAAACATATCAGACATACAACCATTAACTAGCACTTTATAGGAGGCCAAGTCAAAGGTTTCTCGAATCCAATTAAGACACCAAATTGGGAAGCCCATTCTTCTCATGAGGAATAAGATGTAGTCTCATATGACAGTGTCATAGGCCTTAGCCAAATCCACCTTAACACACATACTTTTTTGAGGACCCACAATGGTGTTGAGAATATCATTTGCAAGCAAGATAGCATCTCCAATCCTCCTGCCTTTAATAAAAGCTACTTGATTCAAGTCAATCAACATAGGAAGAACACGATCCAACCTGTTAGCTAAAATCTTCATTATCACTTTGTAGATGATGTTGCAATGGGAAATGGACCTAAAATCCTTTAATTCGACATCACCAGGTAGCTTAGGAATCAGAGTGATCAACATATTGTTACATTCCTTCAAGAGCTTACCCGAACTAAAAAAAACTAAGGATAGCAAAAATTATCTCTTCAACTATGATGTCCCAAACCAATTTAACAAAAGCAGAGTTAAACCCATCCGGGCCTGGATCCTTATCATCATTTATCTTCAACATCACCTCTTCAACCTCTTTCCTAGTCACAACACTTCTTAACATGTCAAATTGAGCCTGATAAATTTAAGGCAAACACCACTCTTCATTCTAGTAAACGACTTCATCAGACATGCTGTTAAACAAACCTTCATAAAAGGATTTGATGCTCTCCTGATTATTGTCCATATCATAGATATTTCCTCCATGTGCATACTTTAGAACATTAATATTATTTCTAATCCTTATGGTATTAAGGGATGCATAGAAGAAGGACATATTTTTATCACCCACTTTAAGCCATTGGATCCTATTCTTTTGACAAAGTATGTTTTCTTCATGCCTTAGAGCTTTATCAGTGTCATCTCTCAAAGTAATCAGCTGCATTTGTTTATTTTCATTCAAGGGGTCATCATCAACTTCTCTCTACAACTCCATAAGATTTAACTCAAGCTCTCTCTCTTTAGTCATAAAATTGCCCACCTTCTCTTTGTTCGAGTTTCTCAAAGCACATGAAACTCCATACAACTCCCTGTAAATGTGATACATAGGTGTGTTGGCTAAATGGACATCTATAAATCCCTTTGTTTTGATTATGACAAACATTTCATTCTTATTAATCTAACGAGCTACTTGAGTGTGCAGGACTAAGATGGATGGCAAAGCAACTAGGGAAAATCCACAAGCTAAAATGTTTATATTTTCATGCAATGTAATCATTGTTGTAAAAACTTGTACAAATATATAATGTACAAGTACTTAGAATTGCATGTAAATCAAGCGTTAGATTTTCCCTAGCCAAACACCATAGTTAGACATGTCATCCCATTTAAATAGGATCATTTATGCACACTCACACATATAATTAGTGCCTAAATTGAAATCTTGAAACAGGATCATTCTCGGTCGACAAACTCCTCGACCGAGACACTCTCGGTCGACAATCTTCTCGACCGAGAAAGATCCAAAGTAGTTGTTAGACACAACAGACAAGTTAGTCGGCAGTTGAAGAAAGACGTTGCAAATCACTTGTTCCAGAGAGCCTGTCGGTCGACAAAAGTTCGACCGAGTAGGAGTCTCGGTCGACCATTTGTCGACCGAGATGGTCTCTGACAACAACTGCAGAATAAATTAATTAGTCGTTGTTAAAGCAACAACTTTATACCTAACGGCTAGTTAAGCACTTAGAAACCCCTAGAAGTTGTCTAGAACGTCCTTAAGCATACTTAGGCCATTCCTATAAATAGGACAAGCCATAGAACACTAGAATTCACTTGTTACACTTGAGAAATACTTGAGCATACTTGAGCAATCTATTGCAAGCAATTTGAGCATTGTGATCATTGGCATACTTTCTCCTTAGCTCAATTTCGTGTCCTATAGGCTAGAATCTCCTACCCACAGCAATCAAAAGTTCACACACTTGGCTAGGAGATCTATACGCTTGATCTAGGCATATCAAGCCTTGGGCTTAAAGGATAAGTTGTAATTTCCTTTTCCTTTCTTGTTCCTTTTTATTATTTGTACTCTCCTTGCTACTCCTAGGATTGGAGGCTGCGGATTGGAGAGGATTGACTTCTCAGGTGGAGAAGGGGACTTCAAGCTACTTCAAGAAGGCTATCGCAAGGGAAGCTACTTCAGAAGGCTGGTGCAACGGGAGTTGGTGCATCAACTTCAAGGGAAGGCTGCTTCAAGGTTGGGCGATTACTTCTAGGTGAAGGCTGCTTGAAGGGTTTGGGAAAAGAAATTGTATTTTATGTAAAGTCCTTGCGAGGTAATAAAATAAATTTCTTTTCAAATCCCGGTTGGGTTAGCAACCGGGTAGTGGACTGACGGCTATAGTATTTGCTATAGTTGGAACCACTCTAAACCCTGTGTCTCCTTGTCCAATATCTTCATTGTGGTTGTTTGAGTTTAAATTATTATTAAATCTTTATAAAACTCTATTCACCCCCCTCTAGTAGTTTTCAGTTGGTATCAGAGCAAGGCTTCAAGGAACCCTAACAAGGTCTTGAAGAAATGGGTGATGGAGTGCTCAACAACCTCAACATTGAAGGGACACTTGTTGCTAGACCCCCAGCGTTCGATGGGACAAACTACCAATATTGGAAGAGAAGGATGCAATTCTATTTCCAAGGAATAAACTGGGATCTATGGAGAATGGTGTCTACTCCTTACATGCTCCCTCAAAATGAATTTGCGGAATGGGATGCAAACACGGTAAAACTAGCCCAAATGAATGCAAAAGCTGTAAGTATATTATATTGTTCTATTTCGGTAGGAGAATTTAATAGAATATCAAATTGTGATACATCTTATGATATTTGGCATAGACTGTCCATAACCTATGAGGGTACAGTCCAAGTTAAAAATTCTAAAATTAGCTTGCTTAAAACGAAGCTTGAACATTTTCGTATGGATCCAAATGAATCTATTAGTGAAATGTTTTCAAAATTCTCTATCATTGTTAATGGTTTAAGTGCCCTAGGAAAACCTGTCCTTGAGGAAGATCAAGTCTCAAAAATCCTTCGATCACTTCCTCCAAAATACAAGCCAAAGGTGACAGCCATTGAAGAAGCAAACGACCTCACTCGACTCAAAATGGAGCAACTCATCGGCAATTTAGAAGCTCATGAAGCAGATCTAGAAGAGGAAGAAAGAAGAGAACGTGAACGTCAAAATGGGAAGAAGAAGGATGTGGCTCTCAAAGCTTCAAAAGTCGTCACACAAGAAAGTGAGGAGTCGAGTGAAGAAGAAGGAGAAGAAGCCTTGATCGTCAACGGTAAGAAATACAAAAGGTTTAAAACTAACAAAATTTCTAGTTCTTCTACCCCTCCTAGGTGCTTTGAATGTGGGAAGAAAGGGCATTTCAAAAATGAATGTCCCAAAGCAAAGAAGGGAAAGAAAAACTCACACAAGAAGAAAGGAGAAAAAGCCTATAAAGCTACATGGGATGAGTCAAGTGAGAGTGAAAGCGGAGAAGAGGTGGAATGTCTAATGGCAAGAGAAGACAATGAAGACTCTCAAGAGGTAAGCCTAATTGATCTTCCTAAAGAAGAGTTAGTTACAAATTTACAAGAAACTCATGATAAATATATTGATGCCAAGAAGCAACTAAAGAAGGCTATAAAATAAAATGATGAGCTCATTGCCAAATTAGATGAACTTTCTTCTGAAAAGAACAACACTGATTTTGAGAATCTATCTTTAAAAACATCTTTAGATGATTGTACTAGAAAGCTACTCACTTTAGAAACAAATGTTGATCTTCTTTCTAAAGAAAAGACTGAATTGTTAGCTAAACTACAAGATTTTCAAACTCAGCCTATTTTGTGTAACCATTCGGACTATGATAATCTTGTAAAGGAAAAAGACTCATTATTTTCTGATTTAGATCAAGCAAGAAAAGATCTACACAAGAAAATGAATGACATTGCTATGTTACAAAGAGAACTATATGAGTTAAGAAGAAAAGATATACTTGATAACATACTAAAAGTTGGCACTGTTTACAATGGAAGAAAAGGTGTGGGATATGCTCCAAAGAAAAATCAACCCAAAAGAACTCAAACTAGGTTTGTACCTAAGAACACAATGGCTAGAAAGAGAAATGAAGTTTATTCTATTACTTGCCATTTCTGCTTACGTCTTGGACACTATTCCTTTTCATACCCCTACAAGACTAAGGAGTCCGACTTAGTTTGGATCCCAAAACCCCAAACTTAGTAGAGTGGAATGTAGTTGAGATATGACCAAATGCTTTATTTTGCTATTTACATTGTCTTATCTCAACTAAACAAAAGGTGTCATGCATATTGTTATTATTTTTCTACATTGTTGTACTGAAACAGAAACCTTGTCGGTCGAAGTATTGTCGACCGAGCTTTAGATCGGTCGAAGTATTGTCGACCGACTGGATGACTTTAACAAATCAAAATTTACAGCACCTATTTCGGTCGAACATTGGTCAACCGAGCAAAGTTCTGCGTATCTTTGATTGTAATACAGTAACCTTCTCGATCGACAAATTGTCGACCGAGACATATGTCGGTCGAACAATTGTCGACCGACTGGACTTCTGTTTCAGAACTTTTATACAAATATGTATTTAAATGATTCTAACCATATCGGACCATCACATGGGTACCAAAATCTACATTTTAATGCAGGAATGAGTGGTTGACAGTGGATGTTCCAAACATATGACCGGAAACAAGGATGCATTCCAAACTTTTGAAGAAAAGAAAAGTGGAACAGTCACTTTTGGAGACAATGGTAAGGGCAAAATCGTTGGAATAGGTAATGTTGGTACAAACCTTGAAATTAAGAATGTTCTACTTGTTGATGGTTTGCACCATAACTTAATAAGTGTTAGCCAATTATGTGATAGTGGTTATGATGTGTTATTTAACAAAACCTGCTGCAAGTTATTAATAGAAAATACTACAAATGTTGTTTATGAAGGAAATAGAGTTGGTAATCTTTATATTCTTAAACCTAACTCTATGAAAACAGTAGTAGGAAAATGCTTGCTTGCAAATGACAATACCTTACAAATATGGCATAAAAAGCTAGGACATGCTAGTTCACATGTTATAAAAAAGTTAGTAAAATATGATCTTGTTCGCGGATTGCCTACTTTATCTTTTGATCAAAGTGAAAACTGTGAACCATGCACAATGGGAAAGCAAACCAAAATATCTTTCAAATCAAAACATGTACTTAGCACCAGTAGATCATTAGAATTAATTCATATGGATCTATTTGGACCAATGAGGACACAATCAATTGGTGGTAAGAGATACTACTTTGTGATTGTTGATGATTATAGTAGATATACATGGGTACATTTTATTGCAACTAAAGATGATACTATTCATGTTTTTATGCAATTTTGTTCAAAGATTGAAAATCTCTTACAAAATAAAATATGTACCATTAGAAGTGATCATGGTGGGGAATTTGAAAATCATACATTTGAAGAGTTTTGTACATCTCAAGGATACACTCATAGTTTTTCTGCTCCACGCACCCCACAGCAAAATGGTATAGTTGAAAGGAAAAATCGATCACTACAAGAAATGGCTAGAACTATGATGCTTGAACATAACACACCCAAAACCTTTTGGGCTGAGGTTTTAAACACTACATGCTATGTGCTAAATAGAGTAACTGTTCACTCTTATTTAAAGAAAACTCCATATGAACTCATACATTCTATGAAACCTAGAGTTGACTATTTTCATACCTTTGGCTCCACATGCTACATTTTAAATACCAAAGATGATAGAGACAAGTTTGATTCTAAATCACACAAAGCATTCTTTTTGGGATATTCCACTTCTAGCAAAGCTTTTAGAGTATATAACACTATCTCTAGAAAAGTTGAGGAATCCATTCATGTTTCTTTTCATGAGGAGTCAAAATCTAAAAATCTAGAAATCACTGATCTCACTAATCAATTCGAAAATTTAACCATACCAAATGATAGTGAGAAAGTTACTACATCCAATCCCCAAGTTGAAACACAACCTACACCTAGGCTTATCAAGGATCATCCCCAAGAACTGATTATTGGAGATCCAAATGATAAGGTCAAAACTCGGTCTTCCTTCAAAGATGTAGCAAACATGGCTTTTGTTTCTATCATTGAACCTAAAAAGATATCCGAAGCTCTTAAGGATGATTATTGGATAATAGCCATGCAAGAAGAATTGAATCAATTCACTAAAAATGATGTATGGGATTTAGTTCCTAAACCACAAGATAAAACCATAATAGGAACTAAATGGGTTTTTAGGAACAAGCTAAATGAGTCAGGAGAAGTAATAAGGAATAAAGCTCGGTTAGTAGCACAAGGATATAATCAACAAGAAGGAATAGATTTTGATGAAACATATGCACTCGTAGCTAGACTTGAAGCTATTAGGATGTTACTAGCTATTGCTGCCCATAAAAACATTAAGCTCTATCAAACGGATGTCAAAAGTGCATTTCTAAATGGCATTATTCAAGAAGAAGTTTATGTTGCCCAACCACCTGGCTTTGAAATACCGGAAAAGGTAACTATGTTTATAAACTTAAGAAAGCACTTTATGGTTTAAAACAAGCACCTAGGAATTGGTATGAAAGGCTCAAAACATATCTTTTTGATAATGGCTTTTCTATTGGAAATTCAGATTCTACTTTATTTTTCAAAACATATACATCTGATTTCCTAGTTGTGCAAATATATGTTGATGACATTATTTTTGGAGCTTCAAATGATTCATTGTGCACACAATTTAGTGATATTATGCAAAAAGAATTTGAAATGAGCCTCATGGGTGAACTAACTTTCTTTCTTGGTTTTCAAATTAAGCAAACACCTGTAGGAATTTTCATAAGCCAAGAAAAATATACTAAAGAACTCTTAAAACGTTTTGGGATGGATCAATGCAAACATGCTACTACTCCTATGGCTACTTCTGTCAAAATTGATAAGGATGAAAATGGGGAACCTATTGATGATTCCTTATATAGAGCCATGATTGGCAGTTTGCTTTACTTAACGGCTTCTAGACCGGACATTATGTTTTCTGTTGGTCTTTGTGCTCGATTTCAATCACAACCTATGCATTCTCATTTTCTAGCAGTCAAACGAATTCTTCGTTATCTAGCCGGTACTACTTGCTTTGGTTTATGGTATCCAAAAGGACAATCCTTAGATTTTAAAGCTTATACTGATGCGGATTATGCTGGTTGTCGACTTGATCGCAAGAGTACTAGTGGTGGTTGTTTCTTATTAGGGAGAGCTTTAGTATCTTGGTTCAGCAAGAAACAAAATACGGTTGCCCTATCTACAACTGAAGCTGAATATATGGCAGCCGGGTCTTGTTGTGCTCAAGTGCTTTATATGCAACAGGTGTTAAGCGATTATGGTTTTAATCTGACATCTACACCTATTTTCTGTGACAACACGAGCGCCATTAACTTAGCACACAATCCTATTTTACACAGCCGAGCTAAACATATTGAAATCCGTCATCATTTTTTAAGGGATCACATCTCAAAAAATCACGTTTCCCTTCATCATGTTGATACGGAAGATCAATTGGCTGATATTTTTACAAAACCGCTTCCACTAGATCATTTTAACAACATTAGGAAGCAATTGCTTATCACTCCTTTGGAGGATGTTTTCTTTGACATTTGTGCTACTTAAACAAAAACTCTTGCTTACATTTTTGGCTTTTAAATGGACATCTTTTCTTTTCATTAGATTTGATGGGATATCTAATTAAGGGGGAGTTTTTATTCTTAAAACGGTTATCTTTTTGAAATGACAAAGGGGGAGAGATAAATATAAAACTAAAATTTAGAAATTATGTAAAATTCAATTAATGAGTTTCATAAATAACCTCTTGGCTTTACATTGAAAGTTGCTATATTCCCAAATGATCTGGATTTCATGTTCCATAATTCATGGGGAATAATAAGCACACATTTTATACACAAGAGAAAAAGCTACACAAGGTAATCTAAAGGTATGAAACTCATATGTTTTATATTTCCTTTATTTATATTTTGAAAATGTTTGTCATCTTCAAAAAGGGGGAGATTGTTGGCTAAATGGACATCTATAAATCCCTTTGTATTGATTATGACAAACATTTCATTCTTATTAATCTAACGAGCTACTTGAGTGTGCAGGACTAAGATGGATGGCAAAGCAACTAGGGAAAATCCACAAGCTAAAATGTTTATATCTTCGTGCAATGTAATCATTGTTGTAAAAACTTGTACAAATATATAATGTACAAGTACTTAGAATTGCATGTAAATCAAGTGTTAGATTTTCCCTAGCCAAACACCATAGTTAGACATGTCATCCCATTTAAATAGGATCATTTATGCACACTCACACATATAATTAGTGCCTAAATTGAAATCTTGAAACAGGATCATTCTCGGTCGACAAACTCCTCGACCGAGACACTCTCGGTCGACAATCTTCTCGACCGAGAAAGATCCAAAGTAGCCGTTAGACACAACAGACAAGTTAGTTGGCAGTTGAAGAAAGACGTTGCAAATCACTTGTTCCAGAGAGCCTGTCGGTTGACAAAAGTTCGACCGAGTAGGAGTCTCGCTCGACCATTTGTCGACCGAGATGGTCTCTGACAGCAACTGCAGAATAAATTAATTAGCCGTTGTTAAAGCAACAACTTTGTACCTAACAGCTAGTTAAGCACTTAGAAACCCCTAGAAGTTGTCTAGAACGTCCTTAAGCATACTTAGGCCATTCCTATAAATAGGACAAGCCATATGACACTAGAATTCACTTGTTACACTTGAGAAATACTTGAGCATACTTGAGCAATCTATTGCAAGCAATTTGAGCATTGTGATCATTGGCATACTTTCTCCTTAGCTCAATTTCGTGTCCTATAGGCTAGAATCTCCTACCCACAGCAATCACAAGTTCACACACTTGGCTAGGAGATCTATACGCTTGATCTAGGCATATCAAGCCTTGGGCTTAAAGGATAAGTTGTAATTTCCTTTTCCTTTCTTGTTGCTTTTTATTATTTGTACTCTCCTTGCTACTCCTAGGATTGGAGGCTGTGGATTGGAGAGGATTGACTTCTCAGGTGGAGAAGGGGACTTCAAGCTACTTCAAGAAGGCTATTGCAAGGAAGCTACTTCAGAAGGCTGGTGCAACGGGAGTTGGTGCATCTACTTCAAGGGAAGGCTGCTTCAAGGTTGGACGATTACTTCTAGGTGAAGGCTGCTTGAAGGGTTTGGGAAAAGAAATTGTATTTTATGTAAAGTCCTTGCAAGGTAATAAAATAAATATCTTTTCAAATCCCAGTTGGGTAAGCAACCGGGTAGTGGACTGACGGCTATAGTATTTGCTATAGTTGGAACCACTCTAAACCCTATGTCTCCTTGTCCAATATCTTCATTGTGGTTGTTTGAGTTTAAATTATTATTAAATCTTTATAAAACTCTATTCACCCCCCCTCTAGTAGTTTTCAAGGTGTATCTTGGACCTCAGTACTCCTCCAAGCCCTCTCTACTATATCTTTATAGGAGTCTTGATTAATCCAAGAGTTTATAAAACAAAAAGGAGTAGCACCCCTCTTCCCAGATCCAAGACAAAGAACAATGATTTTTTGATCACTAACAGAAGATGGAACCACCTCTCCCCAACAATAGGGAAAGATAGTAAGAACACCAATATTTGTAAAGATATGATCCATTCTAGAAAAAGAACTTTTCCCTCTCCTGTAGTGAATATCCCATGTGAAAAAAAGACATTTGGTCGATAGTTTCATAAGATTAGCACCAGTAATAGCATTATTGAAAGCACACATACTATGATTAGAAGGGGGCTGCTTGCCCATTTTCTCCCTCGCTAGCCTTACTACATTTAAATCACCCAGAATAGACCAGTTCTTAGGATTAGAATTGAAGATAGATGAAAGGAAACTCCAGAGAATAAGTCTCTGAACATCCAAGTTGGCTTCGTAAACTATAGAGAGATGAAAATTTATAAGCTCTATATGAACCACATGATGGATCACTTGTTCATTTCTCAGGACCAACCTGACATCAAGCACCTTGCTAACCCAAATAACTATGATTTAAGTATACACATAGAATTCAACATTATCATAATAATAGGCACCGAGCCAAATACTATCCGCAAAGTCAGAAACATCATCTTTTTGTAATCTGGACTCAAGAATGATGTAGATGTCCACCTTATTTCTACTTACTTCATCTTGAATGTGAGGAATTTACTACCACCACTCTCACATTCTAGGATAAAATGGAAAGGGACTCATCCATTTGGAATAAGATTCACCATCTCCTGACCCCTCACACCTGAGTCATCAGATGTGATCATTGCCTCCTTCTTAATCTTAGAATCATTAAAGTTTGATACTAGAGAGTATTTGTTCAAAGTTTCAGTGATAACTCTAGTTGAGTTTTTAGGAACAACTCTCGACTTCTTCCTGTTTGTCACCCATTCCAACTTAGGAGAAATAGTAGGTGTTGACATAGCTTTACTAGAGATAGAATCTTGTATAGGTTCAAACGAAGCAAGGACATGCACATTCAACAATTCAACTCATGGGATGCCTTCTTCCGCATCGATGTTCTGCCTCTTCTTCTTCAACAAACTTTTTGAGGACCCAAGTCTTTGTGATTTTCTTTTTTGGATCTCTACCTTCCATTTTCTTGGGGTCATCACAAAGGGAGGGTTCATTCCCATAGAGGCCACATATCAAACACTTAGTTGGTTGCCATTCATATTCAAATTCGATAGTGTCCATTTGACCATCATCACTTACAATCTGTAGGTTCTTCAGGTATGTGAAATCCATAGGATTCACCACTTGAAGCCTGGCATACTCCAATCTTCAAAACCCCAGCATCAACTTGTAAGGACGAAGGGGTATTCCTTGTACTGAGTTGATATAGTTGAAAATTTCTACACCCCATAGCTCGAGAGGAAGGTAATGGATCTTGAGCCACATAGGGATTTAAGTGAGCACCATCTTCTCCAATGGTTCGCGGCATTCCCATTTCTTGATGATAAGTAGTTTATCAGCCATGAACCAGGGGCCACCATCTATTTCCATTATTAGATCTTCATCATTCACAAACATGACAATGAAAAAAACCCTTCCCCAAGATCTGATTTTGATGTAGCCTTTAACCTTCCATAATAGGGCAAAATGACACATAAGCATTGGCCAATGAGGCTTAAGATCAGCCACATATCCTGCAGCCACCCTGCTCCATCTAGTAAGGTTGCGTTCCTCTATAGATCTATGATATAGTAGCTTCCCTTCAACCATTTAGATTGTCATCTTGCTCATATTTATAGGTCCAATAGTGTTTTTTCCATGAAAAGATTTGACCAGTCCATCGAATTCCTCGTAATAAAGACACCAGTTATCGAACATTTCACATAACAATCCGATGAGGATCCTTCCTCATGACTAGGATTCAGAGGATTAGACGCCTCCTTCAACTTAGCCATTGCCTCCTCACTCGCCAGGGTCGTCGCCTCCTCACTTGCCAAGACTGTCATTTTAGTTAATTTAGGAGAGAGAATATAATTTAAAGAACAAAAATATTTAATAATATGTTGAAATAAATTAATTAATAGAAAAATTATGTTCCTCACATTTAGTATCAATTATAGGACAAGTTTCATATTTTTAGAGAGTTTCTAGATGCCTCTAATTCATTAAAGGAACAAAATAAGTGATAAGATTTAAAAAGTATTTAATAAAATACTAAAAGTTGTTAAAAATAAAAATCAACACCAAAATCAGATTCCTCACCCCAAAATTAGCTAACATACTAAATTTAGGTTTATTTGGACTTCATTTGCTCTCTCAAATAATTATACAAAGTTTTATGCATTTAATACATTGAAAGACCAAAGCTGGAAAGTTGTAATAAATGACTTTCATTGCATATCCTCCATGTGGACAATAACCCTGGACCAAAGGAGTTTGATATTTTGGGCATAAATTTCTCGTTTCTCAATGAAATTTTGTGAAACAATTTGCATTAGATTGCAAATTGAATTCCACATCCATCCATACCCTATTCGAAACCCAAAATCACGTATTCGAGAAAGACCCAAACTTGTTTTCGAAGACTCTAGAAATTTTGACCTCTCGAAGTAGAAAAACCAAACCACATATATATATACCTATACACAAACCTCAGTTAGACCTTATGCACTCTTTCCCTTGTGCTAACTGAACCCAAGTCGTTATCATATGCCACTACCAAGTTCATTTTCTCTCCACCGTAAACTCTCTCGTTGATGGAAGTTCTCTCCACGACAGTATAATAGATCTTTTGGTAAGGTTCTCTATACCCTCTTCTTCATTTCAAAAGTTGTTGATGCTTCTTGATATCATCCAAACAATTTTCCCCCAAATTTTCATCCGCTCAGACCTGCTCTACGTCGTCTTTCATGGCATGGACAGAGCTGGCAAAAGACTCCTATGCATGTACTCTGATTTCCCCCTCATGACCTTATTTCTTGTTTTTTTCCATATAAGTATGTCCATCTTCTAGCATTTTCTATCCTTTATTTTGTCGTATGAATGATAATATGATAATATCATGAAATATTCTATCATGGTATATAGTTCAAAATGATAATATGAGACTAGTATGTTCTTTAGAACATGATTTACATATTAAAATCAGTAGAAGTATATAG
This sequence comes from Alisma plantago-aquatica, assembly GCA_963693085.1. NCBI lineage: Eukaryota > Viridiplantae > Streptophyta > Magnoliopsida > Alismatales > Alismataceae > Alisma > Alisma plantago-aquatica. Next base: position 1,164,690,011 of record OY856413.1, on the reverse strand, counting down.
AACTATAAAATCCATAACTTTTGCCTGGAAGATCCAAAAATTATGCAAAAATATATTTTATATTGGTTAGGACTTTCTCTATCTTTTGACTTTGATTTTGTTGCCTAATTTCTAAGTTTTGAAGTTTGGAATTTTAGTGTTTTAAATTACTTTTGATCTTAATAATAATTATAAGCAACATAATAATTAATAAAGTTGGGATTTTGAGTCAAGATATTAGAAATAAACTTCAAACTCAAGATCATGTCAAGATCAAGAGTTGGTTTACAAATTTTTTTGAAGGTTTGGATTTCTAGGATTTTCTGCCTATATAACATACATTGAACCTTAACTAATGAACAAAAAATTATATGTAGGTTTGAGTGACTCTAGATTTGGAAGTGTAGAATTCAATCTCTGATTTGTATACTCAAGTCAAGGTATGTGCATCTTTTCCTTTAACTTGGGCATATTTTTTATTAAAACCCTAATTTCCCAATGAGGCATGGACTAAAACCTTGATTCCTATTATTTCTCTTTTTGATGCAATTATTTTCATTATTTTCTTGGGTTTTGACCCACATGCCATATCTCTATTACTTGATGTTAAATCTTGCCTTGCCATATTATTTCTTTTAGAATGGTGATTTAGTTGAGTTGTTAGCTAATGTAGTGTACCTATGTACAACCACCCATAGTTTGGGCACGTGTTATTTTACCCAGGGGAATGTGTTTATTCTCCCCACTTTTATATATATATATATATGTATATATATATATATATATTGTAGGTGATTGGGGATGTGTTTATTCTCCCCTCACCTACTGGTTAAGGTTTGATAGGTGCCTCAACCCTACTTAGTTGCAGTCATACTATAAATCATGCAAGATGCTTTATTATTATCTTTTATGGCAAGATTCATGTTTGATATGTGCCTCATACTCTTGAATTTCCTTTTTCTTTATGAACATACACTATTTATTATCTTTTGTTTCTCTTATCTTGATCATGTTCTTTAATTGACACATACCTTGTTTTCTCCTCTTGCTGGGTGATCCCAACCGCCTAGGCCTAGGACAAGAGTGGAACAAGACCAAGGAGTACATGTCCAGGAGTAGATTCAAGGAGAATTTGCTGAGATGTGTAGGTTACTACTGCTAGGTCCTGTAGTTTTCTTTTATAGTTCTTTTCTTTAACTCATGTATCAAAGACATGTAATAGTTTAGTCTTTTCTTTCTGCTACTGCATTTGATATTTTTGTGTCTGGACCATGCTTATTTAAATGGAAAAATTATGCATGAATCCTTCAAAATCTAAATTTCTCATAAGAGATGGATGTTGTGTATTTTCTATTAAATTTTAGTAAAGGGGTGATCTCACCTCTTTACCAGTATGTCAATAGACAATGACCATATATATTAATGGATCACACTACCACCCATGAATAGTGACAAAAGTCGATACTACTAACACAAAAAGTCGATGGCATCAAAGCAGTGTGACCATGAAAGTTTTCAACTATATAAGGTGAGGCTATGGGTGATCTCAAATCACACTTAGAGCATCCTTTCTCATTCAGAATGAACCTGGAGACCAGTGGAGACTACATAAGCATACCCATATCGCCAAGTCTACGCTGGGCACCTTTTCTTCATCTTTTTTCTACTATGTACATCAATGGCATCAAATAAACAAGCTTCATTGACATGCATGTTTGATGAGATGGTGCCAAATCCATATAGGATGTCCTTCTTAGATGAAGACTAGAAGAAGCAATATGCCGCCATGATTAAGAGGCAGATTATACCAACACGACATGGTGATCATGCACTCCTCAATGATACTTACTTTTTCACCAAGCAAGGTATGGTGGGTGATTACCTATTCTTTGGTGATTGGCCCACCTACTAGGAGAGAGTCGTGAGTTCCTCCCAACTATGGAGGTATACTGCATCCCTAAGTGTGGGGAAGGTTGGGTCAAGTTATAACTCTACAATGTCAATGACTACCTCACTGTGGAAGAGATCAACTCTATTTCTAGTTGGCCAATAGGTCGGTCACTCTTCATGCTAGGTGATTTTGACCATAACATGGAGGGTTTGATGGCCTGTAAATGACACAGAGGCTATACCAGAGGGGAGGATATTGAGGCTGAGGAGGAAGGAGAGGAATCATTTGAGTAATAAGAAGAAGAGGAGGATACTATACCTTATGCACTAAGGTGATGTTTGCATCCCATTAGTGTTGCTATGCAGCATCTAGCTCCATAGCTCCACGACCTCCATCGCCTAGAGACTCCTTCCCATGGAAGTCATGTATGGGATGCTGCAATCGATTCAACATGATTAACTGCAATAGTTGACCACCTTGAGCTAGATTCAAGGTGTCCAAGAAGAGTTTCTTCAGCAGTAGTAGGCGATCTATGCCAATGAGCACCTTACCCTAGTTAACCAGGAGAACATACACACATTCTTGCATCACATTGGGTATCATCAACAACCACTCTACGGACACTATTAGAGTCAAGTAGACTTCTCTAGCTACCCCTAGCCACCAAATATGCTATACAATCCATCGACATTCACCAACACTTTCATCCCTCCAAATTTACATGTGCCAACAGGAATGTTTCACCCACCATTGCCACTATACTGAGCACATGGTTCCCCCATTCCACCTCTTAGTTTAAGTTTTAACAATGCGGACATAGTCAAGTTCAAGCTGGGGGGGTAATGGAACGACTTTATCTTACTTTTATGATCTATCTTGTTTTAGTTTTCTTATTTCCATGTAATAGGATCCACAATCTATCTAGTGTAATAATTCAAATTAGTTATCATAACTGCATCCACTAGTACAAATATGGTTTATAGCGTCGGTTTTTTTAAACCTATAGCGTCACTTTTTAGCCGACGCCTAAGTGGTCGTCGCTACAAAAATTGCTCTATAGGGTCGGTTTTTTTAACAAAAAAACCGACCTTGTATAGTAAAAACCGACCCTATAGGCTCTCAAAAACTAAACCCAAATGAGAAATGAAATTGTACCTGAACCCTATAACGTCAGTTTTTTACTAAATAACTGACTCTAAAGATTCTTTCTAAGGACGGTTATATGAGGAAAATCGACTCAATAGAGTCTTGGAATATGATAGAACGGTCGTGTCACCTAGCACGGTCGTGTTGGTCTATATTAGCACGGCTGTGCTACATGGCACGACCGTTCTACCATATCTCAACATGACTGTTCTACGCGGCACGACCGTTCTACCTCATCCCAACACGATCGTTCTATGCAGCACGACTGTTCTACGTGGAACGACCAAGATACCTATAAGGTCAGTTTTTAAGAAAACCGACGCTATAGGGTCCATTTTGTTTTAATTTATGCAGAAACTGAACAGAACAAAACAGAAGAACAAGAATAAGATATGGGAGAGGGGAGCATTGATGCTCAACTGTCACCATTCCAAACCACACATTCATAACAAAAATGATTCATATATTGAGTTGAGTACACATAGTCACATCATAATTTACAAAATGATAGATTGCAAGTCTGAGATGATATTAATTGTCAGATACAAAAGTAAATATAAAAGAGTACTGAAACCACATACATAAATGGAACATAACTGACATATTTATTCCAATGCTATATTGACTTCATTTAGAAAAGCATTTGACCACTCTTCTCAGAATTCATTTAAGTCCTCACGTGTGTAAGGCTGAGTTGTAAAGATCTGTAACAGAAAATGCACATGCTAATATTTTATAAAATGACTACAACTCACTTATAAATTTATGATGTTATTCTTTATTACCTGATCTGTAGTCTGAATGTCATTTGATTTTTATTTGACAATAACTTGCATATATTTTATTACATAGTAGCCACAAGCCCAACCATTATTTTGTATAGGACACTACAAATAATGAATTATACTTAATGTTAGTAAACTACTATAAACAGAAAACTATAAGAGTTGACATTAAAGAGTTGAAAATTAATACATATAAGACTAAGCAGTTGTCAAAGTAGCTACCTTGACATTTTTCAAAGTCAATGTCTTTAATTTTGTGGGTATTTGTCCTCCGCCTTCACGAAAAGCTTTTATACCCCTATCAATTAAATGATAGTTGCTAAAATAGAAATTCTAAATAGAAATATCATGTTGAAGCATTGACTATATTTATGCTTACGCCATAGCTGGAAATTTCAGTTTGTGACCCCTTGTTGTTTTTCCCATTGGGTCAAGATAATAAAGAGTCATCAATTTTGGGACAATCACCACTAATTCCCAATGTCTAGGTCTGAGTAAGAATAAAACAAACATTAAAATAAATAAATTTGTTCATTATTAAAATTATATTGAATAATAATACTTATTGGATGTTAAAAGAAATTAGGATAATTTCCTTTCCCACACTAGCAAAATATTTGAATGCATCAGAGAAGTACTCACTCACTTCCTCAATATGTGTCTCCATCTGACTAGTGACTGAAGGAACTAAGAATCCAACATTCTTTATATCAAAGTTTGTGGCCTCGGTATATAAATGGTTGCTAAACATTTGTAATTATTTTCATATGTAGAAATAAGCTAGAAGTATTCAGCCAATCATACCAGAACAACTCTATAATATCATCAAGAAAAATATAATTGTCAAAGTCCCTCCCGGTTGCATCTTCTATCAAATTGATCAACACTTGTATTCCAGAGCTTTGGTTGGCTAAGTATCGACACAAACATTTACATTTACTTCCCAACTCGTCGAATGTGGATTCTGGAATAATAGATGGCTTGGGCATAGGAGGATGACTAGTAGAATTTTCACTTTTTGGTTTGCAAACTTGTTAATTAAATTACATACTTTTATTACACGAGTTCATATATGCAGTCAAATATGAAAAACATGGTAGAATTCAAGTATACCTTGTCATTGATAACCAAGTGTCTAGGACAACCCACCATAGCACCCTCTGCTTCTTCAATTGTACTATATTCAGGATTAGGTATGGGTAGTGGTTTGTCCCCCATTCCATCATACACAACATGGATGGACACACGGAAAATGTCATCAGTAATTTGTTGGCAATGCAATGTACCACCAACGTTGTACACCTTGCACACTGCCACAATATTAAATTTTGAAACCTCCACTACAAGTTTACAGTTCATACCGACCTAGATTGAAATAATATAATTTATATAAGAAGCAGTAGAACAGATACCTATTACAACTATATATATTATCATATATATATCATACTAATAACACAACATATAGAATAAAAACTTACTGCAGATTGTTGTGGTGGGTCATTGGAAGTGCTCCCATGACCTTCTACAACTATAGTATGGGCTTGTACCTCATCACTTGTTGGGAGACGCACAATATGAATAGGTTGAGAAGGTTGAGTAGGCTGAAATGAAGACATAATTTCTTTTACTTTCTGCGCTACTAATGCTTCAACCTCCTCTTGTGTAAGACCTCTTGTACGAACTCTTTTAGATTGTGAAGGGCCAAAATAAGACTTGAATCCTATGCGAGCTCCTAATCCCCTAACACGGCCAAGATGGTCCTTCGTACCAAGAGCAACTGATAGTTCATCCATGTGGCCAGTTGGGATGAACTTTCCTTCCTTCCTTTGCTCATGGAGATCAATCTAATCATAGTTAATAAAAATATTAAATCACAATATCAATTAGATATAAATAAATCTAAGTTTGTGGGAGTTACTCTTTACTTATTTGGGATAAACCTACCATCTTTTGTGCCACCTCCTTAGTTGCAGGGTTGACAATTTCACCTACTCGATTCTTTCTAGCATCAATCCATGTCAAGTGTCGGGGTGGACGCTCAACTTGAGTTGTACTAGATTTTTCTCCAGAAGAGGATTGCTTCTCTTATAGTTGGCGGCGGAAGGCATAACCATCGGGCCCCAATCAATGGTCATGCACATTTTTGGCCCGTCTTTCCTTTTGAGCCTGGTGGATAGCCTGTTCATTTAAAATGAGGTATTACAATTATGACTTGGCAAACATGTATAAAAAGATTCACCTCCTTAATTGTATAAAATTAAAGATTCATACAATACATCACAATCTTTATTACCTGAAACTCTTCCGATCTCCTAGCCGCAACAAATCTTTCCCACACCTCAGGATCTATAAAAATGTATACATCTGTTGCTTTCTTCTTTTGTTTAGGATTATCTATAAATTCCCTTGTGAGATATGTCTTAAAACCCCTCCAACATACACCACAATGCTGTAGCACTCTTTTCTTGTGATCTTTTTCATTTAGATGAAAAACACCCTATACATACAAAAGAAGCAATTAATAATGTTTTTTTGAAAAGGAATTAATTCCAAGCAAACTAAATTAGAATCAATAGATAAAAAACATATTAAAATAATATATCTTCCACTCACAGATATATCTTTCCATATGAGGTCTTTTTTGGCATTAGGAACATCATGCCAATTTTCTATATCTATTGGCACCTTACTGCGCGCGGTCGCCCCTACGTAATGCTTGAAAGCACTAGCATGTTCCCCAACAGGTGCTCCTGTGATATCAAACTTGAACTCTTTCCAAATTCATTAACAATATGTTTCACCCTATCGTATACAACATTTCCTGGTATAGGTTTAGGAGCACTTCGTTCCTCAGTTGACCCATTAAAGGTTTTGTGTTGCCTTCAATAAGGATGCACTGGTGGGAGAAATCTCCGATGACCAAGATATATGATTTTACCACCATGGTTCAGTCTGATTGAATCAGTATTTTCCTTACAAATAGGACATGCTATGTATCCTTTTATGCTATATCCAAACAAATTTCGATAAGCTGGAAAGTCATTAATCGTGCAAAACAACATAGCACGCAAAATGAAGATCTCTTTATGTGAATCATCATATGTCATAATAACTTCTTCCCATAGTTTCATTAGGTCATCTATTAGAGGTTGAAGGTAAACATCAATATCATTTCCAGGTTGCTTAGGCCCTGATATCAATATTGACAACATGACATACTTATTTTTCATACACAACCAAGGAGGAAGATTGTATATAACAATCATAACATGCCAGATGCCATGTTGGCTGCTTAATGTACCATAGGGATTCATTCCATCTGTACAGAGTCCAAGTCTTAAGTTTCTTGGTTCTTTACCAAATTGAGGGTATAATAAATCAATTTTCTTCCATTGTGGTGAATCAGATGCATGTCGTAGAATGCCATCATCATTGGCCTTTAACTCCCCATGCCAAGACAAATTTTGCACATCTTCTGTATTAGCAAATAAGCGTTGAAATCATGGTATTATTGGTAGATCCACATCACCTTGACATGAGAGCCATTTTTAGCCTTAGCTGAATTTGTGGTCTTATACCTTGACGCACCACATTTTGGACAATTTATTAAATTACTATAGTTCTTCTGAAATAACACACAATCATTTGGACATGCATGAATCTTCTTAGCCTCCATTCCCATTGGGCACATTATTTTCTTTGCTTGATATGTTGAAATTGGAAGCTCGTTGCCTTCAGGAAGAATTTCCTTTAACAAAGACAATAATGAAGTGAAACTCTTATCGTTCCACCAATTTTGAGCGTTAAGAGTATATAATCGTATCATAACACTCAACCTCGTGAACTTAGTACAACCCTTATATAAAGGTTTTTCAACATCATGGACAATGTTTGCAAATAAAGAAGGTGGATCAATGACATTGTCTCGACAACTACGTAGCATCTCATCAACCATATCATCCTGAATCGAGTCATCCTAAATCGGTTCATCATTGAAATTATCATCATTATCTATATCCTCTATGCCACAATTATTAGTATCGACATTTTATGATCCATTATTAATTTTCTCTCCATGTCAATACCATTCATTATAACCTTGTATGATCCCATTGCATATGACATGATCCTTAATTTTGTCAGAAATATCAACTTTTAAATTGTTACCAAAATTTCTACATGGACAATAGAACCTATCTATAGGTAGTTTCCTATGTTCCTCAGCAAATCTGATAAATTCATCAAGACCTTTGGCAAACTCTGGACTACAACGGTTCTTCATAGACATCCAACTTCGATCCATTTTCTATATCACATTAAAAATTAATTATAAAACTAAGCATTTAATATTGATACTATAAGCTGTAAGTTTTTATTGATAGGAAGTTAATTACTTTTATACTAAAGTGTACCACCTATCCCATTTTTGAATATTTAATCTCACTAGTAACTGTATAATCTATGTTTAGTTTTGAAGAAAATTTCAGCAATATTTCCCCTAAGTTCTCCAAGTACACTGATGTAAATGGTAAATAACCACTCACATATGTACCCAGAGAACAAATGAGGAAATACTACTAAAATTTTCTTCAAAACTAAACATACATTATACAGTTACATCCTAAGTGAGATTAAATATCCAAAAACATCCCAAATTGGGGACTATCCAAAATTTACTCCTATGAGTAAATTTTGAACGGGTTTCTAAGTTGATACATGCATAAATGTATTATTGTCATATTAATATATTAAGTTAAACATCATGCATCGATGATCTCATATATAAACCCTAAAGTGTCAATCTGAGACTACACAGTGTCTACCCTCATATTTATGGAATGTCTACCAAGCGCTACTGTATGTATTAAATATTTGAATCAAAATGAAGCCTAATGGCAGATTGGGAGAGTGAGAATATTATACCTCACTTGAAGGCTGAAGAAGAAATATATGGAAGTCAACAACACCTGCAACAACACAAATGCACGATTCAATTCTCTTATAATGTAAGGCATTAGGGTCAATATACATCAATATTAGAGGAGCAGGAAGATTTTAACAAATGCAGTTCAGCAACTCAGCCACCACGGTCGTGCTACCCAGCACGGTCGTACTACCTAACAAATATATTCACTCAGACACAACCACCACGGCCGTGCTACCTAACAAATATATTCACTCAGCCACAGCCACCACGTCCGTGCTACCCAGCACGGCCATGCTACCTAACAAATATATTCACTCAGCCACAGCCACCACGGTCGTGCTACCCAGCACGGCCGTGCTACCTAACAAATATATTCAGTCCGAACCTCTCCTCAATCGCGGCATGACAATAAGAAGAAAAATGGTTGTGTTTATGGCACAATCGTACTACTACCACCAGCACCCATCGCTACCCACCCCCGACCCCAACCCCGACTGCAGCACCCATCGCCACCCATTGTCAGATCCCAGCCCCGACCACAACAACCCTTCCACTACAGCCCCCACCTGCCCCACCTCTCCTTTCCAACCGAGAAGGTCTCTTCGACGGAGGGAAGGGTTTCAGAAGCTTGCGACCGATGTTTGGGTAAATAATATGTACCTTGCGACCACAACATGGCTCGGCGGTGGCACAACACGTACGGCTCGACAGTGGCACAACATGGCTCGGCTCCTTGGACACGGCGGCCACAACACATATCATCTCATTGGACATGATGACGGTGTTGGAAGGACACGGCAATGGGCTCCTTGGACACAACGACAGAGAAGGAGGGTGTCTCTATCACTATGCTTTTGAGCAAAATGAACTGAAACGCAAGTCGGGTCTATCATTTTGCTCTAATATCAGCCCGACCTTTAGGGTTGGTTAACTGACAAAAGCGATGCTACAAGTCAGGTCTATAGGGTCAGTTATTTGAGAAAACCGACACTAGAGACTAAGTGGTGCCCGAAATTTCATAGACCATCTATAAGGTCGGGTATTTGAAAAAACCGACCCTAGAGGTCAGTATCTATAAGGTCGGTTATCCATAAAAACCGACCCTAGAGTTCCAAAGTGGTGCCCGTGTTTTTTTTTGACCCTATAGCATCGGTTATTTGGAAAAAATGACGCTATAGATCGGGGCGCAAAGCCAAAATCGTGCGATTTTTGTCGCGGGAAACCTGTAAGGTCGGTTTTTATGATAAAATCGATGCAATAGTCAATGAGGTCAGTTATTCTAATAAAAATGATGCTATGGTAAGCGACGTTACTGGCCAAAAATATAGTAGTGATCTATCATAAAAAAGAATGTGTTTTAAGCTTTTGAATGAAATATAATAAGGATCAAATCTTTTTAAGCTTATTTGTAAAGTTTTTAAGACAACACCAACTGGAAGAAGTGTTTGGGTTAATCAACTTGAGGGCACTTGATATGAATGAAAGTCTTACGTTATCCAAGACTTGTGTATGATGATGAGCTTTGAACTCAAACCAACCGAATATATAACAAGATCTTAATTAGGATTTTTAGAAAGAAAGGCTAAGGCCACCCTGTACACATGTTGATAGGAGAGGGATATATCATAGCTAAGAAAGGCATTATATCTTAGTCATGTGATTCCACCCATCTTTCTTGATATTTCATTCACCACCAGAAGATGATCAAGTAATCCAAATTATTTTCCATTGAACTTATTTCATAGCATATTAGGTAGAATGATGGTTAGTTTCCTTGTGAGTGCATTAGAAAAATAAAAAAATATAGAGATGTACATATCATTATATCAAGTAGAGAAATTGTAGTTGTATAAGAAATATCATGTTGATTGCATTTTTTCCCATCAATTTTGCATTTTGTTTGTAACATGTATCTGTGTAGCTTTCTCAACAAATTAAGAGTGAAAAGATCTACATCCATATCCCTCTCAATGAAAAAAATGAACATCAAAACAATGATGTATGTTGAAGAAAGTGCGAGCATTTGTCATAAATCATGCTAAAATAAGAGGACAAAGGAAATAAAAAAGAAAAGAAGTTTCAAGCATTGGGAGAAAAGGAAGCCCCAAACACTTTTTGAATTTTCTTCCTAGAGAAGGTGAAAATAGTTTATATGTATGCATCCTTTCACCCACACTCATCATTAATATGAGACATTCATTGCATTCATCATTCCACCATAATAGTAGGCATTTGGAGTCATGCATATTTAATTCCCTTCATTATATAGGTTCATCATATTTTATTTATGCATAAATTATCAGGATGTTACTTCTAATTCTTGTCTGTAGCCACCTATTTCATTTCCACCCATTTCTATGTATTGTAGGAGATATATATGATTACCCCCTCATTCATTTCTATATGAGGAATTGCTTCCAACATAATTTTGTAGCTCAATCAGAGCAGAGGATATTGGGAATCACATCGTGCATCAAGTGTATGCCCTATTGACCATGATGTTAGTTTATTTGTATTAATAATGCTTCATTGATTTGAGGGTGGACATATTTAATGAACATTTTTGTCGATGTAGAGTAGTTATTTCTTTAGCATTTGGTAAATGCCGATTTGGGACCGCTAGATGGGCGTAATTGAGAAATTTACTTCACATGATTTTGCTTGCTGACTCTTTCAAATAGATCCAAAGGTAGTGTTTCTTGAGGGTGAGATAAATTCAATCTTAGGGGATTTTGATGCATTTATTTTCTAACACTTTATACATGCTATTTTCCATGCATTTAGTGCATATTTGTTAATCTTGATATATGTTGTGTATTGTTTCTCATTATCAACCTGTGAAACATTATTGTATCAATTATTTAGTATTTGTACTGAATCATGTTAAATTACCATTTATAACTTGACTTATGTTATTTTCCCCTTATTTTAGGTTAAATAAGCACTTATGTGACAACTTGGTGCTACTGACATGTGTGTCAGTGGTATTGACATGACACAAAAGTTCAATAGGAAAATTTAGTAATTTTAGTGCCATCGAGCCAACTCTCGATGATACCAAGCATTGAGTCAAAGCTACTGAAGCTAGGAGTTGATGCTACTAACTCACCACCCAGAGTGCATCACTCACCTAAATCATTTGACTCAGTGCCACCAACATGCCAATCGATGGTATCGACTTCAACACTCAATCACATCAGAACTCACAATATGCAACTCGGTGCTACCAACACATCTATTCATAGTACTGACATAGTTTGAGGGTTTTAAGTCAGCTAAAAACTTGGTGCTACTGACACGCTATTAGTGGTACCAACATTACACAATCTGTGCAAATTGAAAATCATGACAAATCCAACATCTATGACTTAATGACTGCAAAATCCCACCTTATGACCTAAGGAGAGTGTGGCCAAAAGAGGATATCATGTTCTACCACGTTGCAATAAAGAATAAAGTTGGGAGAGGAACAAATGAAGGAGGTAGACACAGACCAGACGTGTAGGGAAATTTTGAAGGGAAAATTTGTAGCTGACACTATGGATCTAGGTGTTCACTAGAGAGGATAGTCAAAATCGCTTCTCTAAGGATTTTTCATTGGTTTTCTAATGTCTAGCTCATTTTCTCCCTTTCCCTCTCACTCTCTTTATATGATGATTGCAAACATGTGGGGCTAATCCTCATATTTCTTAAGACCTAGAAGTATCCCGATATTGCTTTGTATTTGAATTTTATCAATTAATAATATATTTCCTTCATTCTGGACGTGAATATATAATCTCTTATTGGATTGTTTGTTCTTGATAACCACAACCAATATAATAGACTGCTAATTTCTTTAGAAGAGGGATTAGGGGGTTGGAAAAATTATAGGTTCACACAACTCATATCGCACCTCGAGAGAGGGATTACAACTATGAAAGAACAACCTAGAGATATCAATAATGTATCTAGCTAATTCCTAAACTGCTAAAGAAGTGGGAACCTTTTAGTCTATGTAGTGTATTATGTTGTGGGAGTCAGTAATACTTGATACATGTCTTTACTATAGGGTTAAGGGTTAGTAATATTAATGAAATGGGATTTGAATGCAATGCGTACCATGGTGAAACTATAATCCTAAGGAATCCATTCATTCCTGATCACATTCATTTAATTTAGATTTAATTCTTTCCTCCTAGTTATAAAACAACAATTGAACCACTTTTTCTAGGCCTAGCTGATTAAGTTACAATTATCATTAGTCTTTGGAAAATGCTTCCCTGGGTTGGACACACGAGCCTCATATGCCTAATTACATGACATGTAAACTTGCATTTTACACACATAGTATTAGCGTATCCGTGTCCATAATAGGAAAACCAACCCCTAGAACATGCATTCAACATGGGGCATAGACATACTGACACGCCGTGTCAGCTCAAGACCAGAATTGGATAGGTTGTTGGCTACATGCCATGTCATTTACTAACATGGCGTGCTATCCCATATGATCTTTTACAATTGAAGGAAACACAAGCGAGATGTCGTGTAGCTCATCCTACATGATATGCTACCTATAGATTTTACTCAAACACAATTGTAACTACTCGATGGTTATATATGACCCCAAGTTGTCTTAAGTCAATTATCATAGAATATTTCAAACCATTTGGAGCGGGATTCTATGATATAAGATCTAGAAGAAGTTGGAGGAGTCCAACAAGGAAAAGTTGGTTTCTTGGGAGAGAAACTTCTTCATCTTCATTCTTCTCTGATAGTTGTAGTAGAGATATGCAACGATTTTCTTCTCTCCAACTTGGGGTGAAGGCTTTTGGAGAGAACTCAGTATCAAGGATGAAGTCTTGACTCCTTGAATAGAATTCCAACTCTGTCCTACTTCTTCTATGGACATACAAGTTCATTTCTTTCTTTTATGATGTTAACTTTGTTTTCTACTTCTTGTATCTTATTTCTACAACCATAGACAAGTATATACCTTTTTCTATGCATGGTGGAGTAACTCCCATGTCATGTCTTGTTGAAAAACAAATTTCTTATTTAATATTAGTTTTATCACACATCTATGGATGCATCGGGTGTTTAATTTACATATATTCTTGATTGGCCATCTTGTATGTATGTCTTATGCTTCTTGTATATATCAGGAAGGTATACATTGAAGTAAGGAGGTTTTTTCATAGATTCATTTCCTTGACCATAGGAGTAACTAGGAAATGAAGGGGGTTTCAAGGGTTTTTGTGGTTTCATTTCAAATTTATGCACAACGGTGCCACATATAGGGGTAGAACCATTTTACACTACTGAGAGGGGTGTTGACCTCCAACCTTCCTTTGTGAATATGATGTTTGGTTGTGATTTGTTATTCTTTCAAGCCATGATGTGGAAGTGTAATCATATCCTCAAGAATACTTAATCAACTTGTTCATTCTAATATAAGTGATCCCTATTTATTCTTTCTTTCTTAATTATCTTACTTAACTTGAATGAAAACAAATCCTCTATTGATAAATAGATCTATATTGTTGAAATTCATCACCTTTGTGATTAACAACCCTTGATCCTTTGGGACATGACCTGGACTACACTAAACCCATATACTTGTAGTGGTATTATGAGTCAAAACAATTATAAATTTAAAACTAGTTTACAAGTACACCAACAAGTTTTCAGCATCGTTTCCAGAGAGCATCTGTATTTTTTGTTAGAGAAAGAAGTGTTGATTAGTAAGTGAGACTATATGATTTAAAAATCCATCTATCAGTGGTCATTTCTTTCATCATCATCATCATCTTTATCATTTTTTGTAATTTCAATTTTTATTTGTGTATCTCACCCAACTTATTTATTTGCATACTGCTTGCAGCGCTCCAAGAGGGGTCTTGAACCTTCCATATTTATAGATAGAGAAATTGAACACAACATCAGAGTCCTTAAGAGATCAAGGATGAGTAAACCTTAATCAGATCTGGAGGATTCACATCCTTCACCACCATCTTCACCTGAACATCCATATCCACTAGAAGAATTAGTTATGGAGGACGATCATCCTCTTAAGGAGTTTTCTGTTCTAGGTGCAAAAAATCTTGGTGGAGCTATCTGTTCCCCACAAATTGAGGAAAATAATTTCTCTATCAGCCCAACCATAATTTAAATGATACAACATATTAGGTTTAAAGGGACACCCATGGAGGATCTCTATCTTCGCATTGATGAATCTTTGCAGTATGTCAACATGTTCAAGATAAGTAGCATTTCTACTAATGGAACCAATGTTCTTATTTTTCCCTTCACTTTGAGAGATATAGCCAAGGCATGGATCTCTTCTCTTAGCAAATGTTTTCCACCAAGCAAGACTATACAATTGAGGAGGCAACTCACCAAATTCACTCAAAGGGATGGAGAGGCCTTTTATGAAACATGGGAAAGTTTAAAATACTTCAAATTCTTTTTCTACACCATGGTTTAAGCAATTGAATTCTTTTACAAAAATTCCATAATGGCTTATTCTACAACACATGGATGTCTATTGATGTTGCCACAAATGTTGCTTTAATGAAAAAATCTTACAAGGAAGCCTATGTCATAATTGAAAGAAGACAACCTTCTTATTCAAACATTGCTTATGGGAAGCAAGTTGGCATGTATATAGTTGATATAGTGGACTTAATTACAACAAATCTAGATGCCTAATCTCAAAAGTTTGAGAAGTTGAGAAATCAATTGGCTCAAGAAGTCAATTTAGTTTGTGATGCAAATGAATCCCCTAGAATTTCATATTCTACATGTTATTTCCCTTTTGTTTCTTCTATGGAAGCCTTACAACAATGTAATGTTTGGGAATAAGCACCCTACAATCGATATTCAAGTACTTTCAATCCAAACTAGAGCGATCATCCCAACTTATCCTAACACAAAAATAATTTCAATATCCTAAAAAACAACATGTTCAACAACACCCATTTATGGGGAATAGACCATCTATGGGTAACAATCTATCAAATTTAACAACAATGCAAACAGAAAATTCAATCAAAACTACCACAATCAAAGTCCAACTTGGATTCCCTCCTAGAGAATTTTCTTTCATCTCAAATGAAGCAAAATGATGAGTTATGTCAACAAGGATAGTTCTGACGGATGCCATTCAACAAATTCCTTCCAAATTGGATGGAATCACCACTCATACAAGGGTTTTGGAGAACCAAATTGCTCAAAAAGATCTTTTTAACCAAAAAGCATGTTTAGGGTCCTTGCCTATTGAACCAGAAATGAATCCAACAGAGACATGCAAGTTGGTGACTTTGAGGAATGAATCCCTCATAGGAGGATCTTATTCACCATCACAGAGGAAATTAGATGAATTTGTTGACACCAATGAATATGATACAGTTGAAACTTGAATAAAGAAATCTACAGGTAATGCTCCACAAGGTGATTCTTGTAGAAAGCCAAACGTTCCTTTCACTCATAGGATTGCTAACATGAAATATGATATCAAGTTCAACACATTTATGGATATTTTTAACAAGATCTATTTCAATATCCCCTTAGTATAATAAATTTTCTAAAATGCCTTCATATGCTAACTTCCTCAAAGTCATATTGACAAAGAGGAGGAGACTTAATCAAGTAGAGTATGTAATTATTTCTAAAAGAATAAGCTATATGATTCAAAATAGATTGCCAAATAAATTATATGTTCTAATTGCATTCACTCTTCCTTCAACCTTTGACAAATGTTTGGTAGATTTTGGTACTAACATAAGCTTAATTCCATTTTCTTTATGGTAGAGACTTGACATGGGAAAATTGAAATCAACCTTTGTGGCTATCCAACTAGTGACTTATCTGTTAAATACCTAAGAGGTATAATTGAAAATGTTCCATTACAAATTGGTAAGTCCTATGTTCCTTTGTCATTTTATGGTCCTTGATATGAATGAAGACTCAACAAATCTTATCCTTTTTGGGAGACTACTCCTACACATTGTTGGATGCATAGTGGATGTTAGAGAGGGGAAATTAACTTTTAGAGTTGTAGATGAATCTATATAATCATCGGTTTATGATGCAATGAAAGGACCAAGAACAAATGAGTATCTCTATTTAATGTTCGGCATTGACACAATGGTGGATGATGACAAGAATCTTTCCAAATCAGATTTTAAATATTTTGAATAAGAGGAAGACAATGGAAACCTAAAGAATAATTTTCATGAATCACTTCATATAGTCTCATCAATCTCAAATTCTCAAGAAACTTCACTAGAGGATGATAAAAAAATATTGCATCATCAGAGAAAAAGGTAGAACTAAAACCCCTTCCACTGGAGATGTGGTATGCATCTGTACACCCAAATTCTACTTCTCTCGTGATTATGAACTTTGAATTAACTAAAGATAGAGAATGGAAAATGCTTAAGGAAATTCAAGTTTTCAAAGATGTCATTGCATATTCAAGTTATGATTTGAAAGGAATCAAAAGCTCTATTTGTATGCGCCACATATATTTAGAGGATTGTGCAAAATATTTATTGTACCTCCAACAAGATTGTTCTAAAATATGATGGAAGTAGAAACAAAAGAAAATTTTAAATAGAGAGATGCACAAATAATTTATCCAATTAGTGACAACCCTTGGGTTAGTGTAGTTCATGTGGTATTCAAGAAAGGGGGAGTCACTATGATAAAAGGAGACAATGACAAGTTGATTCAAACACACATAGTCACCAGATTGGACATGTGTATTGACTATAGGAGGTTGAACAAGGCCACTAGAAAAGATCATTTTCCTTTCCCTTTCATTCACCTCATGCTTGAGAGGCATGTTGATCATTCATATTTTTGTTATTTATATGAATATTTAGGTTTCTTCTAAATTCTAATATACCCACTAGACCGAGAAAAAAAACTATGTTCACATGCACCTATGAAACATATGCATATATAAGATGGATTGTGTAATGCACCTGCTACGTCTCAGAGATGAATAATGGTCATATTCAATGATTTTATTGAGCATATTATGGAAATATTTATGAATACTTTTAGTGTTTGTGGTAACACTTTTGATGACTATTTGACAAATCATTCAAAATGTTGCACTCATGTAAGTAGGTTAATCTTGTCTTAAAATAGGAGAAGTGCCATTTCATGGTACAATCCAGAGTTGTGCTAGGTCATCTAAAATCAAACAAAAGCATTGAAGTAGATAGAGCAAAATTTGATGTAATTGAAAAAAATGACTACACCGACTACATTGAAAGAAATATGAAGCTTTCTTAGACATGCATGATTTTATAGAAGATATATAGAGGACTTTTTTAGGAACACAAAATCACTATGTTCCCTCTTGGGCAAAGATGTTGATTTCAACTTTAATGAAGAATGCAAGACAACCTTCCTGAAACTCAAGTAGATCTTATCTCAACTCCTATCATTCAACTACTCAGTTGAGTTTGGTATTTGAAATAATGTGTGATGCAAATGATTACGTAGTGGGGGTTGTATTAGGATAAAGGAGAGTCAACAAATTTCATGACATTCATTATACGAGAAAGACTTTGGATGAAGCTCAAATTAATTATTCTACCACAAAAATGAGATGTTAGCAATAGTATATGCCTTCAACAAATTCTGATAATACTTGGTAGGATCCTAAGTTGTAGTTCATGAAAATCAGGCTGCAATCAGATATCTCCTAAATAAGGAGGATGCCAAGTCTTATCTTATCTGTTGGATGCTACTACTGCAAAAATTTGATTTGGAGATTAAAGACAATAAGGGAACTGAGAATTAAGTTTCCAGCCACCTTTCCTGCCTCAACACTACCGTAAAACACATTCCTATTTATGACTATTTGCTAACTAAAAGACTTTATGCTGTGAACTCTCTTCCTATACCATGGTTTGCTGATTTTGAAATTATTTTTCCTCCAGTTCCTTCCTCCTGACCTTATAAGTAGAAAAAATAAGTTTCTCCATGATGTCAACTTCCATATTTAGGATGGCCCTTTTTTTCGAATAGAGAACCAATGGGCTGATTCGAAGATGCATCCCAAATAAAGAAATTCCTAGTGAAAATCTCATAATGTCACCCTCTCCCTACGGAGGACATTTTGGAGGAGAAAAATGGAAACCAAAATTCTTCAAGTAGGTTTCTATTGGGAAACAACATTTAGAGATGTCCATGCATTTGTTAAATCTTGCAATAAGTGCCAAACATCTAGAGGAATTTCTGAAAGAGATGTAATGTCACTCGATTCAATTATGGAGATTGATGTTTTTGATGTATGGGGTGTAGAATACATTCCCCCCTTTCCTTCTTAATTCATCTATAAATACATCCTTATTTCTTGTGAATATGTATCAAAATGGGTAGAGGCAATCCCTACCCAAGATCTTGATGTACACAACTATTCCAAAAGATTATCTTCCCTACATTTGACATTCTAAGAGTAGTCGTTTCTAATGACATAACCCATTTCAAAGAACGTTACAACTTACTAAGAAAATACAGATTCAAACATAAGATCTCAATGCCATACCATCCACAAATAGTAGGACAAGTTGAATTTTCTAATAAACAACTAAAAGTAATATTGGAGAAGAAAATGTCAAGCTTAAGAAATAATCGGGCGCTAAAGCTAGATGAAACACTATGGGCCTACAAGACAACCTACAAGATCACCATTGGGACAACTCCATTTTGACTAATTTTTGGAAATTCCTATCATCTACCTCTTGAACTTGAACATCAAGACCTTTGGGCTATTAAATTCCTCAATTTCAACATCAAGAAAGTTGGTCAAAGAATACTATCAGAACTGTAGGAGTTAGAATAACTCCATATAAACACATTTGAAACATAAAAATATTCAAGGAAAAACAAAGAATTGGCATGATAAGAGGATTAAGAGAAGAGAAATCTCAAAACTTGATCAAGTATTACTTTTAACTGAATCTTTTTACAAGAAAGATATGTTCTAAGTGGTCCAGACCATTCCTGGTCATCAAAAATTTCTTTTGCAGATCTACATAATTGCAAAGAAACTACTCCACCTTCAAAGTTAATGTCAAAAACTAAAGCTACAAATTCTAGGAGAAACAATTAGTAAATGAGTCTCATACATCTGTTTGACACAAGATGAAGATGTTGAAGAGTCTCACTCCAAAATCTTAAATGGAGGACCTTTCTAGGAGGTGACCCCACCATTTAATTTACATTTTTCTTGTCATTTCTTTTGAAGTACTTTTGCTTTCCAAATAAATTATATCATGATGATCATCTCCATTTGAAGCTCTCTAGTGATTTTATTTTAACCTTCATTGCAGATACAACCATCAAATATAAGAAGTGCAGCATTGTGAAATAGATTTGTTGTGACATAACATGTAGATCTTAACACATTGTATACATTTTAAAAATATGTTTCCAAAGTTCTACTACAATATATCAACATGTCATGTTTCTACCTGACACATCATATCACTTTTGATGTTGGAATATGGAAATTTATTGGTTATCAACAACATGAAATGTTTTTTTTCAATAAGGCATTTGCATTGAAAACTTGAATTCCCAAAGATTACATGCATGTCAACGATCCATATTTCCTTATTACACATTGTGTCACATGTGATTATGAAAAATTGGCAAAGCTTATAGTGACAAGAAACACAACATGTACAAATCTAACACTGCATGCCATCTTTGATTTGGAAAAGTTGAAAGGTTATAGAAAAACACTATTTCTCCATTACATAGAATGTAACCTATGTAACACAATGGGTATGTGGTGATCAAATAGAATTTTCATCTCCTATACTTAATTCATCACTTACCGAACCTAACTTCTCATATAGTTTTTGAGTTGCTTATGCCATATTGCCCAACAAACTAGTTGCTGCCACCTGTAGCTCAACTATCCACACTGTTTCACCACTGGTCAAGCTCCACACTAAGTCGACATTTACTACCCTGAGATTTCAAGTAGACTAAGGACTCACCAAGATCCCTAGATCTCCAACAATCCTACCAACTGGTCATCTTCAAGCCGTCTTTTCTCATACTATTGACACTGACTGCATTCCCATCATTGGTGTTTCCTTACCTCATACACTAAGTTACGACTCCACACTTCCAACAACTTCGAACCGTAAGACCTCAATGCTACCAAACATCAAAGCCAAGCTCCAAGCTGCTAATTTTCCAACTCTCTTCATTCACATCATGTTGATATCTGTTCATGGCATGATGGATTCCTTCTACCATGTTGAGGTTCTACATATCTTGAATCTCCAAGATTCTACACTATCTCATCTTGCTCACGCCATGTAAGGGGATCTTCATACCATGTGAAAAGTTGCTACACATTTCATTTC
The DNA here is from genome assembly GCA_963693085.1 of Alisma plantago-aquatica. Lineage (NCBI taxonomy): Eukaryota > Viridiplantae > Streptophyta > Magnoliopsida > Alismatales > Alismataceae > Alisma > Alisma plantago-aquatica. Next base: position 1,164,668,894 of record OY856413.1, on the reverse strand, counting down.
TTGCCTTGTTGCTGCTGATTTTGTTGGATACCTAAGGACCTTGTGTTACCCTTCAATCATCAAAGATGGGACCAAGGATGTAAGTTTCCAAGCTTTTACGAGTTGAATAATCTTCTACATTTTCTGTCAGTTCATACATTTCTTCTGCACACTTCACTCTCTTTGAAGATAAGGATGTGAGCTACAAGCACCTAGTCACCCGTAGAGTTTTAATTATAAGATTTACTTGTGATGATACAAGGAAGACATTTGTTTCTCGATGAAGTACATGAAATTTTTGAGAATGTGGGAATCCACAATATCTATTGTAGTAGCAATAGCATATACCCGCACCTTACGTACGAGTTTTTTTTCCAACATCTAGAGATGAAGCATATCCAAAGAAGCTTACAGAGCATTTTATATTATTCATTTCATATTTTGAGATAGACCATAGAAGCTCACTTTCAAGAAGTTATGTTTGTTAAATGTTTTCACATATGGAGGGAGCATTTTTATGCCTAACACTTTTGACCCCAAATGAATTATAGGGCAAGATCACTAATGAGATATACTATAGGTCACCTTCCTTCAGGTCTTCTTATGTGCATAAACCCATTTTGCACTACATTTATAGACTTTTGACTACATGTGTTTTTGCTAGGAAAGAAACCCAAGATGTGATCAGGAAGTAGTATTTATTTTTCTTATGGCTATGCTTCAAGTTATAAGGTCAATCTTGGATAATTTGTATTTTAGCATTTATTTAAGATTTAGAGAGATTTTTTAGGTGATGTTATGATTGAGGACTAATTACTCACCTTGCATTCAAGTTAAATGTTGATCTTTCAAACATTGAGGCTTTTTGGGTGAAATTTTAGTTGATATACAATTCCTTATAGCCTCTAATCTCATTGTTAAAGATCTGTTTGATGGAGACACATATACACAACATTTTCACAACCACAATGGATATTTAGAATCACATGATCCAAAATAAATAATCTTCAAAAATACCCATAATTAGAAAATTTTAATTGATAACAATGTTGATGCTACTCAAGGGGGTAGGCCTGAATCCTCTGATGCACATGAGATAGGTGTGAATACTCTACTTTACATGAGATGCATACAACTCCACCTCCTTCTACTATGACACATATTGAATATTGTTAGGCCATGCTAGATATGTGCCACATGTACATGTACATTCAACATTGTTTGAATCTGAATGACACCCTCTTAGATCAGCCTAGTCAATACTACAACGGAATGTATTATATGCTATAGAGTATGGATTCATGGAACATAGCTCATGGCCATTATGCCATGCTAGGATAGCCACCACCGTCTCCATAGGACCCCCATTCTAGGATATTGCAAATGATGTCACTCTATAGAAGAATCTTCATGCTACCAATCAAGGGACTGGCCCTCTATTTTGAATTCTTCCCTATGAGAGGCACCCGGTTGCTAATCTTTGGGTTTGATTTTTATAGTGAGGCCATGGTAGATTTCAAACTTGGGGGAAGCACCATCCAACAATGTGGTTTTAGCTTTCCCTTTACATTTACTTTCTTTATGTAGCTTATATATTTTTTGAATCCAGTATTTTCGAAGGCATGTTTCTCTTTTTTAGATTAAATTTCCTTTATGATGAACATATAGTCCATTTTTTTGAGATACTAGTTGAAGAAACCTTGAATAAGCCTTGCATCAATTAAATGAAATTTATTTTTCAACCACATTAGTTTTGCTTTAGTTTCTTGCTATTACCTTGCATGTTCACCTTTTTTGCTCGTGACTGCTTAATACATCTAACAACTTATTTGTTTAGGTATAATCAACATTACAACTTTTTTTAGCATTGTAGATGTCCTTGTCAAATTCTTAGTGCATTTTCAACCACCCTCTCAATCATTTTTTTAAATAAGTGTGGAGTCTAATCGATTATGCAATCCAAAATTAACTCTCTTGTGCTTTGGGAAATATGTTTTGTATAAAGCCATTCAGTTGTCAAGCAAAACTTGACTCATTCTTGTTCATCTTGGCTTGTTTATCAAAAAAATTACACATATTCCACACAAAAGATCAATAAACTACCCATGTATCATGCTATCCTAGTATAAGTTTGATCTAGCCATGAAAATTAGGTGCCATTTCCTTAAGAGAGAAAATTAACCCCAACCAACATTCCACATATGCATAAGTCTATTTTAGCAGTCGAGTGTTGGAAACTGTGTGCCAATGTATTATTTTTTATCTAAATGAAAACATAGATTGTTGGAATATTTATGTTAACTTAAATAACTTTTGAAATCATTATAATTGAGAGATCTAGGTTGCAAATTCATTGTTTATTTGGTTTGGTCATCTAAATTCTACTCAATGTTGCATAGTTGACTCTTCCATTTATATGTTTCCACTTTTGCTGAACTTTTAAATTTTATCTTGGGTGCTTGAGTTGAACTAATGTCTAATAGAATAAACCCCTGAATTATGGTTAGTTTGGATTGATATACTTCTTCCATCTTATTTGAATGATGCATGTGCTTGCTACTTCTTTTAACTGTTATCCACAAATCGTTTTTTTTTGTTGAGTACAAGAAATGGCTCGATCTTACGGAAATTGATGTGTATAAATTATAATGCCTTTTTGATTACTCTTGGATGAACTTCTCAATCTATTTATGCTTATTTCCCCTCAAACCATTCTAGATTTCCCATCTTTTTTTCATATTTACTTGATCCTTGGTTTTGACTTTAGGTACAACATTTTTGTTTCAAAATGGGGAGGGAAACACCATCACATAATCTATCAACTCACTCCCCAAGTATGCACATATTTAGGTGAATGAAGCTGCAAAAATAGTCAACAACACTATGTGTTGAGATCCCAACACAACATGTCCATAGAGGGGAAATCAACTATCAAAACAAGCATTCAATGTGGCATGTAGACATTTTGACACAAAGTGCCATCTTGAGACCAAAAGTCATCAAGTTGTTGGTTAACTACGTGTTTCTCACTGACAAAATGTGTCACTCCCAGCCGACCAGTTAAAACTAAAGGAAACTCAAGTGACATGCCTTGTATCTCAACCTACACGCGGTGTCACATGTAGATGTCACTCGAACACAATTGTAACTGCTCCACACATGGAACGATTATCTCAGACTATTTTTGATCATTTAGAGAGGGACACAATGAGAGAATAGCTAAGAGTAATTGGAGGCATCCAAGGAGGAAAAGTTGGTTTATTGGGAGAGAAACTTCTTCTTCCTTCTTCTTAGACAGTTTCTACAGAAATATCCATCCATTTTCTTCTCTCTCCCTTAGAGTAAATGATTTGAAGAGTATTTCGTAGCAAGGACAAAGTCTTGAATCCTTTACTAGAGTTCTAACTCGATCCTACTTCTTATATATATATATATATATATATATATATATATATATATATGTGTGTGTGTGTGTGTGTGTGTGTGTGTGTGTGTGTGTGTGTGTGTTTATTTCTTTCTTTTATGATGACTACTCTATTTTCCACTACTTGTATCATATTTATACAACCACAGACAAGTAGATCTCTTTTTCTCGGGCATGGGGAAGAGACTCCCATATCATGTCTTGTTGAACAACAAATATCTTACTTAATGTTCGTTTAATCATTGTTTTATGTATATATTAGGAAGGTATACATTGAACTAAGGAGGTGTTTTCATATCTTCATTTCATTCACCATGGGAGCGGCTAGGAAGTGAAGGGGGTTTCAAGGTTTTTGGTTGTTTTATTATGATATGTGCACAGTGGTGCGATATATGGGTATACATTTTTTACACTATCATGAGGGGTGTATAACTCAAATATTCCTTTGTAATATTACTACTTGGTTGTGATTTATTATTGTTTCATGGAAATATGTGGTTGTAACATACTGAATATAAGATGTAATCTCCATATAATCCTTTTTTCCCAAGTTTCCCTTTCATTTTTGTCCTTTATGTCCTTGATGTTTAAATTGTGGGATTTATAGTGGTTTGGTGAATATTTGTTCAATAATTATACCAATGGAAGGTTTTATGCATAAATACCTCAGTGAAAGCTTATTTAAGGATTTAAAATACAAAATCACCACATAAGTGGAACAATGGTAAATAAATTTGTGCCAGAATTGTAAGGCCACAAACCTTGCTTAATTTATTGAACAAGCTTAATTACCATAATTAAGTGGTATAAACCTTAATCTAACTTTGTGATATGTTTTGAAATCATAAAATGAGCCTAAGTTTCGAATTTGGGTCAATTTGGATGTTGTTTGTGCAAGTTATGCAATTTTAGGTACATTCTAGACTTTTATACAATTTACCCAATTGAGAGGTTTTCTTTGCAAATTATCACCTGAATTGTAATACTTAGATATTCCCTTGCACCTTGGTTTGAAGGTGTTTCTTTCTAAGGGCATTTTAAGGATTACCCTCTTTCTAAATGAGCTTATCATTAAAGCTATCGACCAATGGGGTTATTTCTTTGATTGGAGGATGGTGGGGATGGCCAAGAAGTCTCCATGAGATTTTAGAACTGACATTTAATATTCAAGAAGCCTCTACGATCTGTCATCTTGCATGGCTATGAAGCCCTAGGCTAAGGACACATGGAAATTCCCATAGACACCTCATGCATGCCCCTTCTTTATAAAGCCATATCTACCCCTTCCCACCTCCCAATTAAAAAACTCTTACTCTCCTTATATTTACTCTAGCTTAAAGCATCATTCCTACTATGTTTGGCCACGAAGGTTATGTCCCAAGGTAAAAGAGGGTGCTTACCTTTTTTAAGAAGGCTCTTAGGGTTCCAAATTTGCTCTATTTAGGGTTTCTAAAACTCCTTCTTGCTGATTTTGACCAAAACTAGTAAGTTTCCTCCTTCCCTTCCCTATTTTCATGATTCTTGCATTCCTCCCACCTTCTTCTAGGTCATAACCATGGACTTCCATGGTGAAACCCCACCTAGAACCCTTAAACACCTCATCTCCATGTTCTTTTTCTAGGGTTTTTCACCTCTAAAGTGGAGAAGGTACTTCTTGCCCGAGATAGGAGTTTTGTTGGAGAAATCAGCCTCTCTAGCTCGGTAACCTTTCTGCTTGAACCTGTCCACCTTCCTAGAGATGAGTTTTACAACCCCCTTCCCATATATTGCTTACTACATGCTTAAAACTCATGCTTCTATGTTTAAAATCGACGATCTCCATCTCTATTTACCATGTTCTCCTAGGGTTTTGGTTTCTTGTTGTTGTACCTTTTGTAGAAGATCTGGTTTAGTTACCTATGCATCTCCAACCCTAATCTTGATCAAATGGTGTTTTCTATCTCTCTCTTTCTCTCTTCCTCTCTCTCGCAAGGATTTTTCACTTGTCATTTCCCGATTTGTTCAAATTTAAAAAATTCATATGTTTTAATATGATTATCCAAATTTCATTAATAAATATGTTTTATTGATAAGGAGAACCTAATAAGTTCACTGGTAAGGTTTTCAGAGTCTAAATCCTAATTTCTCTGAAAAGGGTCTGAAATTAGGGTTTCTATACATTAATGTGCATTATGTACTCTAATACATGTTAATACATTGAAAATAGGAAAAGAGGAACTTGGACTCAATTAAAGTGGTGAAAGTTAGTAACTGATATCATTAAGAGAGTTATGTGCATTCTTATACCCTAAGTTGGGATATTTGGAAACCAAACCCTATATTTCCTTAATGAGGCTTTAATGAACCCTATTCCCTCTATTCATGATTCTTTTGTTAAATTACCTCAAATTGGTAATGATATTGTTTTTTTCTTGGGTCTTGTTCCCCAATACCATGTTCTAATTGATATGATGCTTTTACTTGCCATGATTTCTTTTTTATCATGTTGGTTTTATAGACGATTCATCTATAGTAGTGGTACTTATGTACAACCACCCATAGATAGGGCATGCATTAATTTGCCCTAGGAAATGTCCAATTCTCCCCTCTAAACATATGTGTAGGTGAGTGGGAATGTATTAATTCTCCCTCACCTATAGGTTGAGGTCCGGTAGGTGCCTCAACCCTACTTAGTTAAGGTATTCATAATTAATCATGCATGCAAAACTTTCTTGATATGGCAAGCATCTATCCAATTATGCCTCATACTCTTGTGTTCTTCATCTTGTGACAAAATCTTAGCCTTTACTTTCATGTTATTTCCTTATCTTTTGTTCTTGTTCATTATTTGACACATAACTTTTTTTCTTTCTCTTTCTTGGTGATTTCCCAACCACCCAGGTTTAGATCGAGGTGTCGAACATGATCAAGGAGAACATAGCTTCCAACATGGACCTAGCTCTTGGAGATGTTGCTTGGAGACAGATTTGAAGTAGTTTAGACTTCCCACTACTTAGATCCTTATGTTATATCATACATGTAAACCCTTATGGGAGATTATGATGTACTTTTAATATTTTGAGAAAATTGAATAGAGTCATTTGTTTAATTCCGCTGCTACACTTTGGTTGTTTTGAATACCATTTATTGAAATTTGAAAATCTTACACCTATTCCAACATACCTTTGAGTGAGTTCGGAAAGGATGTTTTATTCTTCAATTTTTTTATTAGGGATTGGATCCCCCCTCTCGGGCCCCACTCCTTACAGTGGTAGTGAAATCTTATCCTTGAGAATATATTATACAACTTATTACTTTGATATAAGTGACCCCTGTTTTAATCTTTTATTTATTAAACCACTTAGTTAACTTGAATGAAAACAAATATGCTACTACTAAATATATTTAGATTGTTGAAATTCATCTCTCTTGCATTTATCAACCATTTATCCTTTTGGTACAAGAGCATGGCTACAACGGACCCATATACTTGACGGGATGGATGAGTCAAGATGATTTTAAATTTAAAACTTATTTGAAACTACACGACCAAAATCCTAATAGTTATGTCACATGATGTTTCATTTTAAGACCCCCCAACTAACTTTTTTATCCCCCCCAACTAACTTCCTTAACATACATTTGTTTATCCTTATACAAATATAGTAGGATGTGGTTGTGTTTTCTTGGTATGAAGTTAATATGATAGAATTAAATGATTTTCAATATGTAGACGGCTCAAATCAGGGGGAGGGGTGGTGAGGTTTCCTATTAAGGGATTAGGTATGCAAATCATTCCTCATTTCTTTGGGGTTCCTATGATGAGAGTGATAATAGGTCAGTATTAGGTTTTTTTAGTGTTCCTTGGCATGGATGATGGACATGGGTATGAAAGGAGGTCGTTCATTTCATATTTTTGTGAGAGGAGAAGTGTAATGAGGGGAGATCACCCTGTTCCTAAAATTTAAAAGAAATACAAAACATCCATCTTTTCACAAAAATAATAGAGATTGAGGGATGCATGTATAATATTCCAAGTAAATAAGCATGATTCAAATTCAAAACTATCAACAGTAGCAACAAAAAGAAAAACTAAGTTATTACATTGCTTTTGAACTCAATTCACTACATGAATTTCATGAATGGAAAAACTAGAAAGGAAACTAATAGGATATAGTAGTAGAAACCTAGACGTCCTTTAAGAAAGACTTGAATCTACTCCTGGTTATGGTTTCCTTGATCTTATTCAACACATTGTTCAACACCTGGGTGGTTGGGAATTCACCCAGCAAGAGAGAGAGAAACAAGGTATGTGTTAAAATAACAAACAAGAACAAAAGATAAAGAAATAACATGAAAATAAAGGCTAAGATTTCATCATAAGATGAAAAGATCAAGAGTATGGGACATAATCAAATAGATGTTTGCCATAACAAGAAAATAGTAAAAGATTTGCATGCATGATTAATATTGACTGATTAACTAAGTAGGATTGAGGCACCTATCAGACCTCAACCTATAGGTTAGGGGAGAATAAAACATTCCCAGTCTCCTACAATAATTTTATAAGGTGGAGACCAAACATATTCCCCAGGGTGAAATAATACATGACCTATCTATGGGTGGTTGTACGAAAGTAGCACGACATTAGCTAAATAGTCTAATAAAACCAACATGCTAAAGAGAAATTATGGCAAGTAAAAGCATCATATATTTGAAGCATGACAGTGGGCTACAAGACCCAAGAAATAGAATTTCAATATTGATTTGAGGCAAAAATAGCACAAGAAATTTTAGTAGAGAGGATAGGGTTTTTGTATAGCTTCATTAGGGAATATACGATTTGTCTTGCAAATATCCCAACTTAGGGTGCAAGAATTCACATGCCTCACTTATTGAGTTCAATTACCAACTTCCACCACTTTTAGATGATCTGAAGTTCAACTTTTCCTATTTTAATTTACTAACATGTATCATAGTACATTATGAACTTTAATGTTGAGAAACCCTACTTTTTGGAAATTTTTAACAAAACTTCAATTTTCACTCCAAAAAATCCCACCAATTGACTTAATAGGTTGTCCTGATCAATAAAACATATTTTAATGTTAATTTTGGAGTTAATATGATTAAGTTGTAATTTTTATGGATTTTAGGCATTAAATTCATTTTCCAAAAATCATCCTTCAATAAACCTTGACATCAGACCTTGAAACCATTTTTTTTAGATAGAGCTTAATTTTTCTATTCCAAAACATATTTATTTGTTAATTTTGGATAAGTGGATTAAAATATATGAATTCTAAAATTGGGCCAATTATAAAATTAGGAAATTCCATGTAGGCAAAGAAATTTACTAGAAAAGGATAAGTGGGTGGGGCCAAACCACTGACTTGACTGAATCTGGGGCATCCAAGTCATGGGATCAAACCTTAGTTTTGACCCATCCAAAACAAAGAAAATAGAAGCAAAAAGATGATTATACCCTTGCACAATAAAATAAATAAAAGAAAAAATGAGAGGGGTAAATGAGTAAAAGCACATAGGGGATTCTTCAACCTCATTTGAGCATCATGGCTGTTTCCTCCTCACATCGCAAGCCTCATCCTGTGAGGATTCTACAGTGTTCAGGGCATCTACATGTCGAATTCACTCTTTAATTTCACAATTCAATCATCACATCAACATATCTTTGTTCATTTTTGTAAACCATTCATTTCATAAACCATCTGATGACATTTACCACAATTAAACTGTTAAGCATCACCACATCTCAAAATGAGAAACATTGATATCACAATACTTGTTTACCTGAACACCATGTAACCAAAGAGATTCAACTAGACAAACTTCTTTATTCAATTATACAACAATTTTCGTATATTCAAGTAACCTCTACAGCTACTTTAAGAATTCCCATTTAGATGGATTGCACTCATTTCTAATCTGATTTCATAATATAAAATGCATCACAACAGAGGAATAATCCATATCAAATCATCTTGCAAAAGCTAGATCAAATCAACCATTCAGGGTTGTACTTGCATACTAATCAATTGAAAATTATTAATGATTTAAGTGATTTTCATGCAATCTACTATTTAAAGTAAGTACCCACTCACCCTAAGGTATGAAAACACCCTAAAAATGTAGCCCAACTTTGAAGATCTCGAATCCATATCAAATCTCTAGCAAAATCCACAGTTTCTTCTTCCTTTTAACCCTAAACACGGTGTGTTGTAGGTATAAGACGAGATCAGAGGTTAAACCAAACTTCAAAATCACTGGACCAGGGATTCCTATCAAGGGGAAGTGAAGAGAAGAAGGAATTCATTGTTAAAACAACTTACCAAGTTGAATTTATAGAAACCCCTTTTGATTCCTGCTATTCTTCACATTCTTCCCCAAAAATTACCCCAGAAATCTCCCTCCAGGTCGCCCCCTCATAGAGAAAGATGTATGGGATGATAGAGGATCGAATCGCAGTTCCAACACACTTCATTTTGTTAAAAACAGATAAGTATTGCTCGAGATAAGATAATTTTACGATTTGCTGTCTAGTGCGGCGTCGACCGCGGTCGTAGTGTCGATGCAACGTCACAATCGCGGTGTCGATGCAATGTCGCGATCATGGTGTAGAATGCCGGTCGCGGTGTCGTTGCGGTCACGGTGTAGACCACGGGTCGCGGTGTCGACGCAGCGTCGGTCGCAGTTCTCAATACATGTTTACTAAAAAGGACATAACTCTCTCATTTTAACTCCAATTTGGTTCATTCTTTTTTTGTTGGATTCATAATTGAATTCTATACAATACTACAATATTATTATGATAATAATATCAAATAAAAAATCATTTGTTAATTATTTTCTCCAATGTCATTAACTCTCTTTTTGCACACATGTATGGGTCAATGCTATATTAACTCCAACTCATATCTTTATAGTATGCTTAAGTGATGATTATAAGTTTCCCAAACAAGTATTCAAGGTACCAAAGTTAAGACAAAGCACAACATAGATTATTACTAACAAAACATGATAAGAATTAAGATTATCTTAAAACTCGAGGATTACCAGCAATGCTAGGAACGGGTTGTAACATAACTCAACCTTGACCATCTAGCCATAAGTTCCACCTAATTAAGCACAAGATTACACACAAGCATTAGATTCTCATCATTAACCCTAACTAGTTCCATTTTAGGGTTTTCGGCCAAGTTAGGTTCCAAGATTCATATTCATATATTAGATGATCTTTAACTGCTTTAGAGGTCATCATGAAGGCGTGGTTCAAGTTTCAAGTCATTTTGAGGCTCCATTCATTTTATATAATCATTATAAGACTTTATGTCACTTTGGTATGTTTCAAGGTCATAGGACTCATAATAGGGCATGCAAGGTTAAGGATCATCAATTCAAGGAGTTGAAGCATAAAAGATAGTTTTCAATCAGCAAGATAGTGACATAAGAAGCACATTCAAGGATAAGTGGATGTCCCCTAGGATCTAGGCATAAAGGCCAACTTGGTATTAGCACATCCACATACATGCTAGCATCAAAGTAGTTCATATGCCATTAGGGGTCAACAAAGAGATTATATGGGACATCCACATCAAGAAAATTATCACTAGTAGATTCAATGAGATCCGAGGGAGTGCATAAAAACCATGTCCACATGAAATTAGGGCACAAGTAAAGCAAGTAGGTCATATGTGTCACACTAGATCAACATTAGTGGACTAAGAGTCACGTACACCATCATAGCATAACATAGGGTGAACTTAGACATTAGAGTCTCAAATTATCATGAATTTACTTATTTTAAGAATATATAGGAGTTTGATGTATGAGATAGGTCACAACTACCATTTGAATCAAGGGGCAACCATTCATGTCATACATAGGTCACATTTATGCATACAAGGTGTATGGGCCAACACAAGTGTAAAAATGAGTTTAGGGTTGGTAGTTGTACCATGATATGGTACAAGGATACTGATATTGAGTTATTATGAAGGATTAATGCGATGTAGGAACAAGATTAGCAAAATAATCGAAGTGCCAATACCAATGTCGATACAAAGTAACATTTTACATAAAAGGCAATCATGAGAGGGGGATAGTTTAGGTCCCGATTGAGTTCCAAACTGCATCAAAAAACATGAATCAGAAAGTTTAGGGTAGATTTGAACATACACGACTCAAGTTAAGTATAATCATGCAATTAGTCACATCAAAAGACTAAAGTCCATACATTTTGGGATGACAACAGGTTTTCATTGAGATTTAAGGTTTGAGAATACTATCATGTTGTAGATCTTTTCTTGCCGATCAAATTGAGATATAACTTTGCATATTTCTGGGCATCCTAGCATATTATAGCATTAAGAAGGATGTTACTTATTAGGAAGCCTTTGAATACCTTGGTGGGAAAAAAAAAGGTGGGTCGTTGAGCTCCTTATGTGGCCCATCAGTCAAACGCTCCCGCACAGACGGCGGGTCCTCACATGCAAAAAGGGAGTCGCCCCTCCTTTCACCCGATCCCAAGCTAGATTCCCCTGCTTCGACACTGCGAACAGAGTAGCAACCGGGCGCCGCCCAACCTCCCCGGCGTGCCTCCACCGAGGGTCCAAGCGAGGTGAAAGACGCCCCTGCAGATCCGTTTCTTGAGGTCGGGGCTGCTCCCGGCCGTGGGAGCTCGTTTGCTGGCTGGGCGGTCCGCTCCCAGCGCCGCCAGAACTTCAGCCGCAGTAGCCATGGAACCAGCACTCGAGGGGGGGTCGGCAGGGGTAACTACCAGTGGGAAGGAGGCAAGGAGGAACTCGGTGCTCCCATGGTGGCGGCGCCACACCAACTGCTAGGAGTCGTCCTCCTTGCTAGGGCTGAGGGGACGCAGGATGTGTGCGGCATGCTGGCCCTGCGGCTGTGCTAGCTGCAAGAGGAACGACAGGGTTCAACGTGTGGCGGCTAGAACCTGAGGACGTGTGTGTGTGTGGGGGGGGGGGGGGGGGGGGGAGCAAAAAATTTAAATGCCAATATAGGATTGAAACTCATGACCACCTTCTTCAATCCCGGTACTTGTGAGCTAGATCAGTTTACGGGACAACAATAGAAGCCATCTTATTTACGGTGGGCAATGCGAGTGGCTGGCTGATTAGTTGCGGCAGAAAAAGTGAAAATGACTGAGGAAAGCGGCAGTTCCCACTCCCCATGATATCGGGGTGATTAGAGAAAGCTGTAGTGGTGAGGTAATGGTAGTTGGAATATGGTATCATAAATAGTTTATGAACATTTAACACATTAACTACGGGTACTTGGAATGGGTTCACCCAAACGTAACCTAAGTATTGTCAAAGATAATATATATCTTTATTCTACATGTGTTGTGAAAAATGACTAATGTATACACAAAGATTCAAACTTGAGACCTTATCGATATGGTTGCAGCCACAAACCACTCCACTAAGTCTATATTTGTGACTAGTATTTGATATATATAATATGGCCATTCATTCAATACCCGCGCGGGTAGCCTGGAGTTCGCTACCCAGCAAAAAAAAACAACTGTTCTGGCCAGAAAAGTAATAATGCTATTAAAAAAATAACTATAAACATCAGTACAAAATACACAACATATATATATATATATATATATATATATATATATATAGAGAGAGAGAGAGAGAGAGAGAGAGATAGAGAGAGAGAGAGAGAGAGAGTCAGGCTAGAATACACTCGAGTGTACATATCACGCCGTACACCTCAATGGTGTTTGCCTATCTAGACCATGTTTTTCCAAAACTAATCCATTGATCTTCATGGTTACAATAATAATAGGTCACATACAAAATTTTAACTCATTTGGATGAGTGTAAGTCACTCATCCAAGGACAACAAAATCGACGCATAAAACTAATTTGAAATATATGATTTTTGCCTCCTTTAGATGCACGACCTATAAGTGTCCAAATGAGCTAAAATTTATTATATAGTATGTTCTTATGATAATTAAGAAGATCAACGGTTTAGATTTTTCAAAAATTTATTACATCTTTAAAAATGACTGAGGTGTATGGTGCCTCCGGTACACTCGAGTGTACACTAGCCTGACTCCATATATATATATACACATGCAGATATATATATATATATATATATATATATATATATATATATATATATATATATATATATATATATATATATATATATTGAAATCTGCTGATGCAAACATAACTATCTGTGTATGAAATTTAACAGTTTATAAGGTAAAGTAACCTTCTACATGTCAAAACTAAGAAACTTGAAAAAAAATAACCAAAATGGGGGAGGGTAGCTACCTGCACGGGTATTCAAGATGATCCCATATAATATATATTATCAATATAACATTACAATAATATGTATATGTACATGTATATATACACTATATTTTTTTATTTTTTTTGCGGGGGACGTGGCCCGTGCCAACCCCCCTTGGGTCCGCCCCTAGTCTTGCCATCAGGTGATGTATTGCAAAGCGGAAGAAGAGGGGTAGGCGGCCGGGCCGTGATTTGGGATTTGGGTCCATGCAAGTCAGCCCAGATAGTAGCTGAAGGAGTAACAAAAATTGAATTAAATGAAGGCAAAACAAGGAAACTTTGAAGTCTCATTACTTGGATTACGATGGGGTGAGCTTTGGGCCGTTGGATAGATAATTGAGAGCCCTATAACCTGATACACATTACAGGACCAAAAGAGTATATAGATGAGGTCAAAATTGATTATAACATGTGCCATATTCAAGAAGGGTACATAGTTTGGGATTGCAAAATGTCCTCACATTTGGCGAACTTGATCGTTTCTGTTACCAAATTGAAGTATAGCCACACTCATACTATGCAATTGGTATTCAATTAGGTAATAATTCACTTGATGAGAGAGAAAGAGTACTATAAAGGAGTGAGAAAATTGAGTTTGTCACATGTTTCTTCCCAACTGTAGTACTGCCATAAGACCTTCACTAATTCAATCTCCTCATTCCTCAACTCTTTAACTCAGGAGTCAAGAATTTTCGTAGGGATCATAAGTACACGAGAAGGGTCTTTCACATACTTCCTCAAGACAGATACATGAAACACATTTTGGATCTTGTCATAGGCAGTACGAAGAGCTAAAAGGTATGCACAATCTCCAACCTTATCCAAGATCTCAAATGGTCCAACTTAGCGGGGACTAAGCTTGCCTTTAACTTTAGATAGCCTTGCATTGATCTTCAGGAACACATGGTCACCCACTAAGAAACTGACATCAGACCTTTTCTTGTATGCATACATCTTATGTTGATCTTGTGTAGCTTTCATATACATTTTAATCAACTAAACCTTCTCTATTATCATATGCATATCATCAGTCTTCACTAGAGCACGTTCTCCCACATCATCTAAGTGTAATGGAAAATGACAAGGTCTTCCATATAAAGCTTCATAAAGTGGCATGCCAATACTAGCCTGGTAGATATTGTTGTAAGCAAGCTCAGCCAATGGAAGATACTTATCCCATGCACCTCCCCAATCCATAACACAAGCACAAAGAAAATCTTCCAGAATTTGCACTGTTCTCGTAGACTGACTGTCTGATGATAAGTTGTAATGAAACATAAGTCAGTTATAATTTGTTCTTGAACTTGACTCCACAAACGAGAGGTAAACTTTGGGTAACAAACAAATAATATCACTTTAGGTACACCATGCAAACTATTGATCCAATCCACATACAACTGAGCAATCTCATCAACCTTGTAAGTGGATTTGAAAGGAAAAAAGTGAGCAGACCTTGTAAGTCGATCAATCACCACCCACACTGCATCATGTCCTTTCCTAGTTTTAGGGAAACCAGTGACAAAGTCCATATTAATCTTCTCCCATTTACATTTATGAATCTCATGTAGGTGAAGAAGACCTCCAAGTCATTGATGCCCTATCTTAACTTGTTGATAGGTCAAACACTTTGCAACAAACAGAGTGATACCTTTCTTCATGTTTTTCCACCAGAAACTTTATTGTAGGTCCTTGTACATCTTGGTCGTACCATGGTGTATAGTGTACTTAGACCCATGGTATTCGCTCAAAACATTCTATCACAGAACACCGACTTTAGGTATCCACAACCTATGTTGGAAGCCGACTGCACCATCCACTCCAACTGACAAGTCAGATTGTGATTTCTCTGTTAAGGCCTTCATCTCATTAAACTCAGGACTTTCAAACTAGGCAGGAACAACTTATAAGATCGAAGATGGTTAAATTGACAAACTAGCCTTGTGAACACACAACTTCTTGGCATCTTTATCATCAAGAGGTTGTGGTTGCCAACATGAAACATACTCCAAATTCATAGAGGCACAAACTGCATCTTTCTTCCGACTCAAAGCATCTACAACTACGCTCACTTTACCAGGATGATAAGTGATGGCAAAGTCATAGTCCTTAAGGTATTTCATCCATCTTCACTGTCTCAGATTTAGATCCTTCTATGTTAGAAGATACTTCAAACTCTTATGATTAGCAAAAACTTCAAACTTAATTCCATACAGATAGTGTGGTGAGATCCAAATCATGTGTAGGCCAGTTCTCTTCATTAGGTTTCAACTGGCGTGAAGCATATGCGATCACTAGATATTCTTGCATCAAGACACACCCTAATCCTTGCTTAGAATCATCAGAGAAAATGATATTGGGTTTGCCTTCAAGAGGTTACACAAGAACAAAAGTAGATGTTAAACATTCTTTCAGCTTCTGAGAACTTTCCTCATATTCCGGTGTCCATACAAACTTGACCTCTTTTCATGTCAACATTATCAGAGGGAGAGATAGCTCAGAGAAGCTCTTGATAAACCTCCTATAGTAACCCACTAAACTGAGGAAACTATGTATCTCAGACGGAGTCTTTAGAGCTTTCCACTTGGTTACAACTTCTACCTTTACAGGATCAAGAAAAATATGGCCGAAAGAAATCACATGACCCAGAAACATCGCTTCCTTGATCTAGAACTCACACTTTCAGAATTTATCATAGAGTTTATTTTCTCTCAGTACGTTTACCACGATTCACATATGTTCACGATGGTGTTATTCAGACTCAAAATAGACCAAGACATCTTCCATAAACACCACCACAAATTGATCGAGGTAAAGATGAAACACTTGATTCATCAAGTCCATGAAAGCAATAGGGGCATTAGTCAAGCCGAAAGGCATGATAGGAACTCATAATGTCGATTGAGTCCTAAAAGCTATCTTCGGGACATCTTCATCTTTCACCCGCATCTGATAGTAGCCACTTCGCATTTGCATCTTCGAGAACAAGACAAGGGCTCCCCAAGGTGAAACACTAGGGTGAATAAAACCCATGTCGAGAAGCTCCTAAAGCTACTTCTTAAGCTCGCCGAGTTCAGCAGGGGCCAAGTGATAAGGCAGCTTCAAGATAGGTGAAGTACAAGGCGCAAGCTCGATGGATAACTCCACCTTATGAGTTGGGGGTAACCTGGGCAACTCCTTAGGAAAATATCAAGAGAATCCTTCACCACATATATATGATCTAGAGTAGGAGGTGTGGCATCGAGGATGATAGATGCTAAATATTCTCTACACCCTTGCAAGATAAGCTTTTCAGCTTTGATAACACAGATGATGAACTGCAGATCTTCTCACTTCCTACCCTTGATACACATCCTTCCTTCATCAGGATGTAACAAACTAACTTTTGATTCTTCACAGCACAAAACAACATTATACCTATTCAACCAATCCATCCCCATGATAACATCAAAATCAATAATGTCAAGTAGGATGAAATTTGAAGGAAACATGTTCCCTGAGATACAAAGGTCTAAGGTTGGGAGTTTTTGATAAGAAAATAAGATTCTACCACTAGAGGTTTTAACATATAGCACATGACCGATGTGTTATGATTCTATCTCTAATAGTGAAGCAAGTTGAGTTGATATGAAGGTATTTGATGAGCTAGAATTGAGAAGTGCTTTAATAGGATGTCTATTAAGGTGTAAGGTACCTTTGATGACTTAATTATCTTCTCCAACTTCTTAAACATTCAAAGCAAACACTCTTCCATTCTTCATTTCCACAGATGGTCGACGACCCTGTTGGTTCTAGTTGTTGTTGTTCCTTGTAGGTGGATTCTGCTAAGCTGCGGCTTGTCCACGCTAAGGCTTAGGACAGTTAGGTCAGATATGTCCATCTTGGTTGCACTCCTGGTAGGTAGGTGCAGGTCGATCACTTGTTTGGGGCGGGACATTGCCAGTTGGGGTCCTCCCAGGCGGATGAGAGCGGGAACAATGATTGCACTTATCACGTCCTTAGTTTCCACTTGAGTTCTTTCTCTTCTTGTTGTTTTTGTGCCTCGAATACTGAAATCTGAGATAGGAATCCATCACCAGTGCCTTGTCCACCATTTTTTGAAAAGTAAGAGGTAGATGGGGATCAAGGTTCTAACACTGTAGCTCGGTCCTTCCAAGAAAAGGGTCGATCCCCATTTGGCTCCGATCTCAATGATATAATGCTCCAGAAGCAGGAAGCGTTGAATGTACTCAGAAATCCTCATGCTTCCTTGTTGTAGGTTATTTAACTCTGATTCCTTCCTCTTCAGATAGGAGGGGTAGATATACGTCTCATGGAACAACTTGAGGGACTTCTCCTAGGTCATGCTTGAGGTGTCACAGATACAAGACATACCATACCGCCAGACTCGTGTTGTTCCATCCAACACATAAGTTGCAAAGAAAATCTTCTAATGAGGAGGACATTACATTCCCTCAAAAGTACGCTATAGGGCTAACACCCACTCATCAGCCTTATCCAACATGTTTGGTTCACTGTCACCCTTGAAGAACGATGATTGCATCTAGATGAAGTCTGTTAGAGTTAACTCCTTAGACTTTCTTGCAACGACTACAACATTGGAGAGTTGTCCCACAAAGGTGGTCAAAAGCAGTAGGTGCAACATGGTCAACTCCTATTCAAGGGTTAGAATCGGTGTGCCTACAGGAGGATTAGGGGTTGTCCGGTTATTTTCAAGAGTTATTGGGGTGTCCTGGTTGTCGATGTTGCTACAAAAAGCACCCTAGTATGAGTTGTTCATGTTCCCAAACAAATCACCCCTCCTGAAAGACAAAGGTATAACATAAGATTTTCAAGAGTATACAATAGGGATATATATGTCAACTATTGCATATGGGCATGCTATTTCAGATAGTCAGTATCAGCTCAGGCCAAGAAGGTACCATACAGATCCGGGAGTCCTCATAAACCAAGCTATTGGCGCGGAGGAAAGTCTAGCCAACCCATAAACTATGATCCTTTCTAGACACCCTTGCTTTCAACTTATGCCCTTGTATCTTCCCAACAGGCTCCAATATCATGTTGTAAAGAGAGAGATCACCTCCTTACTAAAATTGAAAGGAAATACAAAACATCCATCTTTTCACAAATATAATATAGATTGAGGGATGCATGCATAATATTCCAATTAAATAAGCATGATTCAGATACAAAACTATCAACAATAGCAGATAAAAGAAAAATGAAGTTATTACATTATTTTTGAACTCAATTCACTACATGAGTTTCATGAAAGGAAAAAACTAGAAAGGAAACAAATAGGATCTAGCAGTAGAAACCTAGATATTCTTTAAGCAAGACTTGAATCTATTCCTAGTTCTGGTTTCCTTGATCTTGCTCAACACCTTCTCCAACACCTGGATGGTTGGTCATTCACCCAACAAGAGAGAGAGAAACAAGGTATGTGACAAAATAGTGAACAAGAACAAAAGAAAAAGAAATAACATGGAAATAAAGGCAAAGATTTCATCATAAGATGAAAAGATCAAGAGTATGAGGCATAATATAAAGATGTTTACCATATCAAGAAAATAGTAAAAGATTTGCATGCATGATTAATATTGACTATATTAACCAAGTAGGATTGAGGCGCCTACCGGACCTCAACCTATAGGTGAGGGGATAATAAAACATTCCCAGTCACCTACAACAATTTTATAAGGGGGAGAATAAACACATTCCCCAGGGTAAAATAATAAATGCCCTATCTATGGGTGGTTGTACAAAAGTACCACGAAATTATCTTAATAGTCTAATAAAATCAACATGCTAAAGAGAAACTATGGTAAGTAGAAGCATCATATATTTGAAACATGGCAGTGGGGTACACGACCTAAGAAATAGAATATCAATATTGATTGTGAGGCAAAAATAGCACAAGAAATTGTAGTAGAGAAAATAGGATTTATGTAGAGCCTCATTATGGAATATAGGGTTTGGCTTGCAAATATCCCAACTTAGGGTGTAAGAATGCACACACCTCTCTTATTGAGTTCAATTACCAACTTTCATCACTTTTATATGACCCTAATTTCAACTTTGCCTATTTCAATTTATTAACATGTATTAGAGTACATAATGAACTTTAATGTAGAAAAACCCTAATTTTTGGACCTTTTTAACAAAACTCAGATTTTGACTCAAAATATTCCACCAATCGACTTAATAGGTTTTCCTGATCAAGAAAATATATCTTTAAGTTAATTTTCGAGTTAATATGATTAAGTTGTAATTTTTTTGGATTTTATGCATTAAATTCATTTTCAAAAATCATCCTTCAATAAATCTTGAAATCAGACCTTGAAACCATTTTAGTTAGATAGTACTTAATTTTCCAATTCCAAAACATATTTTATTTGTTAATTTTGGATAAGTGAATTAAAAGATATGAATTCTTCAAATTGCGCCAATCAGAAATTTAGAAAATTCCACGTAGGCAAAGAAATTTGCGAGAAAAGGATAAGTGGGCGGGGCCAACCCACTGACTTGGCCCAATCAGGGGCGGACAAGTCACGGGATCAAACCTCAATTTTGAGCCGTCCTAAATAGAGAAAATAGAAGCAAAAAGATGATTATACCCTTGAATGATAAAATGAAGAAAAGAGAAAACAAGAGGGGTAAACGAGTAAAAGCACACAAGGGATTCTTCCCCTTCATTTGGGCACCATGGCTGCTTGAGCAGGTTGGTCAAAATAGGAAAATCCACAGATCATGACCAAAGATCAAATTGAGGGTGAAGAAAGGTAGCCTAGATGAAACCGAACTCACCTAGCCTCTCATTTAATGTTGATATCACCACAAACTCAGGAACAACGCACATGAGACTGCACATGAGATGATGAAGAGGTGTATGACTCTATTTATAGGTGGGATGATGACCTAGGGTTTAGTTGAGATGGTGGTGAGAAAGCCTGGAATCGTACTTTGGGCATTTCTCAAATTCTCCACAATAATCTTGGAGTTAGGCATAAAATTGTGTGGAAAGTTATAAGGAAACTGTAGGAGAATGAATCTTGTGAATTTACCAAGTGAATCGAGAGATATCCCCAATATACAAGACTGTGTACCTGCCTAGTTTCCTAGTTGGGCGTGAGTTAGATAACAAGTCCCTTGCCGCCTGATCAAGTGGATGGAAGATCTAGACCATTCATTAGCATAGAGAAAGGAAAAATAAAAGAAAATAGCATGTGACAAAATTAAATGGCTTTCCCAACCAGATTCGATTTCAGTTAAAATGCATTTATGTATATTTTTCTCACTCTTCCATTGAGGGTGCAAACAAAACCCAAAATAATTGAAATTTGACACCTATCCTATTATGAACATGTAGAAACCAAATATGTAATTAAATTTTCCTTTTGAGGACTTTTGATTCATTAACTAAGAAAATCTTATTTTCTCTTTCCTCATGCATTAATGACTCTAGGATTCTCCAAACTTGGTGAAACTTCACCCACAAGTCAAATTAAGTATGTTGGATACAAATTTGCCACTAATTTCCCATGTTGAAGTTGTTTGTACATTATTTAATGTTTTGAAGGTTCTACACACTTTCTTTCTCTTAATATTCACCTTTTCGTCAAATGTTTTCCAAATTAAATGAAAATTCACCCAAAGGCTTACTTTAACATTTAGATTATGAATTCGACATCAATTGCTAATTTTGGAGTCATTAATAGAATTATTTTATATTTTGGGGATAACTCCTATTTTCCAATTCCAATTAATGCAAACATATTTACTAATTTCCCAAAATTGTGAAACTTGCCATTCAATTAAACTTTAACTCAAAGAAAATGAATTTGGGCTTGGAATTATCTTTTGAGTTTCCCTTTTATGATTTTTAGGCAATTTACTCACATTTGCACTATTTGGCAAATTAATTCATTTATTGTCACATTTTCATTATTTTAGAATTTCCTTTTCTTTTTCTTATTCCAAAAGGCCTTAGAAACTTCCAGTACGAATTTATGTACCATTATCCCATTTAAGTAGATATTTTTCATTTTATATCCATATTTAATCTTTCATTGAGGTATTCGTGCATAAACCCTTATATTGGCATAAATAGTGAACAAATGTACACCAAACCTCTATAAATTAAACTAATTCAACATCAAGGACATAAAGGACAAAAATGAAAGGAAAACTTAAGAAAAGGGGCTAGATTTAGGTTATACATAGATTTTAGTTCGTTACAACACTCCACCCACCAAAAAGGATTTTGTCCCCAAAATCTCAAACAAAAAGAGAAGGGTGAGTACACAACATCTCATCTCTAAGATCCCAAGTGGTTTCTTCCAAACCATGGTACTTCCATAAGACCTTCACTAACTCAATAATCTTGGTTCCTCAACTACTTAACTATGATTCAAGATTATTCACAGGTAACTCCTCGTAGGTTAGATTCTCCTGAATCTCCAAAGGTTCTATCATAAGTACATGAAAAGGGTCTTTCACATACTTCCTCAAGACCGACACATGAAATGCATTATAGATCTTGTCATAGGCAGAAGGAAGAGCTAAATAGTATGCACAATCTCCAACCTTATCCAAGATCTCAAATGGTCCAGCATAGAGGGGACTAAGCTTTCCTTTAACTTTAGATCATGCAATAGAAAGTATAGGCTTGATCTCCAGGAACACATGGTCACCCACTAAGAAACTGATATCAGACCTCTTCTTGTCTGCATACATCTTCTGTCGATCTTCTGCGGCTTCCATACGCATCTTAATCAACTAAACCTTCTCTACCATCATATATATATCATTAGTCTTCACCAGAGCATGTTCTCCCACATCATCCCAGTGTAATGGAGAGCAAAAAGGTCTTCCATATACAACTTCATAACGTGGAATGCCAATACTAAATAGGTAGATATTGTTTTAACCACACTCATCCATTGGAAGATACTTATCCCATGCACATCCTGAATCCATAACACAAGCACGAAGTAAATCTTCTAGAATTTGCACTATTCTCTCAGAGTGACCATCTGTTGGGGATGATAAGTTGTAGTGAAATGTAAGTTAGTTCCCATTTCTTCTTGAATCTTACTCCACAAATGAGAGGTAAACTTTGGGTCACAATGAGATACTATAACTTTTGATATACCATGCTAATAGATGATCCAATCCACATACAACTGAGCTATCTCATCAACCTTATAAGTGGATTTGAAGGCAAAAAGTGGACAGACTTTGTAAGTCAATCAATCACCACTGACACTGCATCATATCCTTTCCTGGTTTTAGGAAAGCCATTACGAAGTCCATAGTAATCTTCTCCTATTTCCATTCTGAAATCTCAAGCGGGTGAAGAAGACCACCAGGTTATTGATGCTCTATTATGACTTGCTGACAGGTCAAACACTTTACAACAAACAAAGCAATATCCTTCTTCATGTTCTTCCACTAGAAACTTCATTGTAGGTCCTTCTACATCTTGGTCATACCAGGGTTTATGGTGTACTTAGACCCATAGGCTTTGCTCAAAACTTTCTATCTCATATCATCAACTTTTGGTATCCACAAGCTATGTAAAAATGGACAACACCATCCACTCCAACTGAAAAGTCAGATTGTGGTTTCTCTTCTAAGGCCTTCATATCATCAAGCTTAGGACTTTCTAACTAGGCAGTAACAACTTCTCGTATCCAAGATGGTATAATGGAGAAACTAGCCATGTGAACACACAACTTCTCAGTATTTTTATCATCAATAGGATGTGGTTGCCAACAAGAAACATACTCCAGATTCATAGCATCATAGACTGCATCTTTCTTCTGACTCAAAGCATCAACAACTATGTTCACTTTACTAGGATGATAAGTGATGGTAAAGTCCTAGTCCTTAAGGTATTCCATCCATCTTCACTGTATCAGATTCATATCCTTTTGTGTTAGAATATACTTCAAACTTTTATGATCAGAGAATACTTCAAACTTAACTCCATACAAATAGCGTTTCCAGATCTTTAAAGCATGTATGATGGCAACAAGCTCCAAATCATGCGTAGGCTAGTTCTCTTCATTAGGTTTCAACTATCGTGAAACATAGGTGACCACTCAATCTTCTTACATCAAGACACACCCTAATCCTTGCTTAGAAGCATCAGTGAAAATGATATAGGGTTTTCCTTCCACAGGTAATACAAGAATAGAAGCAGATGTCAAACATTATTTTATCTTCTAAAAATTGTCCCCATATTTTGGTGTCCATACAAACTTGACCTCTTTTCATGTCAACTTTGTCAGAGGGAGAGATAACTAGGAAATCTCTTGATAAACCTCATGTAGTAACCTGCTAAACTGAGGAAACTATGTATATCAGATGGAGTCTTCAGAGCTTTCCACTTGGTCACAACTTCTACCTTTGTAGGATCAACAACAATATGGCCGAAAGAAATCACATGACCTAGAAACATCACTTTCTTGATCTAGAACCTTACACTCTGAGAATTTAGCACATAGTTGATTTTCTCTTAGTGTGTTTTGAATGATCCATAGATGTTCACAATGTTGTTCTTCAGACTCGGAATAGACCAAGACATCGCCGATCAACACCACCATGAACTGATCGAAATAAGGATGAAACACTCGATTTGTCAAGTCCATGTAAGTAATAAGGGCATTATTCAAGCCGAAATGCATGACTAGGAACTCATAATGCCCATATCAAGTTCTATAAGATGTCTTCAGGACATCTTCATCTTTCACCCACATCTGATAGTAGCCACTTCGCAGATCCATCTTCAAGAACACAGTGGATGACTTTAGTTGATCGAACATGTCATTGATGCATGGCAAAGGATGACAGTTCTTTATCATAACTTAGTTAAGCATATGATAATCCATGCACATCTGCAATGAACCTTCCTTCTTCACAAATAAGACAAGGTCTCCCCAAGGTGAAACACTAGGGAAAACAAAACCCATGTCAAGAACCTCCTGAAGCTGCTTCTTAAGCTCCGCAAGTTCAACAGGGTCCAAGCAATAAGGCCGCTTCAAGATAGGCAAAGTTCCAGACACAAGCTTGATAGAAAACTCCACCTCATGAGTTGGGGGAAACCCGGGCAACTCCTCAGAAAAAATATCATGAAAATTATTCACCACATCTATATGATCTAGAGCAGGAGGTGTAGCATCAAGGATGATAGATGCTAAATATGCTCTACACCCTTGCGAGACAAGCTTTTTGACTTTGATAGAGGAGATAATGAACTGCTAATCTTCTTTCTTCCTTCCCTTCATACACATCTTTCCTTCATTAGGATGTAACAAACTACTTTCAATTATTCATATAACAAAACTACCTTATACCTCTTCAACCAATCCATCCCAGGATAACATTAAAAGCACTCATGTCAAGAAGTATGGAATCTGAAGAAAACATCTTCCCAGAGATTCAAAAGTCTAAGGTTGGGAGTTTGAGATAAGAAGAGCAGATTCTACCACTAGGGGTTTTAACATATAACACATGATCCATGTATTCTGATTTTATCTCTAACATTGAAGAAAATGAGTTGATATAAAGGTATTCCATGAGCCAAAATCAAAGAGTGTTTTAATAGGATACATATTAAGATGTAAAGTACCTTTGATGATGTCATTATCTTCTTCAACTTCTTCAGCATTCAGAGCAAACACTCTGGCATTCTGCCTTACCACATGCGGTCGACGACCCTGTTGGTTCTGGTTGTTGTTGTTCCTTGGAGGCAGATTCTACTGAGCAGGTTGCTGAGCTAGGGCATGTCCATGCTGAAGCTTATGATAGTTAGGACGGATGTGTCCAACTTGGCCACACTAATGGAAGATAGGTGCAGGTTGATCACCTTTTTGGGATGGGGCATTGCCACATGAGAACCTCCTAGGTGGATGAGAGCGGGAACAATGGTTGTACTTGTCACATCCTTAGTTTCCACCTGAGTTCTTCCTCTTGTTGTTGTTGTTGTTGTTGTTGTACCTAGAAGACTGAAATTTGAGATAGGACTCTATCACCAACATCTAGTCCACCATTTGTTGAAAAGTAAGAGGTAGTTGTGGAATAAGGTTGTGCCCGACACTATACCTCAGTCCTTTCAGGAAAAGGGTCAATCTCCGTTCAACTCCGAGCTCAATGACATAATTCTCCAAAAGCAGTAAGCGTTGAATGTACTTAGAAATGCCCATGCTTCCTTGTCGTAGGCTATAGAACTCTGATTCCTTCTTCTTCAGATAGGCAAGAGAGATGTACTTATCATGTAATATATTGAAGAACTACTCTCAAATCATGCTTGAGGTGTCACAGGTACGAGATATACCATTCCACCAGATTTGTGCTGGCCCATCGAACACATAAGTTGCAAAGCGAACCTTCTGATAAGGAGGACATGCCATGCCCTAAAAGTACACTCTAGGCCCAACACCCAGTCATCAACCTTATCCACCATCTCGCCCTTAAAGTACGGTGGTTGCATCTTGATGAAGTTTGTCAAATTGAACTCCATAGACTTTCTTGCAAAGACTACAACATTGGAGAGTTGTCCCAACAAGGTGGTCGAAAGTAGCTGGCGCAACATGGTCAACTTTTGTTGATGGGTCAGAACTAGTGTGCCTACAGGAGGAGTAGGGGTCATCCTACTCTTTTGGGGAGTCACTGGGGTGTCCCGGTTGTCGGTGTTTCTAGAAAAAGCACCCTTGGATGAGTTGTTCATGTCCCCAAACAAACAACCCCTCCTGAAAGACAAAGTTATAACATAAGATTGCCATCAGTATATAATAGGGATATGTATGGCTACTATTGCCTATGGGCATGCTATTTCGGACATTCAATATCAACTTAGGCCAACCAGGTACTATACAGATCTGAGAGTCCTCATAGACCAAGATAGTGGCGCAGAGGAAAGTCTTGCCACCCCCAAACCCAAATCCTTTCTAGCCACTCTTGGTTTCAACTTATGCCTTAGTAGCTGCCCGAAAGGATCTGATACCATCCTGTAAAGAGGCAAAATCACTGCCTTACTAAAATTTAAAGGAAATAAAAATCTTCCATCTTTTCACAAAAACAATAGAGATTGAGGGATGCATGTACAATATTCCAAGTAAATAAGCATGATTCAGATACAAAACTATCAACAGTAACAACAAAAAGAAAAACTAAGTTATTACATTACTTTTGAACTCAGTTCACTACATGAATTTCATGAAAAAAAAACTAGAAAGGAAAATAGTGTGATCTAGCAATAGCAACCTAGACATCCTTTAAGCAAGACTTGAATCAACTCCTAGTTTTGGTTTCTTTGATCCTATTCAACACCTTGTTCAACACCTAGGTGGTTGGAAATTCACCCCGCAAGAGAGAGAAACAAGGTATGTGTCAAAATAGTGAACAAGAACAAAAGATAAAGAAATAAAATGGAAATAAAGGCTAAGATTTCATCATAAGATGAAAAGATCAAGAGTATGAGGAATAGTGAAATAGATGCTTTCCATAACAAAAAAATAGTAAATGATTTGCATGCACGATTAATATTGACTACATTAACTAAATAGGATTGAGGCACCTACCATTCCTCAATCTATAGGTGAGGGGAGAATAAAACATTCCCAGTCACCTACAATAATTTTATAAGGGGGAGAATAAAGACATTCCTCAAGGGGAAATAATACATGCCCTATCTATGGGTGGTTTTACAAAAGTACCACTACACTAGCTAAATAGTCTAATAAATCAACATGCTAAAGAGAGACAATGGCAAGTAGAAGCATCATATATTTGACACTTGGTAGTGGGGTACAAGACCCAAGAAATAAAATATCAATATTGACTTTGAGGCAAAAATAGCACAAGAAAATTTATAGAGAGAATAGGGTTTATGTAGAGCCTCATTTTGGAATATAGGGTTTGGCTTACAAATATCCCAACTTAAGGTGTAAGAATGCACATACCTCTATTATTGAGTTTAATTACCAACTTTCACCACTTTTAGATGATCCCAAGTTCAACTTTGACTATTTCAGTTTATCAACATGTATTAGAGTACACAAAGAACCTTATGTAGAGAAACCCTAATTTTTGGACTTCTTTTAAAAAAACTCAGATTATGACTCTAAAAATCCCATCAATCGACTTAATAGGTTCTCCTGACCAAGAAAACATATTTTTATGTTAATTTTGGAGTTAATATCATTAAGTTGTAATTTTTATGGATTTTATGTGTTAAAATCATTTTCCAAAAATCATCCTTCGATAAACCTTAAATCAGACCTTGAAATCATTTTTATTAGATAGAGCTTAATTTTCTAATTCCAAATGATAATTACTTGCTAATTTTAGATAAGTGGATTAAAAGATATGATTTTTAGAAATTCGGCCAATCTGAAAAATAGAAAATTCCACATAGGCAAAGAAATTCATGAGAAAAGGATAAGTGCGCGGGGAAAACCCACTCATTTGGCCCAATCTGGGGCGGCCAAGTCATGGGGTCAAACCTCAAATTTGACCC
Organism: Alisma plantago-aquatica; assembly: GCA_963693085.1. Lineage (NCBI taxonomy): Eukaryota > Viridiplantae > Streptophyta > Magnoliopsida > Alismatales > Alismataceae > Alisma > Alisma plantago-aquatica. Next base: position 1,164,640,630 of record OY856413.1, on the reverse strand, counting down.
GTACAAAACAAAGAAAACAAAAGCATAAATACGATTATACCCTTGCACAAGTCAATGAAGAAAAGAGAAAACGAGAGGGGTAAATGAGTAAAAGCCCACAGGGAATTCTTTCCCCTCGTTCGAGTGCCATGGCTGCCCTAATAGCTTGGCCAAAAATAGGGAAATCGACATATCACGACCAAAGATTGAATTGAGGGCAAAGAAAGGTAGCACAGATGAAATTGAACTCACCTAGCCTCTCAATTTTAATGTTGATATCACCACAAACTCAGGAACAATTCCGCCAGGTCAACATAGAAAGTTGGATGGCGATGGGTGTGCGAACGATCTCCGGTCAAATTGAAGCAGGGAAATGACTACACATGAATCGATGAAGAGGTGTATGCCTCTTTTTATAGGTGGGGTGATGACCTAGGGTTTAGTCGAGATGGCGGTGAGAAAGCCTGGAATCATGCTTTGTGAATTTCTTGAACTCTCCACAATAATCCTTAAGTTAGGTATAGAATTGTGTGGAAAGTGATAAGGAAACTGTAGGGAAAGGAATCTTGTGAATTGATCAAGTGAATCGAGAGAAATCCTCGATTTACAAGGTTGTGTGTACCTACCCAGTTTTCTAGTTGGGCGCGCTCTAGGTGACGAAGTCCCTAGCCACTCAATTAGGTGGACGGAAGATCTAGGTCATTCATTAACACATAAAAAGTAAGAATAAAATAAAATAGTGTGTGCCAGAATTAAATGGCTTTCCCAATCGAATTTGATTAAAGTGAAGATGCATTTATGTATCTTTTTCTCTCTCTTCCATTGAGGGTCCAAACAAATCCCAAATTAATTGAAATTTGACATCTAGCCTAATATGCACATCTATAGAGCGTGGATCCACACAGATGAGGGAAAATTCACTTCAAGCTTGGCTTATCAGGTTTTAAGGAAGCACAAAGAACCAATTTGTCAGGGGGATTGGAAGAGCGTATGGGAGCTACAAGGGCCGGCTATAATCCGCATCTTTGCCTGGCTGGTTCTACATGAAGCATTACTGACTAACAAGCATAGGAAAGTACGACACATGACTAAGAATAGCCACTGTACAAGATGCAACATAGCCGACGAGATGATTCTTCACGTACTGCGAGACTGCGGAAGAGTGAAGGAAGTATGGGGAGCTTTAATCCCAACAGTAGAGAAAAGAGCATTGTGCAGACCAGGGACCTTATCAGAATGGATGTGATTGGTTTATGAAAAAATCAACATCCACAAAGAAACCTTCTGGATGATTTGTTACAACTTATGGAAATTTAGAAACAAGTAGGTTTTTGAAGGTGAGGTGAAATGTACCACACATCAAACTCACTGGATCGGGAAGGAACTCAGGTTGTTCAATGAGGCAGTGCAGAAAAAAGTCCACAAAAGCAATCTACCAGCAAAATGACACTGGAACAAACTGGAGACAAACTCGATCAAGATCAATGTTGACGCTGCTGTAAAAAAGAGGAAAGCAGTCGTGGCCGCAGTAGTAAGGGGTTCACAAGGCCAGTGGCTAGGAGGATGGATGAGGAAAATTCATACGAGCTCGGTTGTAGTTGCAGAACTTGTGGGAATTCAGCTAGCCTTTGTGTAGATTTAACGCAATGAATGGACAAGCAGCATTGTCGAAACAGATTGCCTGATCACGACGAAGCTTCTAGAGCAGGATGCGAGCAAGTACCCCAAATATGCCCACTGGATGACTAGACAGAAGAAGGAGAAACCAAACAACACTGTGGTGCAGTATGTGAATCGCGACTGCAATATGGTTGCTGATGGTCTGGCTAAAACACAACTAAGGAAAAATTCACTCCATGAGTTGTATCCAGTTCCTCCTAGTTGTATCAGGAGGACCTACAACCTAGAAGTCACTGAAGTGAGCAACTTCGCTGAAGACATGAACAAGAATAGACCCGTAGAATGTAATGCCACCGAGCCAGGCTGTAACACTAAATCTTTAAGTAACTAATGTGATTGTCTTTGATAAAAAAAACATCTAGAATCTGAGTATGCAATTAGATTTTCCTTTTAAATACTTTTGATTCATGAACTCAGAAAATCTTATTTTCTATTTCATCATGCATTAATGACTTTAGGATTCTTTAAATTTGGTGAAACTTTGCCCTCAAGTCAAATTAAGTACGTTGGATATGAAGCTTCTACTAATTTCACATGTTGAACTTATTTGTACATTCTTTAATGTTTTGAAGGTTCTACACACTTTCTCTCTCTTAATATTCACCTTTTCATCAAATGTTTTCCAAATTAAATGAAAATTCACCCGAAGGTGTATTTTAATATTTAGATTACAAATTTGGAATTAGTTGATACTTTTGAAGTCATTAATAGAATTATTTTATATTTTTGGGATAACACCTATTTTCCAATTCCAATTAATGCAACTATATTTACTAATTTCCCAAAATTTGTGAAGCTTGCCATTCAAGTAAACTTTAACCCAAAGAAAACGAATTTGGGCTTGGAATTATCTTTTGAGTTTCCCTTTTATGATTTTTAGGCAATCCACTATTTGGAAAATTAATTCATTTAATGTCACATTTTAATTATTTTAGAATTTCTTTTTCTTTTTCTTATTCCAAAATGACATAGAAAGTTCTAGTACAAATCTATTTACCATTATCCCACTTAAGTGGATATTTTGCAATTTTAGATCTATATTTAATCTTTCACTGAGGTATTTGTGCTAAAACCCTTATATTGGCATAAATAGTGAACAAATGTACACCAAACCTTTATAAATTCACTAATTCAACATCAAGGACATAAATGACAGAAATGAAAGGAAAACTTAGGGAAAAGGGGTAGATTAAGATTATACATAGATTTTAGTTCATCACAACAAGCACCTTAAATTCTTCATCTCTTATTCTTTTATCAAAAGTCAGGGCTAATTTCTTATTCCAGTTTTGTACTCTAGGTGGTATGAGGTTTTGATAAGTCATGCTGACACGATGTTGTGAATTTTTGTAGGTATGTGATCCTCAACAATTTTTAGGGACCTCATGAGTTTATATGTGACAACCCAATGCCACACTAGCAAGATTACTCAAACCAAAGCACAAAATTAACACTAAACATCAGAATTACCAGAAAACATGGTAAATTAAAATTGATTTTATAGAGCCACAAAAATGGAGCACATTACATGTAAGTCCACAAACTATGACACCTTTATCACATATCATACCATATAGGTATCTGCATCATTATACAGTAGTCATCCTGTGAGAAACATGTTACAAAAGAGAACATGTTCGTATATACAATCCATACATATACAACCGTGGCATATTGCCAAAAACCTCAAATCAATGTACATGATCTACAAAACCTCTGCAAGGACCTGAGAGTATAAGGATGACACATAGGAATCTACTAAAAAACACTAACAACATATCCATCCTTCAAAAACTACTGCTTTCCTTACTGCTCTTCCTCTAACACACAATATCTACCTCATTGTGCATGACCACCTAAAAGATGTGGAAACCCACGGAGTGAGACCAACATCCTAGTGAGAGATATAACTCTCTACTAACAACTATTATTAGCACATATGGATTATAGAGAAGAAAAGTGATACTATTGATAGAATGAGCAGATTTAGCTAATTGAATAATTGAAACTGGAAACACAGATTAAGTAGTTTAAGTAGTTTAAACAACTATAAATGATCAATAGAACATCATATATTCTCAGAAGGAACATGAAGAACATGTATAAAAGATAGCAAATAAGTAGTATAAGAAACAATGCATAGGGTCATCCAATGTGAGTCATATTTAACCCTAAGCAAATATACTATATGCATGTATTACATATTTATTATGCCCTAAGGATTTAAGTGGTACCACCCAAATCCAACTGACCACTCTTAAGTCAAAATCAGTGCCATATAAGATCTATGGAAGAGAAGGACTCCATGAACTCACCCACAACTCCCGATCAGTGTGAGAGACAATACATAGATATGATAGTCAACTACCAACAACAACATATAGTCAAGCTAAATACAACTATCCCACCTTGGTATAGGTCATGACACTAGAGAACAAGTCACACATGCCCATTCTATCTGAGGCATCCTGTAGTTGTACTCATTTTTGCCTTTCATATATCACAAAATCTGAGGCATGATCGCAACCATCCTCCACAACTCGAAGTTGTGGATTCAAGGATATATCCTCAACTTGCACCCCTTCATATTCACCAATATGTGCTCTGAGTTTTCTCATAGGAATTACTCATTTTTACCATCCAAAAAATTCTAACACTAGAATGGATCTATGGCACAGTGAAACTACAAGATTAGGGTTTCACTTGATTAATTATTGCCAATTGGGTATCTTTTATTGCATCAATAAAGTTACAAAATACAAACCCTATACAAATTCTACAAAGATAAGGATAGATTACAAATCCCAAATATATAAAATGTCTGAGATATAAACTTGTGACACCACCACATAATATCACTGCCATACAAAACCATCAGTGTCATCATCTTGGGATAATCATCCCTTATCACATTACCGGAGGATATCACCTCAAACCAGTCACTAAGCATTTGCCAAGGTCACAAGACCTAATCACATAGTTCCTGCACATCATCATTCTCATCATGCCTCATAAATGCTCATAAACATCACCCTGTGTCATATAAGAAATACAACAACAAGTATAGCTATGAGTGCATTGCAACATTAGGGTTACATACGTAGGAGAGAGAAAAATACTTTATATCATGCTAATCATCCAAGCAAGCTAAGAAATTACATTATATGCCCAAATTAGGGTTAGGGTCTCTCATAGATAGCCGATTAGGGTTTCTATAACAACACTCAACATCAAACCCTAGGTACCTTGCTTCTTACATTCTTGGAACATATTAGGGTTAAACATAACCGCTATAAATAACCACACATGAAAACAAGTACATGTAGCGACCAAACTAGGGTGTAGCGACCAACTAGGGTTACACCATGTGTATCGACCACTAGGGTTACACCATGTGTATCGACCAGGGTTACACCACGTAGTGAACATGGAAACCATATACAAAATGTAGCGACCTCAACCTTGTAGCAGCCACTTGACTCAACACATTAGCGACCACAAGAGGTAGGAAACATGTTGTGACCATGATAGGATATGCGTAGAGACCAACCAACTGAACGAGATGTAGTGACCATAAAACATAACATAGGTAGCGACCATACTAGGTTAGCACCTTGTTGTGATCACAACACTTATATCCTAGCGAGCATCCATCAAATATGGCCATTTTGATTGAAATAAGAGAAACATCTCAAGTATAGCGACCAAGATAGATTAGGGTTGAGGTTTGTAGCAACCAAACCACCCTAGCGACCATAGGTCAGAAATCATTGTGACCAAAACAAAATTAACATATGTAGCGACCTAAAACAAGTGATTAACACCAAGAAACCGAAGGGTCACTGAAAGAGAACCTCCTGGAACAGATGATCAACAAAACCCTATAACAAACACCACAAGGGTAAACATGGAAAACCATTATGAGAGAAGGAAAACCAAATGTCCAAATCATGCAAACCAGAGTCAAGACCCCCATCTTCATGTTTTATCTAAACAAAAACATGGTACAAAAACCAACAATCAAGATGCATGTAAGAAACAACAACTCCACCATCACTTAGATTTCGGGTACAAGAATTAGGGTTTAGGAGAAAGAGCAATCTATACAAGAATACTTCATAGCATTAAACCTTAAATCAAGATGCATTATCTAGAAAATTATGATCACATTTTAGAGATGAATCAGTAACATGCAAGCAAGGTAAAGTGAAACAATAGTAGAGGAGAAAGTTATATAACCCTCCTTGAGGTGAAGATCAACTCCAAAGCCACGAGCTCCAAGAGAGAGAAGGAAACACCAATCTTGGATCAACTCCACATTCAAGAAAGATCACCTCAAGAGAAGAAGAACACATCAAGGTCAAAGGAAGATCAAAAGAGGGAGGGTAAAACCCTCAATAGAAAAAGAAAGAAGAAAGAGGAGATCTTCATATAACTCAGGTACTACCATGGAGAACCATGGATTCAGCCTCTATGGAGAGAAGTTCCTCAAGATATCCACCATGGAGAACCATATCCTAATGGCCAAGAGAATAAAGAGATGGTAAGGTTCAAGTAAAACAAGATCAAAGAGAGATAAACTACTTACCAAGGTCAAGGATCACCAAGAACCACCACAAGAGAGATGATCAAACCCTAGATCACCACATGCAAGGAGAAGATGACAACCTTCTCTAAGATCAGCACCTCCACTTGCACCACTAAGATCAAGGCCAAACACAATCAAGAAGAGAGAAAGAAGAGAGCCAAAGGGGTTACTTGCATGTGAAAGAAGGGGTATAAATACCCAAGGTAGGAGAGTGGTAGAGTGATATAAGGTGTCAGATACTAGAGCCTCTAAGGACACATGTACCTCAAAACCACGACATGTAAGAACTCTAGATATGCATGCATCAAAGGGTGACAAAAACAAGGCTTGATAGCAACCACTAGGTCCACTACCACCTTTGGTAGAAACAAAAACATGGAGATCACCATGTAGTGATTAAAACACTATGCCAACCAAGACAAAGGTCGCTATAACCAAAGCACAACTCAAAACATCTTTGACCAAGATCAAGAACAAGGTGTATGGGTTTCCACAAAACACAACCAAAAGCATATCAATTACAACACTCACAAACATAGCGGGCGCTACACTCAAGGATCAACATTCAACTCAACATGGTCGACACCACCAACTCAAGCATCCATGCAAACCCGTGTGATGCCACCTCACCAACCAAGGTCCAACAAGGTTCCCCTAAGCATCATTATCTTTCTCATGATACTAAGGAACAAGAGGCACATCCAACGTGAGACAAATTGCAAGATAAACCCTCAACATGGTTAAATTGCAACTTGGTCCAAAATATGCACACATATAGCATAACTAGCTAAAACATTAACCAAACTGGACCAAATAGAAAACATAGATGTGTCACATGTTATTAGGGTGCATCATAAGATTGTATTAAGGTTTAAGCATATTATAAATCCAAACAAGACAAATCAAGCACTAAGCTAGGTTAGGGGTCTTACACTATCTCAAGGGTTTGAACTATTTAGTAATTTCAAACCCTTCCCTAGTAAAGATACCATCAGGGTGGAAAATAGCCTCCATAATCCACTATATTTTTTAGGATTCTATAGATGTATTCAATCAGAAGTTTCCCAGGATCGCATAAATATTTCACCAATAAATAGGGATTAGGGATCCCCAACCCAATTGAGTTAAAAAAATGTAGGTATAACAATTTCATTGCCTTGTGTAGGTCTGACATAGATCGATTCTCCGAGAAAAGGAGATGAAATCCAAACACATCATTCTAGATATTTATTGAGTTTTCCAAGGGGTTTTACCAATATCAACACCTTACACATACAAGACATAGCTCAGGTTTTCAAAAAGTTTTCCTAAGGGAGTCAAAATTCTGACAGCATTACAACTCTATCTTAGATTTTTAAAAGCATTTTTTTTCAAGTGTTAATGCCTTACACGAGCATAATGTAGCTCAAGTTATCAAAAAGGATTTACCAATGAGGTGAAATTTGAGAAGTATTCAGGTTCTATCTTGTGTTTTCAAAAGAGGGTTTTCCTAGATTAACTCCCTACACATACATGATGTAGCTCAAATTTTCCAAAAAGTTTTTATGGGAGACAAAATATGGGAAGTCTTCTGACTCTATCTTAGGTGTTAAAAAATAAGGGGTATATTATTTTACGAGTCACATAAATCCACATGCTCCTATTTCAACTCACACAAGTTTAAGAAATAGATCGTCAACCTCTTGCACCTATTCCTGGATTAGGTGAAGTGGATGTCCTTAACTTTGCTAGGGACACATTATGCTAGTGTACGACCTGAGAGACATCACCTGATTATTATAATATGGATACATTGTATTTGGTCGAATTACAATTCCATTTGTTATGTTATTTTTAGTATGGAGATAATGAATAAATGTAATAATGTCCTAAGAATGCTTTGACTCAATGACATATGGTTTGAGTTGAGGAACTGATGATGAGATCATATGTTTACCTAAGAATTCTCATGTCTATTATCCCATGTTAGTTATTAATATGGGTACTATATGAAAATAATAATACATAAAACTTATGTGTATGATGATTGAAGGCTATGTATCTTAATCATGATTGGATGTCAATTTAGATACATGGGTACTTTTTAGAGCACACGTTGCACTAGACAAACCCACTTTGAGAATGACACATAGAAGCCATGTAATGGAAATTTAAGAGTCATATATCAATCTGACAATGGTGGTTGTGATCCCTAGACCTAAAGTCACTATAGTAATCATATGTTGTTCTGTATACTTCAACACTGGCCCTAGTGACTCTAAATAAGGGTTTCCATACAGGTAGTGACTAGGTTCACTATGACACTTGTGGATTATTGTAAGTGATGTAGATGGAATTATCCCATCCATTGGAGTGAAATCCCCACCACTTCATAAGTGAGGCTATAAAATGCATGGCCATGCTCATGTGAGTCAATATGTTATATTTAGCTCAAACAATCTCAATAGTATACTGTAGTTCAAAAGACATAGATTGAATGTTAAGAGGATGAAAACTCCATGCCTCAATTTTTATCTACATATATGTGACAAATGGATCATATAGTCATGGTAACATTGGTCAATTTATAGGTTGAAGTTGTTCTCAACTTATTCCAATTACCTGGGTAGTAATGTTGTGTTTCTAGACACCTATCTCTGCTTGTGACGTTATGAACATCATTACCAATGTAATGTGGAACCTACATGCTCACACACATAATAATACGTAAGGGAATTAAAGTTTGTAATCAAACATATGATTATAATGGTTTTGAATCATGTGCAAGCTTTTTTTTTTCAGTTGCTTGAATGGGAAAGCTAACTGGCTGGATGAGGTTTGGATCAACTAGACAATTGTTTTTTCATATTTCCAATGACCGACTAGCCGAATTCCCAAATTGGAAGATATGGCATATCTGTTGGCTAAGAGTTTTTTTGGGAAGTTTTTGGTATTTCCACTGTGCCCTTTCCCATAGAAACCCTACACAATATGCTTCAATTTTACGTAGGTCTCCAAGTTCATTGGGCTAATGTATTGCGCTCAGTATACCACCCAATAATGAGGAATATATTGTCTCAAAAATCAAAAGTGGAAAACCATGCTGATAATTTGGATATCAATTTCATTTTCTTGATTTAAAAGAAACTTAAGGGCCAAGTATCACCTAATTTGGAAGATAAAAGCATATATTAAAGTCTTTATTAAAAGAAAATAGGAGATAAGCCAATAAGGTGAAATAAAATATCTAATGTTCTCAAATTGGAAAACTAACTCCAAATTCGTAATCTTAGCATGGAAATAAGCTTTTGGGCAAATTTGCATCTAATTTTGCAAATATTTAATATTTTATTTTATGTAGGAGAGAGAAAGTGACTTAAAGACCAAAAATATTAAATATATGTTGAAAAAAATTAAATAAAGCCAAAATCGTGTTCCACACGATTAGTATTTCTTATAGGCCAAGTTTTACATTTTTAGAAAGTTTCTAGATGCCTCTAATAAATTAAAAGGATAAAATAAGTGATACAATTTAAATGTATTAAATAAAATAATAAAAGTATTCAAAAAATAAAATAATGCTAAATTCGTGTTCAACATTTAAAATATATCTTTGGATGAATTTTGACTGAATTTGGAAAATATTTGATAAGAAAGTGAATTTAGGAGAGAGAAAGTGTGTAGAATCTTCTATTTTTTAAATAAATAAATAAATAATATCAACTTGTGAAATTAATGATAAAATCCTATCCAAATCACTTAGGGAGAATTATGGATGAAGTTTTATAATTTTTGGATAATCCTATAGTCATTAATGCATGAGGAAAGAGAAAATATGATTTGAATTATTTAACCTATTAAAAGTCGCCAAAAGGCAAAACTAATTCTTTATTTAGAAGTTACATGTGAAAATCAGTCAGAGTATGCATTTTTATTAATTTTTGATATCGTTTGGGCCTCCAAACAAGGAGAGGGAAAGACATTTAAAATAATATGTCTATTTGGCCGAATTTTGGTTAGGATTAGATTTTTCTTGGTCAGGGCTTCTGATCGGACGGCCGGGATCCATCAGTAGATCGGGGTCCATGGATCGGATGGTTGGTGGCCGTCTTCTCCCTTGAGCAGATTAGGAAACAAGTTGTTTCTTTCCGAGAATTCAAATCCAAATATCCCGAGATATACTCGATGAAATTCGATGATTTTTAGTTCTACGAATTCCTCACGGGATTCCGCACAACTTTATTCCAAAGTTTTTGTGTTTTGATGAAAATTCGAGAAACTCCCAAATCATGCGACATCTCTCTCGCACCCCACCAGTTAAACCCTAGTCTAGACCTCCTTGCCTATATATATCCATACCCCTAGGTCCGCCGTCACCTTAGTGACTCAACCATACTTTCGATTTGGTGTTTCGTGGACATTTGGACCCTCATCTAGACATCAAAGATCTCCAGTTTGCGGTGCCCCCCTCGCTCTTCTCTCTTCATCTCCGTTCAATTGCAATGTTCCCTTAGATTCAACTCTTCTTCCTCTTTCTTTTGCATGCTTAAACGCGAAGTTTGGTGGTGTATTCTGTTTTTGCCCAAAATAGCAAGCAAGCAGCAGAAGCTACTCGCCGCTCGCCGGTCGGGTGCATTGGGGAAGAAGGTCCCCTCATGTTTTTATGATTGTGCCCTTCTTCTTTCCTCTTCCTTTTGTTTCTCATGCAAGGGTACGAAGGTCTTTTGACCTAGTTTTGTTTTGTTTCAGACGAGTCTAACCTGGGCATTAATCGCATGACTTGGCCAGCCCTCATTGGGCTAAGTCAGTAGGTGGGCCTGGCCTCTCGCTATGTCTGTTTGATATGAAGTGCCTACGTGGCAATTTCTAATTGGGCAGTCTTAGAAAAATCATATATTTTTACTCGTTGGTTGAAAAATAGAACTAAAATATGTTTTGGAATTAGGAAAAAGCAAGCTATCTAATAAAAATAAATTTCATGCCTGATTTTGAGTTTTTCGAATAGGTATTTTGTGGAGGATTTAATTAACTAAAAATCATCAAAAATATCCCTAAATGTCAATATCTTCAAAATACATAATATTATATGTTATTTTGATCATAAGAACGTAACAAAGACATCAGTGATGGTTTTAGAGTATAATTCGATCATTTGTTGAAAAAGTTGATAGTTTTGGGGTTTTGGATCTTTAATGAATAAACATAGTATTAATACATGATCATGGTTATCATATTAGGGAAAATGGATCTGATCTCGTGTAAAGATTATGAAAAGTGGGTCTAGGACTCGAAAGATTAAAGGTATGTGCTTAATACACTTCAGTTGGGAATATTTGTGCCTTGACCTACTTTTCTATAATGAGGCTTCATTGAATCCTATTTCTTATACTCTTGATTCTTTTGCTATTCTTGCCTCATAATTAGTTTTGGAATATTGTTCTTGGGTCTTGGTACCCATTTTCCATGTTCTATTTAAATGATGCTAATACTTGCCATTGATTCTAACATGTTGATTCTATTAGACTAACTAGCTATAGTAGTAGTACTTGTATGTACAACCACCCACAGTTGGGGAATGTGTTATTTCTCCCCTGGGGAATGTCTTATTCTCCCCCGCACATGAAATATGTGTAGGTGACTAGGAATGTATTGTTCTCCCCTCACCCTTTTGATTGAAGGTCCGATAGGTGCCTCAACCCTACTTAGTTAAGGTAGTCAATATTAATCATGCATGCAATTATTTTATTATATCTTTGTTTATGGCAAGCATATATTGAAAGCTTCTTGTATATTTAGCCTCATTCTCTTGTATCTTCATCTTATGATGAACCCTTTTACATGCTTTACTTATCTTGTCATCTTAGAGTAGTTTTTGTGACACATACTTTTTATTTTTCTTTCCCTTTTGTTGGGTGCCTTCCCAACCACCCAGATGTGGAGCAAGGTGATGAATAGGACTTGAAGATCTTAGCTTTGGCTTGGACTTAGTTGATGGATATGTTGCTTGGAGACAAAAGTGGAGCAGTCTAGAATTCCCTCTATCTTGATCCTAGTTGTGTATGATGATGTAACCCTAAAAGGGAGATCTTTGATGTATCTTATACAATATTTTACGAAATTGAATATAGTCAGAAATGTTTTTATCTTCCACTTCTATCCAATGAGTTTTGATTATCATATTTTAGTAAGGAGGTGATATCGCCTCTTTACAGCATGGTATCAGAGCCCATGGTAGTCGGAATCTGGCTATTTCAGTTTTGTCTCCCTAGTTAGAACCTTATATTTGCTTAGTTTCCCTTAAGTTACATGTTTTCCCTAGATTTGATCTATGTTGATGACAGGTTGATTTAGGACCCTATAGTTTCACCTTAGAGTCTTGATGGATACAACTCTAATATACTCATAACTAAAACATGCATAACTTGATGTTGTTTAGGTTTGCCTTTAGGCAACTATTATGGCATGAAGTTGAAGCAAAGGTGTCTAGAAAGGATCAGGGTTTCGGGGGCTGGCAATATTTTCCTCCATGCTACTATCTTGGTTTACGAGGATTCCCGTACCCATATGATACCGGCCTAGCCTGTGCTAATACGTATTGTCTAAAATAGTTTGCTTTTAGGCAATAGTAACCTTAGACTTCTATGTTGTATATCTTTGGGAACCTTAAGTTGATTTGTTTGGGGATGGATACAAAGATAGTTTCCTTACATCCCTTAGGACCACATGCTTGGATAAGTTTATTCCTAGAACCTAGACCTTAGAGTTTGGGTGTTTGGAATGATATCATAGTGCACAGCGGAAGCATGATGGATCATGAGTATGGTTTAGTTAGACTCATCCTTTAACCCTTATGTAGTTTGGCTTCATGGGTCAAACCCTTTAAGGGGTGGAGTATGGTTAGTTGATGATGTTTAAGTGGTTAGATTTTGTGGACGAAATCCTCTTTAGGGGAATGGAACTCTATAACATCTTGAAGTCTATCTAATCCATCGTTAGAAACCCTAACCCCATACTCAGGAGGTTGTTGTGCTTGAATCCTTAATGTTGTTCAAACAAGTAATAGTGGTAACCCTAACATGTTTGTTTATATATAATGAACATATAATGATCATATAAGGAATAATGCATGTGCTTGAACCTAAATGAAGGCATAATGCACATAATATGAATATCAATGCTAATTGTCAATATGTAAGATGTTGATCAAGTCATGAACCTATAAACCCTAATGATATTATGAGAAAGATAATAGTAAACTAATATTTAACTTAATGCATGCCAAGAAATGAATAAGTGCAATATGATGGTCATGGTGACCTAAACCCTAAGTTGTAATAATCTAACCTTAACAAGTACATCCTTAATGCCTTTCATGAAACATTAATGATAAGTGACATAACTAGTTAACATACATTGATACACATAAATGATATATATATAATCATCTGATCTCATATTAATCAAGTCATTAATATGAAATGCATGCTGTCTTGTTATCTAATACACATGTGATTAGTCACCTAATGTGAATCAATTCCTTAATATATAATATGTCTCACCTTGATCATTAAAATACATGTAATGTGTTCAATGTGAATATGAAGTGATTGGATTTACATAAACGTGAAAAATGAATAATATAAATGAATAATCATTAATGATGACATTAATGTGAGCAATAAATATAATGAGACAATGTTTAATATGAGTATAAGTAACTAATATGACATTAATTGGAATATTTGTATGCTTAACCACAAATTGAATAGAAGGTCTTATTTCATGTAAAATAATTTGTTATAATTAATAAAGTGGTAATATGAGGATAATGAAGTATAAATCCGAATTATTAAGGAAAATGATCAAATATAATAATGAATGTGGAGATAATTGAGTAACCCCTAATTGTGCAAAAATTCTTAGTAAGAAAAATGAGATATATATATATAATATTTCATGGATGATAATGAAATATAACCTTTTGGAAATAAAGTGTATATATCATGACGTAATTAATATAATGATGATAATGTGATATCATAAAGAGTATAATGTTAATGAGCCAAAAATATAAATAATGTTAAATATCCTAAAAAGAATATCTTAATAGTGGAACCCTAGGTGATCCTTGAGAACCTGACCTATGTTGAGATGCTTGTGATGTATTTGTTGATGAGTTTTTTGGTGGAAGTTATGGTTGGAGAAACAACCTCAAGTTTTGTGATGTGAGGTTTCACACTCACCCTCCCCTAATTGCTAGTGATTTCGGGGATGAAATCCTCTTTAAGGGGTGGAATTCTGTAACACACCGAATCTTAGACATTTTGCCTTTTAACCCTCTTTCCAATCTTTTTCTTTCATTTCTATCTTCTCTGGCTTTTTCTATTTAATTTGTGGAGAATATGATGGTTTAATGAACATTTGTTCACCTTTTCTCTCAATATTTGGGTTTATGCACAAATACCTCAGTGAAGGCTTAGTAATGGGTGTAATATGTAAAATGTCAACCTAAGTGCTAAAAAGAATAAATAAATTCGTCCTAGAACTTTCTAGCGCTTTTTAGAATATGAAAAAGAAAGGAAATCCCGAAATATACATAAAGGAGATGATAAATGTAATAATTGGAGATAATATGGGATATAATGGATAAAAGGAGATAATGAGGAATATATTATCTAAAAAATCATAAGTGGAAACCCATGATGATAATTTGGATATCAATCTCATTTTCTTGATTTAAAAGAAAGTTAAGGGCCAAGTATCACCTAATTTGGAAGAAAAAAGCATATATTAAAGTCTTTATTAAAAGAAAATAGGAGATCAGCCAATAAGGTGAAATAAAATATTTAATGTTCTCAAATTGGAAAACTAACTCCAAATTCATAATCTAAGCATGGAAATAAGCTTTTGGGAAAATTTGCATCTAATTTGGCCAATGCTTCATATTTTATTTTATTTAGGAGAGAAATTACTTAAAGACCAAAAATATTAAATATATGTTGAAAAAATTAATTAATGCCAAAATCGTGTTCCACACGATTAGTATTTCTTATAGGCCAAGTTTTACATTTTTAGAAAGTTTCTAGATGCCTCTAATAAATTAAAAGGATAAAATAAGTGATAAAATTTAAATGTATTAAATAAAATAATAAAGTCTTCAAAAAAGAAAAATAATGCCAAATTCATGTTCAACATGTTAAAATATATCTTTGGATGAATTTTAACTAAATTTGGAAAACATTTGATAAGAAGGTGAATTTAGGAGAAAGAAAGTGTGTAGAATCTTTTATTTATTAAATAAATAAATAAACAATCTCAACTTGTGAAATTAATGATAAAATCCTATCCAAATCACTCAGGGAGACATATGGATGAAGTTTTATAATTTTTGGATAATCCTAGAGTCATTAATGCATGAGGAAAGAAAAAATATGATTTGAATTATTTAACCTATTAAAAGTCCCCAAAAGGCAAAACTAATTCTATATTTGGATTCTAAGTGTCAAAATTAGTCAGAGTATGAGTTATGATTAATTTTGGATATCCTTTGGGCTTCCAAATGAGGAGAGAGAAAGACATTTAAAATAATATGTCTATTTGGCCAAATTTTGGTTAGGATTATATTTATCTTGGTCGGGGCCTCTGATCGGATGGCTGGGATCCATTAGTGGACTCGGGTCCATGGATCGGAGAGCTGGTGGCCATCTTCTTCCTTGAGCAGATTAGGAAACACGTTGTTTCTTTCTGAGAATTCAAATCCAAATATCTCAAGATATACTCGATGAAATTCGATGATCTTTGGTTCTATGAATTCCTCACGAGATTCCACATAACTTTATTCCAAAGTTTTTGTGTTTTGACAAAAATTCGAGAAACCCCCAAATCGTGTGGCATCTATCTCTCACCCCACCTAGTTAAACCCAAGCCTAGACCTACTTGCTTTTATATATCCATACCCCTAGGTCCGTTGTCACCTTAGCGACTCAACCATACTTTTGATTTGGTATTTCATGGACGTTTGGACCCTCATCTAGCCGCCGAACACCTCCATTTTGCGGCGCCCCTCTCGCTTTGCTCTCTTTGTCTCCGTTCAATTGCAAGGTACCCTTAGATTCGTCTCTTCTTCCTCTTTCTTTTGCATGCTTAAACACGAAGTTTGGTGGTGTATTCCATTTTTGCCCAAAATAGCAAGCAAGCAGCAGAAGCTGCTCGCCGCTCGCCAGTTGGGTGTGTTGGGGAAGAAGGTCCCCTCCCTTTTTTTTACAGTTTTGCCCTTCTTCTTTCCTCTTCCTTTTGTTTCTCACGCAAGGGTACAAAGGTATTTTGACCTAATGTTGTTTTGTTTCAGACGAGTCTAACCCGGGCATTGACCGCATGACTTGTCTGCCCCTCATTGGGCCAAGTCAGTAGGTGGGTCCGACCTCTCACTATGTCTGTTTGATATGAAGTGCCTACGTGGCAATTTCTAATTGGGAAGTCTTAGAAAAATCGTATCTTTTTACTCGTTGGTCGAAAAATAGAAAAAAAATATGTTTTGGAATCAAGAAAATGTAATCTATCTAATAAAAATAAATTTGATGCCTGATTTTGAGTTTTTCGAGTAGGTATTTTTGTGGATGATTTAATTAACTTAAAATCACCAAAAATAACCCTAAAAGTCAATATATTCAAAATACATAATATTATATGTTATTTTGATCAGAAGGACGTAACTAAGACATCAGTGATGGTTTTAGAGTCTAATTCGATCATTTGTGAAAAAAATTGACAGTTTTGGGGTTTTTGATCTTTAATGAAAATGGATCTGATCTCGTGTAAAGATTATGAAAAGTGGTTCTAGGACTCTAAAGATTAAAGGTATGTGCTTAATACACTTCAGTTGGGAATATTTCTGCCTTGACCTACTTTTCTATAATGAGGCTTCATTGAATCCTATTTCTTATCTCTTGGTTATTTTGCTATTCTTGCCTCATAATCAGTTTTGGAATATTTTTCCTGGGTCTTGGTACCCCTTTTCCATGTTCTATTTAAATGATGCTAATACTTGCCATTGATTCTAGCATGTTGATTCTATAAGACTAACTAGCTATAGTAGTGGTACTTGTATGTACAACCACCCATAGTTGGGGAATGTGTTATTTCTCCCCTGGGGAACGTCTTATTCTCTCCCGCACATGAAATATGTGCAGGTGACTGGGAATGTATTATTCTCCCCTCACCCTTTTGGTTGAAGGTCTGGTAGGTGCCTCAACCCTACTTGTTAAGGTAGTCAATATTAATCATGCATGCAATTCTTTTATTATATCTTTATTTATGGCAAGCATCTATTGAAAGCTTCTTGTATATTTAGCCTCATTCTCTTGTATCTTCATCTTGAGATGAACCCTTTTACATGCTTTACTTATCTTGTCATCTTAGAGTAGTTTTTGTGACACATACTTTTTATTTTCCTTTCCCTTTTGCTGGGTGCCTTCCCAACCACCTAGATGTGGAGAAAGGTGATGAATAGGACTTGAAGATCTTGTCTTTGGCTTGGACTTAGTTGATGGATATGTTTCTTGGAGAAAAAAAGTGGAGTAGTCTAGAATTCCCTCTATCTAGATCCTAGTTGTGTATGATGATGTAACCCTAAAAGGGTGATCTTTGATGTATCTTGTACAATCTTTTATGAAATTGAATATAGTTAGAAATTTTTTTATCTTCCGCTGCTATCCAATGAGTTTTGATTATCATATTTTAGTAAGGAGGTGATCTCGCCTCTTTACAATGACCACAATCTACTGATGGTATGAGGGATTGGTATATTTGGGGCTAATGATTATACCTATTGTGTGGTGTCCCTACCATTAATGATACCCTGTAGATGTTTGGGACATTCATCATGAGTGATGCTTCTCTGTACTTGTCAACATAGGTAGGGGAGAGTGTAATGTGTGATGTGTTGATTTTTAACACCCAAAACTCAATGTTTGCTATAAATAAAGTTAAATGAGGGTGTTCAAAGTCACAAGACAGAGAAGAAATAGTGTAAAAATAATATGTAGTTTCCTACAAGTATTAAGCAATATTTTTTTATTTAGCAACCTATAAGAAATTGAAATATTGAAGTCTTGCATAAGTTTTCATAAGAAAGATAGTCAATAATTGTGTCATTTCCATTCACTCAAAGGCAACATGAATGTGTCTTACACATGACAGATGCCCATTAAGTATTGTCTTGTTTTGGAGGGGTTAGAAAAACTGACTCTCAAACAACAAAAATAGAAAAATAAAAGGTAAAAGAAAGGAAGAAAGAAAGATTTAAGCTGGGCTCAACAGTTGTGAAAAAGAAGAATGTGGATATATGAGACTACATGTGAAAATGTAAATTGTTGATGATTTTTGGGGGCTAGGCTACATGATTACCAAGTAATGTTTTTTATCATGGGCCTAGTCACCTCCTCCCATGACATGGGATCATATACTCAAGAAGGGTAATGCAATAAAGACATGCACTCAATAATTACATCTTAAGTTAGAAAAGGAAGGACCTTACAGGGAGTGTTAAACACCTTTTCGATGTGTTGAAGACCAATTTAGGCCACATGGACCAAGTAATTGTTCTGATCAGGGGCCTAGTCTCTCCTCCCATTCTTTAAGTTTTACATCCAAATGAAGCATGTGCCACAACAACATCCATAGTGATAGTAGTTTAGATCATAAAGAAAAAAGGAAATCTTATGGGATATATGAAACACCTTTGTCATAAGGAAATAGTCCACATGATCACCAAGGAATAATTCTGATCATGGGCCTAAACACTCGTAACACATACCCAAGTTCATCATGTTAAAGGTTGCACCTTAATTTATCATCATGATTAAAAATATTATTTTAAAGCAAATAACTATATAGGATAGGAATTAATGGGGGAAACCGAGTGATATGTGTTTACATAAGGGTTATACATTGCCCATATTTTGATAATGACTTAAGCATTCCATTCCTATGTATCTAATATGTTTGTTCAAGATTGATTTCAAGATTTAGGTACATGAAACATATCAAATTACACAAGCCCTAGCTTGTCCAAGTTCAAGTCAAATGCAATGCAACCGTGTTATTTGGGAAATCACTCCAAATGACCTTAGAAGAATTTTGTAATCACTTGTATTGATGATATGACTTGTAATTAAGATGAGAAAAATATAAGGGACACAAAATACCAAGGTTTAATTACTCAAAAGTCAACTTCAAAAATTTGTCGCAGGCTGTTCATCGATCGAGTTGGAAACTCAACTGATCCTATAATGGATTTTTTGAAGATTACCCATCGGTCGAGTTGTACACTCACAGAACTCAACTGACTGACTCTCTGAGAAAACTCAATTTTAGCTCATCGACTGAGTTCCCTAGAATAAACTCGATCGATAGTTTGAAAATTGGCTTTGTCTTTTAGTTGATCGGTCGAGTTAACTTTATTGAAACTCTAATGAATGTATTGTATGGAAAATGTAGAAAAAGTGATTATAAATGTTGGTGACTTGTTTTGGGTTAAAATAGATCTGTTGATTGTGGAAAATGGCTATATTTTATCCCTAAGTGATCCCCAACTCTAGGGATCACCCTCAGCTATAAATAGGACCCCTTGGAGTTCATTCCAAGTTTGCTCATTTAAGCTATTCTAAGTCCTTGCTATAGTTGTGTGTTCTACAAATCCTTGAGCCCCTTTCTCTCTCTATTTTACACTTCATTTCGTGATTATGAGTGAGTTAGGCCTTTTGTAAGAGATCTCCACCCTTATGCATGTAAATCTCTCATCTTCTCCTACTTCCCTATCCCCTTCCTACATGAACAAAAGGTGAAGCACGCTTCCTCAAGTAAAGAAGGAGCTATAACTAGTCCTATTCAAGGTTGATGGAGAGGTGGTGATATTCTCCATGTGAAGGAGAAGGAAAAGGTTGAAGATCCAAGAGGAGTGGAAAAGTCCTTGAAGGCAGAAGACTTGTGCTTGAGTGGGTAAGACCTTAGTGAAGGTTGAAGACTCTTGCAAAGTGGGTAAGCCCTTGGTAAGGTGGATGCTCCTTGTTCTTGGATGGGTAAGTCCTTTGGTGGTCTTGTGTTGTAACATATATTGGTGATAATATAGATAAAATCACTTATAAAGTCCTAGAGGTTGACCTCTCTAGGTAGTGGACTGATTCACTTCTAGTTTGAAGTGTTGAACCACTCTACATCACCTTGTCAAGTGCTTTCTATCAATTCCTCTCATCCTTTCTATGCTTGTTAGTTAGGAATTCAAATTGCACTTAAGCTTTGGTTTCAATTTGATATAATTTGAAGGTCTAATCTATCTTGTGAGAAATTTTGTAGCTCTATTCAACCCCCTATAGAGCCCTTAGATTTATCTAACAATCTCCCACAAGATGAGAAGATGGGTGACAAACTACTTGGTTCTATTAACTGAGAGGGAGGCTTTTCCATGCGTCTTTTGATATTTGATGGCACCAACTTCTTCTATTAGAAGAGCCGTATGTAGTTCTACATTCAAGGGACGAAGTTTGACATGTGGAAGGTTATGGTCACACCTTACAAGGATCCAACCGGAGATGTAGCAACATGGAGTGAAGCTGCACTCAAAGAAGCCCAACTCAATGTAAAAGCCATTAACATTCTCTATGCAACCCTCACCCCAACGATGTTCAATTGGATCTCATCTTGGGACACCGCCTATGAGATTTCGGACAAATTGTGCATCACATATGAAGGCACAAAGAAAGTCAAGGAGGCAAAGATCTACATGTTGAACAACCTTCTAGAGAACTCAAGGTGGGTAAGAAAGAAGGGATTGTGGAGATGTACTCAAGACTCAATGTCATCATCAATGGGTTGGCTGCATTGGGAAACACTTTGGATCGAGATGTAATCAACTCCAAGATCTTGAGGACTCTACCAAAGAGATGGGAATCAAAGGTCACCTCCATTGAAGAAGTGAGGAGCATTGGTGATATCCCAACTGAAAAGCTCATTGGAAACCTTCAAGCCCATGAGCCTAGGCTTGACAAGAAAGAAGAGGAAGCCAAGTAAGAAGAGAAGGAGGCCAAGAAGATCAAAGATAGTGCTTTCAAAGCACAAGTGGATGTTCTCATCCTTCAACAACAACTTTCTTGCCAGACTTCTCCCTCCTCCTATAGTGAATATGAAACCAACTACATCAAGGGAAAACACTTCAAGGGAAAGCAAGCCTCCTCCTCTTCTACACTGAGATGTTACAAGTGTGGGAAAAAGGGGCATTACAAGAGTGAATGCCCCAAGTCAAGAAATTCACACCCCAAGGGAAGCTAAAAAAAGGAAGAGGAATACAAGAAGGAGAGAAAATACAAGAGGAAGGACAAGAAGGAGAAGAGACACAAGAATGCAACTCATTCAGCTTGGGAAGCTTCATCTTCAAGAAGCTCAAGCTCCAAAGAAGATGGAGAGTGCCACCTTGCACTCATGGCCTATACTAGTGAAGATATTAGTGATGTTAGTGAGGTAATTTTGCATGAGTTATCTAAGGAAGATTTTATTGACATGCTTATCTCTACCAGTTCATCTTTTACTAAGTGTAAATCTAAAAGAAAACGATTAGGAAAAATTATCGATGATCTATATGCTAAACTTGAAATTCTTGAATTGAATGAGAAAACCAATCTTGATAGTATTGATAATTTGCAAGGGAAATACCTTGATCTTGAGCTCCAATACAATGGGGTTGAAGTTGAGAATGGAATTTACCTTAAGAACATTGAAAATCTTAAGGAAGAAAACCAAAATGTCCTTAAAGGGCTTGAAATAGTTAAAACTAAAAATGCTGAATTTAAGCTCCTTATGGATGCTTGTAGAGAAGAGAGAGATGTCTATCTTAAAGAAACACAAATGATTAAATCTAAAAATGCTAGGTTAATTGGTCAAGTAAATGATCTATCTTCTAGACCTTTATTGCCTAGTATTAATGTTGCTTCTATCTCTCTTGAAAAGGATTCATATTTAACTAAATCTTTATGTCTTGAAGATGATATTGTGCATGCTAGGGATGACATATCTAGTTTATATTCTACCATTATTTCCTTAAATGATGATAATCATAAATTGAGAGCATCCCTATAGAAATTTCTCAAAGGGAAGAACTCCCTAAATGAAATCATTGACCATTATACCAAACAAAGTGGTACTAGTGGTTTGGGATTTGTAGGGGGAGCATCAAAGGGAAAGAGAAAAGCCAAAGGTAAGAACAAGAGAAAGGACACCTCTTTCTTTGTAGGAGAGTCTTTCAATACTAAGAATCCTATGGTTTGTTCTTATTGCAAATGTGATGATCATTACTCTACTTATTGTCTTCACAAGCTTAAGGGGACCAACCCAAAGATGAAATGGGTCCCCAAGCTAGCTCCGGATCCCAAAGTTTGAGTTGGGAACCGACACTCTCCTTTCTTGCAGGAAAAAGGTATATGGATTGTTGATAATGGTTGCACCAAGTACATGACTAGTGACATACGCCATTTCAACAATTTCACCAAAAAGAAAGGAGGATCGGTCACCTTTGGGGACAACAAGAAAGGTAAAGTCAAAGGTGAGGGTGATGTAGGTGAATCCTTGTACATCAAGAATATTCTCTTTGTGGGTGGCCTACATCAAAATTTAATTGGTGTTAGTCAACTATGTGATAATGGTTACCTTGTGCTATTTACTTCCTTTGAATGTTTGATTCTAGATTCCCTCACCTACCAAGTTATATATAAGGGAACTAGAAGTGGCAATCTTTAAGTTATTGTTCTTGACTCTATTAAGCCTGTTGTTGGTAGATGCCTAGTAGTCCACTCGAATGATATTTCTCTTTCGAACCACCGGCTTGGTCATGTAAATATGCATCAGTTGAAGAAGTTGAGAAAAAAAGACATGGTCAAGGGACTTCCTAAATTGGATTTTGAAAAGGATGAGGAATGCCAACCTTGTACCCAAGGAAAGAAAACCAAGTCCTACTTCAAATCCAAAGGAGTCCTTAGTACCAAGATAACTCTTGATCTTATTCACATTGATCTATTTGGACCAATGAGAACTCAATCACTTCGTGGTTCCAAGTATTGCCTTATTATTGTCGATGATTTCTCTAGATATACTTGGATGTTCTTTCTCGTTTCTAAAAGTGATACAATTGATGTTCTCTTGAGCTTTCATAAATGAGTTGATAAGGAAACTTCTTGCCACATTGCTTCCATCCGTAGTGATCATGGGGGAGAATTTGAAAATGAGCTTTTTGAACGTTTTTGTCAAGAATCGGGTTATGCAAGTAACTTCTCTTCACCTCGAACACCTCAAAAAAATGGGTTTGTAGAGAGGAAGAATAGGTCTTTACAGGAGATGGCTAGGATCATGCTTCTAGAGTATGATACTCCTAAGAAGTTTTGGGCTAAAGCTGTTTGTACCTCATATTTTGTGCAAAACTGGGTTTTTACTCATCCTTCGCTGAAGAAAACCCCCTATGAGCTATGGTGTGGTAGGAAGCCTTCTATCAAGTATTTTTATATTTTTAGATGTCCTTATTGTGTTTTGAATATGAAAGATTCTCTCGACAAGTTTGATATGAAATCTTACAAGGCTTTCTTTTTTGACTATAACACTACTAGCAAGGATTATAGAGTTTTTAATGTTGATCTTGCTAAAGTAGAAGAATCCATTAATGTAAAGTTTATTGAAACTAACCCCTTAATCCCAAAGATATTATTCTGAATGATGATGTTGCAGGTGAAGTAATTCCTATTCTAAAAGAGCTCAACATCACCCAAAAGGGAAAAGAGGTGGTCACTCAAGAATAAGACAAAGATGATGAGAAGAAGGATCCAACCCCCCAATTTGCAAAGAATCATCCAAAGGAGATGATTTTAGGTGATTCATTTGAAAGAGTGAAGACCCAGGCTGCATTCAATAAAGAACAAGCCAACAATGCCTTCATCTCACAACTCAAGCCTAAGAATGTCAAGGAATCTCTTGGAGATGAAGAATGGATCCTAGCTATGCAAGAAGAGTTAGAGTAATTCGAAAAGAGCAAAGTTTGGACCCTTGTTCTAAGACAAAGTGATAGAAAGATCATTGACACCAAATGGGTCTACCTTAATAAGCTTGATGAAAGTGGCAAAGTGGTAAGGAACAAAGCAAGGTTAGTGGTTCAAGGCTACATCAACAGGAAGGTATAGACTTTGATGAGACATATGCACCTATATCTAGACATGAGTCCATTCGTATGTTTCTTGCCTTTTATAGTTATAAAGACTTTCTTTGATATCAAATGGATGTTAAAATTGCATTTTTGAATGGTACAATTGAGGAGGAAGTGTATGTTGCACAACCTCCGGGCTTTGAACATGATATTCTACCTAACCATGCTTATTTGTTGCAAAACGCTCGCTATGGAATCAAACAAGCACCAAGAGCTTGGTATGAGAAATTAAAGAACTTTTTGTTAGATCATGGTTATATCATGGACAAAGTGGATTCTACCTTATTTCTAAAGCACACTTCTAAAAAATTTCTTATCATACTAATATATGTCGATGATATCATTTTTGGTAGAACTAACCTTGATCTTTGCAAATAATTTAGTGATCTTATGCAGAGTGAATTCGAGATGAGTATGATGGGTGAACTCACGTTCTTCCTCCACTTTCAAATCAAGTAAACAAAAGATGGGAACTTCATCAACCAAGGCAAGTACATAAGTGAACTACTTAAGTGCTTTGGGATGGAGAACACCAAGCTGATGGACACACCCATGTCAAACACCAGCAAACTTGAAAATATGAAGAAGGTGAGAAGGTAGATGAGAAGTTCTATAGAGGTATGATTGGACATTTACTTTACTTAATTGCCTCTAGACTTGATATAATGTTTAGTGTTGGCTTGTGTGCTCATTTTCAATCAAATCCTAAGAAATCACATCTTATAGCTATTAAGATGATTTTAAGGTACTTTGCCAAAACCCAAAATTTTGGACTATTGTATCGCAAGTCAAGGGACTTTACTCTTAAGCTTATAGTGATGCAGATTATGCAGGGTGCTTGATTGATAGAAAGTGCAGAAGTGGCACTTGTTTACTCCTAGGACCATGCTTGGTGTCTTGGTTCTCCAAGAAATATAGCATAGTGGCATTATCAACCACTGAGGTTGAATACATTGCAGTCGGGAGTTTTTGTGCCCAGGTCCTATGGATGAAGCAAATTCTCCAAGACTTTAACATTCATTTTGATGCTTCTCCTATCTATTGTGATAATACTAGTGCAATAAACTTGTCATATAATCCTATCTTGCATTGTAGATATAAACATATAGAGGTTTGCCATCATTTTCTCTGTGATCATATTTCCAAGAAGGATATCTATATCACATATGTGGACATAGAAAATTAGTTGGCAGACATTTTCACTAAACCTCTAGCTAGAGAGAAATTTAACTTTATTAGATCAAAATTTCTTATAACTACTTTGAATGAATCTGATATGCCTTCTAGCTAGTTGCCATCTTTCCTATATATTTTGCCTCTATTTTGATCATTTTTTCTTGCTAATTTGCTAAAAATTCATTTTTCATGTTCATTTTTTCCTTTTTTCCCTCTTATTCTTCGGTATTTTTTGTAAACGCATGTTTTATCACAAAATAGTACCCAATGATGAGTTATATATTCCTAAGTATGTTTAATATACATAATGGACCTAAAAAATAAATTAAATTAGCACTCTAATGGCTAGAAATTAAGTTTGTTGGTTTTAGGTCAGGTTGACCATCGGTCGAGTTGCCAACTGGACTGATCGATGGTCGGGACATTTTTTACAAAGTTAATCGATCGAGTTTTTGAGTTCACAGAACTCGATCGATGGCCGGGCTGGAGCATTCTTAAGTTGGGTTCAGCTGACTATTCTCCCTCTCAACTAGAGAAAAGTCGACTGATTCCACCTCCATTAGCCCTAAGATCTCTACCTTTTCCCTTCCCTTCCTCAACCTAGCCCTAATCCGACCTAGCTAGACCATCCTTGACATTCCCCCTTGCTAAACCTAAGTGTGTGGACATTTTTGGTGGTGCATTTCTTGCTCTTGATCCCTCTTTCCTCTCTATTTCATCTCCATGGCTTCCAATAGGAGGAAGAGAGCCGCCCATACCAATGCATCATCTTCTTCATCCTCTAGCTGTTTGATCCCCTTTGATGAGACTCTCTTTGTCTCAAATGAGGATATAAATAGGTATAAGGACCTCCTTCCATGAAATCCTTTCCCTTTTCACGCCCTCTTTGAGCCTAGCCCTAGACGCTAAGAGGTCATCAATCAAGTGGCGAAGTTGTTACACGTTCACCATCTCTCTACCATGGGTGTTGAACGTGCATGCTACAACAACTCCATAACTAGAACGAAAGCGGTTCACAAATTTTATGTGAACTTGCATTGGAATTATGACACCCTTGTACCCCCTCCTAATACTCAATTGATCCCAACGTCTATGATAGCCGGGAAGAAATTTCAAGTCTCAGAGGATACCTTGAACATCTTTTTCTTAGGTACCGATGAGACTGACACCTGGCGTAAGGATTACCCTGAGTATTTTGACCTAGTCGAGCCTGAGGCTTTCTACAAGCAATACGATCTCACTCTTCCTGACATTCATAATTACTTGAAGAAGCCTCAATTCCCCTATAAGAATAAGAGCACCCTTCCCTTCTCTGCCTTAGATCTCAAGAGATGCATCCTTGCCCTAGTTGTTAACTGCAACATCCATCCAAAGAAAAATCAAACAAAGATTGCAAAGAACACTACCGTGATCATGTATTATCTTTTAGAGAATGTCAGAGTCAAGTGGTCTAGATACATCCTCCAGCATATGACTTGCTTCAACTCAGGCAAGAATACCCGTGGCACCAATCCTCCCTACCCTACCCTGATATGTGGTCTATTTTAGTTTGCCACTGAAAAATCTCTTTTCCATGACTTTCATTACAGACCTTCCCGAAAAGGAGTTTGTATCAGTGAGACCACTATTCAGAAGTTTGTGCCTATCCTCTCCTCTGCCACACCTTGTGTCTCTGCCTCTGCCTCTACCTCTACCCGAGAACCTCCACCACCTCAGCCTACCCGACCTGCCTGTGCCTCATTTCATGTGTCAAATGAAGCCCTCATGGGATACATGATGAATCAATAGGAATACAACCTCCAGGTCTAGGAGCACTTGCATCAGGACTTGTGTTCAATCATGTTCAACATGAACATGTCCTATGCACATCCCCACCCATCCTATCAGCCCTACTCGGGAAGTGATTATGCATACTATGCATACAATCACTTTTACCTTGTCCCTCCACCTGCACCTTCCGCTACTACTACACCCTCTACTATTGGTGGACCTACTCCTGTTGTCCTGGCTCTACCTGCTGCCCCTTTGGCCACTCTACTTGCTAGCTTCAGTACTTCTGCTCCTTCCTTCCCACATGACAATGAGCTCCATGCTCTTGGTATGTCTTGGGATGAGCAGAATGCTCGTTGGCCCAGTCGTGGCTTTGGTACCTCTATTGATGAAGAGATGTTGGACCAGGCTGATGAGGAGGCTACTGCTTCTGACAAGGCTACTGGTGATGGTGAGGATGATGGTGCTTCATTTGACAATGATGATGGCTCTGGTGGATATATTGGTGACTCTAGTGATGAAGGAGATGCTGCTGCATCTTCATACGGAGATGATGACTACGAGCCTGATGTTGAGGATGATGATGTTGTTGATATAGATATCTTAGATGTCTAGTTATTCTTAGTTTTTAGTCCAATTTGATGATCATATATATATTTCTTGGCTATTTTGTATTAGAGATATCTGGGCACATGATGTGAGCTATACTATTTTATCTTTTTTAGCTTTCATCATTCTGGCTTGTAGCTATTTTATGAGAACTTGCATTCTAGGTTGTAATCTTATCTCTGTGCACACTTACTCTTTGGTCAATTATATCTTATGAGTTGGTGCCATGTTTCACCATATTTGTATTTTGACTTAGCTTGTTTGTTTCTCTCATCTATGTTTGATGTATGTTTTTGAGATTTCATGTTGTCTTGGTTGTTCTTGGAGAAGACCTATTTTTATGATCTTCTACCCCCCTCCTTTTTGATAATGTCAAAAGGGGGAGAGAAATTCAATATCTTGAAGCTCAACCATATTGCTTTTAATGCCTATATGATCCTTTTCTTATTCATTATATGCTTTATCATGTGACTTGCTAAAGGAACATATAGTATGTATGTGATATATTGCTTTGTGGGGATAGGCTAACTATGCATGTTAAAGTAAGCATAGATTGAGCAAAGTTATAATTTCAATATACTTTTCAATATGATTGAGGAATGGTTTTTCATTGTCAAAAAGGGGAGAATGTTGACCTAAGGGTCATACATTTCCCATATTTTGATAATGACTTAACCATTGCATTTCGATGTATCTAATATGTTTGTTCAAGATTGATTTCTAGCTTTAGGTACATAAAAAGGATCAAATTACACAAGCCCTATCTTGTCCAAGTTCAAGTCAAATGCAATGCAAGTGTGCCCCTTCCTACATGAAGAAAAGATGAAGCAAGCTTCCTCTAGTGAAAATGGAGATGTAGCTGGTCCTTTTCAAGGCTAGCGAAGAGGTGGTGATCTTCTCCAGGTGAAGGAGAAGGCAAAGGCTGAAGATCCAAGAGGAGTGGAAAAGTCCTTGAAGGCGGAAGACTTGTGCTTGAGTGGGTAAAACCTTGGTGAAGGCTGAAGACACTTGCAAAGTGGGTAAGCCCTTGGTAAGGTGGATACTCCTTGTGCTTGGATGGGTAAGTCCTTTGGTGGTCTTGTGTTGTAACTCATATTGGTGATACTATAGATAAAAACACTTGCAAAGTCCTAGAGGTTGACCTCTCTAGGTAGTGGACTAACTCATTTCTAGTTTGAAGTGTGGACTGACTAAATTTTGATGAAGTCAATATCAATGTGAAGATCTTGCTCAGTGGGGCACACATCTAACGTTTTCCTAGGTTCCTTGGTCCGAAAAAGGCATCCCTATGAGGAACATGCATAAGAGCGATCCACGCATGAACCTCATATGTGTGCACATACAAACAGTGTCCCAACTATGCATTCCAAAACATGACGTATGGATGAGAAACACGTGTGAAAATGGGGCTTGAGGATGAGATCTAGGCACCCTGACTAGAGAAAATAGGAATTTTTCAAAATTCTCAATGACCTAAGCACTGACATAGCCAATAGACTTTCCATATGTAGTTTGTGGAATTCTAAAAACCATGTGAGGACGTTATTAGATAGAGTGGGAAAACTAGATGCCACCACATGTATAAAGGAAATGAGAAAAGTTTGTTAAAAGAATTGGAAAGTGGACGGATAAGGTAAAAGGAAACTAGAGAATCCAAATAAGACACTTGTTTACACACAGGGAAGGTGTTAGGCACCCCATAATGCCCTTGCAATATCATAAATCCCAAAAAAGTGAATGTCATTGTTTTTATTCTAAGAGTCACATGCACAATAAACAAATAAAATAACAAGAAATACCATACAAATTAAAGGTTAAAAAATAACTAAAAATGAGAGATCATCAACCCTGGGCGCTTGTGTCATCATATCACTTGAGGGATGAAAATGGGGGAGGAAGAGATAGGATTGCATTACGATCATCTCCACATTCTTCCCTTACTTAATTATTGTTCGAGAGGAGGGGTTATCCATGTTTAGAAAGAGAGACATAGTTTCACTCTAGAGGTAGTCTAAGGACGTCATAGATATGTCTTGGTGGCAACCTATGGGAATTCACTCAAAAAGTCAAGATCCTATTCAATGGTATCTGGGAGACCATATTTATAGAATCTAGGGGGTTTCTAGGGTTAGGGATTGATTTGAAGTATTTATATAATTATAGAAACTAGGGGTTTTCCAGGGTTAGGGATTGGTTTGAAGTGTTTAACAAGCCAAAAGGTGGGTGGGAGGAATCTACCCATGAGGTAGAAATCCAGGACATGTCAACAAATTTCTTCATAAGTCCGTTCAACTTAGTCAAGGAAGAAAATGCATGTCACACATATGTTGGGAACCCCACTTATGGAGTCTTCTAGAAAGTTCTTGAGTACCATATATTTGACTAGTCAACACAATGAGGTGATGAATATATGGCATACATCTGATAGGAATATTGCTTCCAAATCCTTCTAGAATGCTCTAAAGCAATGCTCCATTAATCAATCAATGGGGGTGATGCAGAGCATGTTTTTGATGGGCACTCCACTTTTGATACCTTCTGAGTATATATTCTAGGTGTCATGGTGGGTCACGATGGGGACTCAAAGAGGGGCGTACATAAGATAACATCCATTCCTTTCTATACTTTGGACCGGTCATGATTGGTCAAACATGGTGTTGGTTTGAGGTAGGGTTTAGACTCATAATATGCCAATACATTCAAGGGACTAAGGCATGAGACTGTGATGGGTTGGGATCCTAAAGACAAAACAATCAAGGTAGTCTATAGTGAAACATAAATGAATTAAATGTTCATCTTGATCATCAAACTTCTTGTTAAGGGAATTTTGGTATTTAAATCTCATGCAAATGACCTCTACTCACAAGGGACATACAATCATTTTCCATAGATTCAACCAATGATTTGTCTATGGATCTTATTATTGAATCATATTTTATTATTTGATCTTGGATCTAATCAGAGTTGTTGTCATAGTTAACGAGTTATATTGAGTATTTTATTTTAATCATCTTGTTATCTCTTGGTATCCCTTGGGATGTTATTAGAAAATCATATGATCGTGGTTCCACACACATTTAATCATTTAACCTATTCTAATTTTGAAGTTAGATCACATTTATATATTTGTTTCATTGACTTTCTCTATTGACAGTTATGTCAATTTTACTCAATATGCAAAAATTAGGGGGACTAAAAATAGGATATAAATAGTTTTAAATTTCATTAGACCAAACAATTAATTACCATTAAATTCCTATTTATGTTTCATGTTTGAAACTTCTTAAAGCCAAAAGAACTCTTAGTCGCGACAATAACTTACCCAACAATGTGCCAATATCAAAGAGAAAGAAAATCTTCCTTCTCTAAAGAAACAACAATGACAACATCCTCTCTATCTTCAACCTTAGAAAAACTACTTTGGCTCCTCATCATAGTGATAGAACAAGTAGACATGATTAATAGAACTCAATAACATTGTATGGTAGATCCATGATAGGGAACAATCCCATTGTCACCATATGTGAAAATCATGATGCATTTAAAAGTGATATCTTGAGCCACCCTTCTTTTGGAAGTTGATATAACCAAATATCCTTAGTACAACACCCTATTTGGCCACCCCTTTCCCACGCATGTACGCTCCTCGAATGACCATAAGGACACTTGATAACCCGCTCCCCCTCCTATATTGTAGCTAATACTAAGAGTCAAGAGGCACATGGGATGTCTTCTTGTGCATCATGTATCACTAGTGTCTTCTCAACCTACGATCCCCACCACATAAGAGTTATCACCATTCCTCTATGATATAAGAGTAAATCAAATACATGGATTAACTCACATGGATCCTATGACCACAATTCCCACATTAAAAGTTAGAAACAAATGATGGTCATCCTATGACCACAATTCCCACACTAAAAGTTAGAAACAAATGATGCCCCCCTACTTGGACACTCAACATCATGATAGATAGAAACAACTTGCAAAAAATCACTATGTTTAGGGCTTGTATTTACCTTATAGTGGATTTGGAACTAGGATGGAGCAACATCATTGTGGGGAAAATACAATTGAGAGTGTAGTCCAATGTTGATCAACAGAACATGATCACATCTTATCTTAGTTGGAATAAGATGGTGTAGGAATTGGGTTGACTCAAAATATGGCACATACACATGCACCAAGAACTTAACAATACTAACCTTATCTAGGTATCTGATGAGAACATGGAGAGCACACTGCACCTACTCCCCAACTACTGAGATCCTAGTGAGGAAAAATGTATCGAGTCTGACTCATCAGACTATCACTTATTTATCGAAGACATTTATCTAGAACAACCTAGATCATACAACAATCCCATACCGGTTGATTCAGACACTACAACATACTCTTCTACTACATCCTTGGAAGATACGACCACATCCAAATGACATAGTATGGTTGAAGATACCAATTGGAGTCATCATATAGGAGACAACAAGTAATCGAATCTCATCACCTATGTTTTTATACAATGTCATCTACTGATAAAACCTATTAGGATCAACCATAAGATAGATGATCCCACAAGTAGTTCCCCAACTCTTCTAGTATCTTCACCACATCTATACTCTCATTAGTACTTCTCCTAATTTCCACCATGACCTAACTCTTACCATCTATGTTCCTCCTCTTCCCTCTCAGTGGAGGTTTTTCTTAACTTTGACCGCATCCTCTATATGGAACCTATTACAAAGAGATGCAAACCACCTCCAAAATATCTTACACACAAGAGATGTAATCACATAGTACATTCCTATCACAATTGCATATTCCAAAAATTTTGGTTTACGTGTCAGAGCACATGCCAATTCTATCACACCTGCCCAACTCTAGACCATGATCACCATCTGGAAATAAGAATGTGATTATACCCACTATTTCAAGAATACACTACCTCGTAAAGATTAACCACGTCATTACAAAACCAAACTTTATGGTAAACAAACATGTTTCTCTTCTTCCACTACCTATCTGAACATCTGTGCCACTTTGGTCTCCCTATTAACACACACACTTCTACATTCTACACTTTCTCGAGGAATCATGGTACAAGCCATTCACCACTTCCAATGTCATTCTTCACATGGTTTTCCATTTGATGTATGCCATAGAAAAGTTACATCACCCCATTATTGTAAGGACCCTGACCTCCATTTTGGGCTTACCCTATTTTCTTTGGCTAAACATGATGTTTAGATGCTTGCTAATCACCTGAAGTTGTGATTAGGGTTTTGTTTAGAGGTTGAGGTGCAACTTGCAATTTAGCCAAGTTTTAGGGTTTGTGTGCAAGATTGTCACCTTGAGAGAAATCTTTCTCTCTCCTTGCATCCTCTAGGGTTGAGAGGATGGGTTGGGAGCCTTGCTTGAGTTGTTTTGGGTCTCGTTTGAGCTTTTTTAAGCTTGGGCTTGTTGTTGGGCTTGAAGCCCTTCCTCCTTGCTTGAGTGTGTCAGACAAGGGAGAGCTT
The DNA here is from genome assembly GCA_963693085.1 of Alisma plantago-aquatica. Lineage (NCBI taxonomy): Eukaryota > Viridiplantae > Streptophyta > Magnoliopsida > Alismatales > Alismataceae > Alisma > Alisma plantago-aquatica. The sequence continues at coordinate 1,164,607,098 of OY856413.1, read as the reverse complement.
GGTGCCTTGTGTCTGCCATGGTGTGTCGGGCAAGGGAGGCATATCGGCCAGAGGGTGCTGGTGGGTGTGAGGGGTTGCCATGTTGGGCGACACACACCCCTCCACCTATCCTCATTTATGTCACCCTTCCTTGGACAAGTGGTCGTTGTTTTGCTAGTTGGTGGCAAGTCATGAGCATGTGGCTTGGGATGCTAGAAAAGTGGCATAGTTTGGACAAGTGGTGGTTTGGGCAAGAACATGTGGAGCAATCCCCTAGTAGACACCCACTTAACCCCCTTGCATATATACCCCCTTCTTTGCTAGCTTGGGATCCCTTTAGCTCCTTAGTTGCTTCCCATTTTTCTTGGTGGCCGATATCTCCCCTTGGTAGAGCTTGGTGGGTGATCTCCTTGGTGGAGTCTTCTTCTTCCTCTAGTGGTGGCCGAAACCCTAGATGTGCCTTGGTCCTTCTCCTCTTGTGGTGAGTATCTCTCCCTTTCCTTGGCATCTTCTTCTTCTTCTTCTTCCTTCTCTTCGACCATGGTGGTTACAAGTTGTTCTTCTTTGTGTTGGCCGAAGGTGGTTCCTTGGAGCTTGGATCTTGGTGCTAGAAGCATGGAACTTTAGAGCTTGAGGCGGGTTACATAACTCCTAACCCTAGCTATACTACTTCTTTTCATGTTGCATGCTATATGTGCTATCTTGATCGGCCGTGTCATCTTTTAGCTATGTTTCTTGCTTTAATGGTTATAAGGTTGCTTTAGATGTACCCTAGACTTTGTGGAGATGGTTATCTCAGGTTGCCTTGGGTTGGCCGAACCATGTATGTGGAGTTCCTTGGGAAAAACCCCTCTCTCACTTAGTTGTTGAGAGGTGAGCTTAGGGCCTCCAAATCCAATGGTGAGTTGAGATTTGGTTGGTTGGCCGATATAATATGATGGACCTCCTTGTTGCCCGATAGATGATGGAAGTTGTGCAATGCCCCTCTCTCACTTAATTGTCTTGAGAGGTGAGCTAACACTCTTGAACTTTTAGGGCTTCTTGGTGGCAGTCTTGAGGTTGAAGATGACCAACCCGTCATGGTCTTTGAACCCTTGCATGATACCCCTTTGATGTGTTCTGCCCGATAACCCTCTTTTAGGGATGAGTCTTGGGCTATATGCTAAGTGGTGTTTTTCTGACCCTTTGACCGATATGAACCTCTACCCAAGATGGTTTTGTTGGGCGTTATGCCTTTGGATGATATAATGTTTGGTTGACATCCGTTCTTGAGTGCCTTGGGCAACATGGTTAGGTCGTGCCTTGTGAGTTGAGCAACACCCCTCCTTCCTTGAGTTGTGAGGTTAGCTCCAATCCCTTGGCCGACATGGTGCTGCCCGATATGGACTCTTGGTTGATGTAACCCTGGATGGGTGATATAGTGGTTGGTTCCCTTGACCGATATGAGTGTGGTAGGCAGACCTTGTATTGGGCGTTATGGTTTGTACCTTGCACGAAACTCCCCTAGTTGTGCCGCCCGACATGGTGCCCTAGTGGCTACATTGACTGGAGCAAGATACAGCTTGGGCGTTAGGGTTTGACCTTGGGCGTTATGGCTGTGGGCGACACAGTCTTGATGGTTTCCCGGTATGGAAACCCTAATCCTAGCTTAGGCAATAGGGTGTCTTGGCCGATAGGGTGAAGGTGCTGCCCGATACACTCTTGTACCTGGATGACCGATATCCTCTTAGTTCATGGTTGCACGATACAACCTACACTTGGCTGCATGACACACCTTTGGTTCTAGTCTTCCCGTTACCCTCCTTGTGCATGGGTGCACGTTTTGCTTGTGGCCGATATGTGTGGCTTGGCGCCCTAGGTTTTTTGGTGGCCGATAGCATTTTGGGTGAGGGATATGACCCTACTTGATATCCCTTAGGTGAGGGATAGTGCTACCTGCCACACCTTTAGTGAGGGTAGGCAACACCTTTGGTGAGGGATGCGCCTAGCTTGGGAATCCTAGTTGCTGAGATATGATAGATGGGTTGTGACCAGTGATATGGTGGTTGCCTAAGGTTGATGATATAGTGAGATGATAGATCATGGCTGTGTGACCTTTAAGGATGTATCATGAGGGGTGGTTGTGTTCGTTATGTCATAAGAGATAGGGCATGGTGGATGCTCACGGTTTGGTAACTTTAATATGGGTGGATTGGCTTACCATATACAACTTTATGCTTCATGTGTTCATTGATGAATGTTGCTTCAAATTATATGCACCCTAAATCTTAATGGCATGATAATCATAACATGTTCTCTAAAGATCTATGCTTGGTGATCAAGTAATCTCTCTTGATATGCATACTAACCATGCATGTGTTATAAAATGAATTCATAACCAGGTAAGAGTTATGAAGGTATATGTGTTTTATATAACACTAAATAATGATACTCCTTGTTGATGAGATAACATGTATTGCCAGTATGATACGAAAGGCCTGGTGACCTAATAAAGGCTGAGTGCTTGATTGAGGTGTTATCCTCTAGTTGTGAGATGAGGGATTGATATCCCATGATGATGAATCCTTGAGGGGCAGTGGCATTATGTGATGAGGGATTGAGATCCTATGGCAATATGATAATGGCAGTATAGTGTGACACAATGTTGCTTATGTTTTATAAACTGGTTTCCTCAACAATTCATCTAAAATATATTAATTAATTACAGTGGAAAATTTCATGTAGTTTTCCCTAGCCATAGATCCATCATCGTCAGTAACTGGTGATGGTGAAATAGGTTTATCCTATGGGATTACCCAGAGCGCATATTATTGAATATGTGGGGTTTCCCCTAGCCGAAAATAGGAGGACTAGAGTGCAACTGCGGTTGTGTATAGAGCATGGTGAACATGCCCATGGATCAGTGTTATAGAGCATGGTGAACAGGCCCATGGCTCAATATTGTAGAAGGGTAGCCTACTGAGCTGACCCTGTGGCTGAGGCCACTTAAGAACGAGACTGTGGTCTTGCTTTGGATATTGTGCACTGACCATGAGGAGGTGAGGTCATGGAGTCCGGCTCTCCCATTGACCTTGTATGGAACCAATTTTGGGCTTCACATCTGATGGTTGGATTTGAGTGAGACAACTCACTTCCTCAGGGCATAATAAAATTGTAATCTAGCCATATAATATGTATTGCTTAAGGCAAAACACAGAACATGTGTTGAGGCCTTGCATGTATAGTTGCACTAGTTATATCTTGTAGTTATTTGTACACTCCTCATATCTTGTGATAATTTCTTATAAAGCCTATCTTATCAATCATGTTCCATAAAGAAATATCTGGTTATATGCCTCCTGGATATCTTGGTAAGCTGTTAATAAGGTTAGTTCTGTTTAGTATGCTGCATATATGAGCTACTTTTAACAGTTATTCACTTTATCGGTTCTAGCTCTCCTAAAGTTTTATAGTTCGGCTGAGAGTTATGTTTCTCACTGGGACTGTGTGTCTCGCCCCGCTAGTTTACAACCTTTTTAGGTAATCATGCTAGACATGGTGATGGTTGCGAGGTCACGGCCGAGCAACAAGAAGAACAATAGGAGGCAAGAGATGGATATGCTGCTATTTTGGTTGTTTTGTAGTGGAGTCCTAGAGTCATCCCTGTACTCTCAGGTCCTTGGAGGTGTTTTGATGACGTTTCATGATGTATATCTGATGTAGTTTGTTTATCCTGATGTTGGCCTGGTATGGCCTGTTCTGTATATAAACAGGTGGTGAACTCTTTGTGCTTATGTGACAGTTGGATCCTATGAATTATGGACACGTATCAAGGTTTATGTATGCTTATATAACATGTTTCCTTGCAGGATAAGGATCTGGATGCAATAGTTTCTTTATTTATCTTCTTTCCACAATCGATTTTAATTAACCCGTGTTTTTGGTAATATAGTCTTCTTGATGGTTCCACACGTTTTCACATGGCATCTCGTTGTCTGTGTGATGGCGGGATGTCACAACAATTATCCTCCTCTTCTGACCACACACTGCCATCATTACCAACCCCCTATATATCCTATGCATCATACTCGTGCTTTAAAATTCCCATGTACCATTCCTTACCTTCCCCATTCACCTATCATCAGTCAAATCTAGGATGAATAAACAATATCATGATACTAGCACGACCACCCCATTGACCTCCTGACTGACTCCATGAGACTTAGGAAGGTGTTTACTAGTTGTAATGTCCTAGTAACAATTCAAAACCACTTGGAGTACCACACTATAAACATCCTTGATGTTGCCCATGCTATTTCTCTCCTCATTCCATGTAGCATAGTTCTAAAACCTAAGATCCTTTTCTTCTCACAACTCATTTAATCCCTCTCGGTGAGTACCAAACTTGGCAATAGACAAACCATTACTAATGTATATGGAAACAATTTTTTTTAGGATCAACCCACTAAATGGTCCGTAGGTAAAAGATTTTCTCTTGTGGTGGTGGATCTGAATGGATCTCCATCATAGGTCTACCTCCACACTTAAGGGAAGTGGATGTTTTCAAAGCCATAGCACACAAGGTAGGTGATATTCTATAGTCCATTAGTCTAGAGAACCTACTAGCTATAATAAAGCCTACTATGTCTAATCAGTTAAATTAGAATTTAATCTCTCCAAAAACCTTAAGATCAGATTTGAGGAGCTCATATACATCATCAAGCTTCTTGCTGAAAACCCTAAAGATGTTCCTATATCTTTCTACGACTTATCTAGCCATCTCCCTTCATGGTTCTTCCCTTTGGGGAAGAGACATCAACCAAACAAAGTAATCACTCTACAAAAACATGATACGAACTTACTAATAGAGATTCAAGATTACAACCTTAACAACCCTTCCATCTATACATCATGTTAATCCCAAAACCCATAAATGAACCTACAATACCACACTCACTAGCACAAAAACCAAGAACAACATGTGAGACTCATGCCACATCTACCCATTCAACAAATAAGAGCTAGAACACTCTTCACCATGTTTCAACAAAGAGACTCTTGAAAGACTCAAATAGAGATTGTTGAATAAATCATATCATCAGGCGGTCTTGCCAAGTAGCTAGGAAACTTATATGTTCCAAGTGTCATACACACCTTTGAATCACTAATTACAAAGATGGAGGCCACCAAGAAGAAGAACTACTTTGTAGAAGATGAGACAGGAACATCTTCTCTCAGTGGTATACCCCTTCTTGATGTATTTCATGATTCTCATACACTATATGTGACACTAGAACACTACATGGATCATATCAACAACCTCACCTCATAGTATGATATCCAATCAATTACTATATTTACATCTCATCTTGGGATGGAATTTGGCACCACCTTAAATGCGACCCTAGCTCTCTGAGATCTAAATGAATTTATGGGTTGGAGGAATAATAGACATATACACATCCTTCCGACCAAATCTGTGAACTTTCAATCTAGGTTGTTGTTATTAAATTATTTGTTTCACATTACTTCTATGATTATCACATCATGGAATATACTCGACACTACAAGTGCTGACAGACATAGAAATATCAGACATTTTGACTTCGAAAACAAAATAAATGTCATCACTTCTTAAGAAAACAAAACTATTTAGTATCCATTTCAACTTAAAATCATTGGTGGCAGTCATATTCTTGACTAGCTATAAATCCCTCTCAATGGATTTAAATAGGGATCATCATAGTTGGAATCACCCTTTTCACATTATCAACCAATATATTGAAACTTCAATGTAACCATTATTCTTCAAAACACTGAAGACACCACACTTGGGCCTTCTTGGGGGTCTATGGTGAACCCAACTATAATAAAAGCAACTTTTGTCAGAATTACAACTTATCACCCAAGAGACACCGTAGTTTATTTGTGGTGATTTCAACCTCACCAAACAAGCCTCTCAAATGACCACAAAACCAAACTTGAACAGATACACACACTAGGCATTATGCTTACTTCTCAAACTATTTGTGACTTTCATTTCATAGATTTATTATTCCTGAATGTTCCTTATAGATGGCATAGAGGAAACACATGGGCCAAGTGAGTCAATTTTATGTTTTTAGGTATGAGTCTTACCCAATCAGGACCGTGTCTACTACCTTTATCCCAATATCAAAATACTTTCCCATCCTCATGAATATATCCCCTGGAAACACAAACCTTTTAGATTTTAGAGGTTCTGGATTCAACACAAAGATTATGGTCAAATAGTCAAGGAAGCCTGGTTACGTCCATGAAAAAATCTTGCACTTGGATGGAAGATATATAATATATCAAGAAATTAAGGAAATACCTCAACTATGGAATCAAAACACATTTATGAACATCACTCAAGAGCTTAAAAGTAATGAAACTAAACTTGTCCTCCAGACAAAAAACCCAAGATCCTGCATTCATATTCATGTTGAAAGGATAGATAGATCACATGCTATTACAAAATGAAACCATGCAGAAACAAAGACCCAAAATCAAGAGACTGAAAGAAGGATTTAAAACATTAAGTTCTTCCACCAAATGACATAACAACAACAAAAGAAAAACCTCAATAAACTATCTAGCCATTCTAGGGATTGAAACAACCCATAGACACATCATCACATCCCACATAGTACAATACTTCCAAAACCTATTTAACAACAAACACTCAATCAATGAACACATCCCTATTTAACAACCCATAAACTAGAACACCATGTGTCCTATAAAGAATAAAAACCCACATCTTCTCATAGGAACATTCTTGGATGCAGAAATTAGACATGTGGTTGACAACACCATTGATGATAGATCACCTCGATAGGGCAAGTTCAATTCATATTTCTACTATAGTATATGGGGTCACATCATAAATAATTTGGTCAACCTATTCAGTCACATACACCACCATGACGATATAACCTCCCAGCTTACAAAAAAGGTGAAACATCTGAAGAAACTAAAGTGGTTCAGGCCTACCAACTTGATTAATGCTACTTACAAAATCATACTTAAACACTTAGCTCTAAGATGATGCTTGAACTAGAGGAGATCAAAGGAAAACAATAACGTGCATTTCTTGAACACAATAGCATTGAAGATGCTCAAATCATGGTTAATGAGACAATACACATGTGACACTTATCACATTCCTCAAATGATGATAAAACTTGACTTTGAAAAAGCTCTAGATAACATCAAGTGAATGTTTCTAATCAATTTCTTAAGAGGATATGGCTTCTCAAATAGATGGATACAATGGATTTCATCTTGTATTAGTTCATGTCACATCTATAATCTCAATAACAAATCATCATTTAATTGAACATATAATAGTCTTAGACAAGAAGATCCCTTATCTCCCTACTTACTCATCAGGGTCTCAGATGAGACATCTTGGTACACAAGGACTTATAGTAAACCTACAATTATTCCAGGAAAACATTATACAATATTTTGTCAATATTGTTATTTTCATATTCCTGGGTGATTATATTGTTATCAATACTGTTTGCTTTTTGGGTATATTCTCTTACCTTGACGGGGATCAAAATTGATTTCCAAAATCCTCTACTCTTGGGACCCATATAGGCCAAACATGAGCTGAAAAAATATCATTTATTACTTAATTTCAAAATTGAACAATTTCCATTCACTTATCTCAGTCTACCTTTATCCCCATACAAACTTCCAACTCATGTTGGAACCCAATTATTTAAGCCCTAAAAAATAGACTCAGCTCGTGAAAAACACAATTTCTCAATATGACCACATAACTCACTCTCCTCAACAACTATCTTCTCTCACCATTTACTTCCTCAGGTGTATCCCACTACCCACCAAAATCCAACAATCATTGATCATACTGGGCGGTCCTTCCTTTGGGAACATATGGGAAACAAGATACACTTTGTTAATTGGGATACCATATGCTCCCCAAAAACATATGGGAGATGGGGAATCATAAATATACACGCTATATATCTTATACATATAATTGCAGCTTCATTATGCTCCAATAGCTCTAAAGTATGTCAAGAACTCATCATAAATAAATACTACAAGAAACACAAACCATGGCAATATAACAACTTCCCCTTGTGGCACTACATCAGCAACACCTATACATTGTCCAAAACAACATCATTACCCCACCACACTGCACAAAGAAGGTCAAATTTTGATTTGACCATTGGTTCCATGAAAAAAGAATTATGAAAAAGTTAACACACATCACAAAAGACCAGGCTCTACAACTTGTGGGAACAAATAGATCAAATCGACTCAAAGAGCCATTGATGCTTTATTTTCCCACAACAACAGGAAGAGATTATGCATCAATTGGAAATAAACACTATTGGCTATATTTTCACGGAGATGGGGAAAAACATACATCTCCGGTCACGCGTATCTACATTTTATTTTCTGGGGACATCTTTGCTCCTTAATATGTATTTGGAAAAACATATGCCCGCCGAAGATCCACATTTTTGTTTGGCTCATATAACACAACAAAGTATAGCCAAACCTAAATATTCGTAAGAGAGGTTATCTAGGCCCTCCATATGTCTACTATATTCAATACACGAAAAATCTATATTGTACCTGTTGGTATGTATGCCCTGAGAGCCAATCATGGGATGATTGGTGGGATACATTAAGATTGATTTGATAAACATCAAAGGCAAGCTTCCAATTCTTTCTGGTTCAGTCATATGAGATAGTGATAGAACAGATTGAATGTCTAGAGAATGACAGTACTCAATGACGTATGCCTTTAGGTTCATGACCTGAACGATGACATCATACGGATGCTAAGAGTTTGTACATTCTTGATATGTCCCTAGTCTGATGTCATTGTGGAAGGTAGATAGACAACAATGACACACAAGACTAGATTGTGGTGTTGGTTGATGACAGAATCTCATTAGTCATGATATAGAGATATCACACCAAACACATAGGTACTTGTTAGAGAACAAGTGTACCAGACAGACCCACCGTGAGTTTGACACATGGAATCATGAGATGGTAGTCACAGTCAGTACTCACAGTGATGGTGGTGAGTGTGATTCTTAGACCTGAAATCACTGCACTCAACACATGTCGTTGGGCACACTTTGACATCATCAAACACAGTCTTGAAACATGGGTTGTTATAAAGGTGATGATTGGGTGGCTTTGACACATGGGGCTTTTGAGGGGTGAGTGATAGATATGGGATTTGTCCCTCCTGAGGGAGTTTGATATCCATGGCCACTTGATGAGTAGGATTGAGAAAGGTGTGCACGCATGTGTGAATCAGTATATGATACTGATGTCATACATATCTCTTCCAGTCTACTCTGAGATCAAGGAAGTGAATGAACATTGACAGGATGACTGTTCCATGCCTCGAGTTCATTCGGGATATCAGTGATAAAGGAATTATACATTCGCTGTAACACCATTCACGGATTGTAGGATGAAAGTTGTTCTCCAACTTTCTACTTTCACTTGGGTAGCACTGATGTGTGACTAGGCACCGCTCTTTGCTTGTGAAGTCATAAGTGTTATGAACTTTCACTGCCAACGTGAAATGGACCTGCAGGGTCACACACATAGGATTTAACCTGGAAGAGGAGTTTTGTCCACAAAGCAATGTTTAGATTGATTATTAAAGGAGTTTAGTAGTTCAATTAAACACTCAATCAGTCGATGGCTCAATATTGTATGGTTCAAGGTGTTGGACGCATTGATTGGAGTATCGAATTGATTGAAATCGCATTTGACTAATTTTGCCCAACCTGTGCTCCCAACCGATCGACTCATGTGATGAACCGGTCGGCTGAGGTTGCTGAACCGGTCGGCTGGAGTGTCCAGGCCGATCGGCTCATGCCCAGGTTGAGACGACTGGTTCAAGAGTTGAACCGATCGGCTCAACTGGTGCAACCGACCAGTTGGGAAAGTCATGTCGGCAAGAATTTTCCTTTCGTTTCAAATTGCCCAATTCGATTGGGAATAATATTGGTATTCGATACCAATTGGGAAAGAAACAAGGAAAGTCTTTTTGAGCCGGATTAGGACCATGAACCGATCGGTTCAGGGCACCAACCGATCGGTTGGAGTGCCCCAAACGGTCGGCTCAGGTCCAACCGATCGGCTCAATGGCCGAACCGATCGGTTCAGTTATGAACCGATCATTTCAAGTTGCGAACCGGTTTCTTTTTGTGGAAAATTCTCAAACCCTTCTACTCCTGCGTTAGTCCCGCATTGCCCAGGATGGAGAACCCTGTCCCATGACTCTCCTATATATATGGGTATTGGGGGCTTCTCATAGTACAGCTCAGTGCAACCAGTTGCTCTGCAAGTTGTCATTCTCTCTGGTTTTGGTAACCGTGAGAGAGCCCGAGAAAGTGCTTCCCGCAAAAGGGAGGTGCAGCAAGGGAAGGACAACTGCAGTTGCAACAGGAGGCAGGAGAGCGTGTTGGCGACTAGTACGTCAACAGGAGGGTGTGACTCCTTCCACTTCCTTGTGGGACAAGGAGTGTGGAGTTCCAGGTGGTCCGTGTGGACTACTACAGAGGCGGGAGGACACTGCCGCTTAGGAGGACAACTGTCATCCGACAGTCCGGTTCGAGTAGGAGTTGTCAGTCCCGGTGCGACCAGGAGCTGCACAGACACCGTCAAAGTCCGGAGTTGAAGACCGCGCATTGCGCGAGGTATTGTCGCCGAGCAAGCCTCGGGACAAGGTATGATTCCGCAAACCACCCTTTCCTATTATATAGACGTTGACGCGTTTCCTCGGTATGGGTTGGGGAGAAAATTTTTTGTTTCTGCTGCCTTCTCTGTCTCCCCTAAAACCCAACAGTGGTATCAGAGCCACGTCAGCTGTTCTATATTTTAGGAATATCGATTTGATCGATTTTGGTTTGTCACCTTTATTTATTGCATACGATGCGAATAATATCAGCTTTATACATGTCCAATCCTAAATCCACAAATCCCAAATTACATATATGATATGTATTATTAATGCACTCGATACGCGTCACCCTTAAATGAGTTTTGTGGTGGATGTGTGTAGCGTGATTATGGCCTATAAACCCCTATCTGTTTTGGTTGTATGTGGTTGCTTGCATCTCGGTCTGCGCACCGATCTTCCTTCTCCTATTCCTGATGTAACTCAAAATAATTCGAGATTCTTTCCTACCTTTGCTCCCCCCGAATGTAACTCGGGGTTTCCCTTTTATAGCAATGTAATTAATAGGATAGAATTTTATTTCCTGTTATGTCAAAGATCGGCGGACATCAAGACGACTGCTCAGACGGTCGGTTCAAGGAGTGAACCGATTGGTTGATGACCGGTTCGAGGAGCGAGACGAGCGGGTGGCTGACATGATGAGATGCACGACGACCAGGCGAACCGATCGGTTGGAGGAGCCAACCGATCGGCTGGTGGCACCCAAACGACTGGCTGGAGAGTACATATCATTCATGTGATGAGTTGATCAACTCGGAAGGCAAGGCACAGAAGTTCATCTTGTACAGGTTGCATGTGATGTAGACCTAGATGACCGTGATTCCTCTAGGCTCGAGGAATCACATTAGGATGGCCATAATCATCGTTTTTTATCATTTGTGCATGTTTTCTGTGGGATATAGCATGTATATGATACGTACTATGTATTCTGGTGATTGGATATGTATATGTATATAAAACCAAATCCCTCATTAAAATATTAAGTTTTAGATGCCTTCCAAATGCGACACACGTGAAAAGCTTGATCGACCAAGTGTGGGCACGCCCTAGCGTGGTGCACCGTCTATCTCGTGGAAGCGTGAAGGATGAATGTGTGGGTCTGCCCTAGCAGGGTGCATATTCATCGTGTTTGCTTTGGGTCGGACTTAACAAGGTGATCTAGATGGGATCTAGTACCTTGAGGCATGGAGATGATCATTGCAAGGAGTTGTATATGACATCTTATCAAGAGTTGCATATGATGCAATTGGAAAAAGTTGCCTACCTGAGAGATCTATGTTGTGGGTGACAACCCTAGCTGGTCCATGACTTAGAGGATTTCAGGATCTTGCTCACTAGAAGGTTGTACGCTGAAATCTTCCGAATTGATGGTGAGGGCTATCAATTTGAAGTAAAATAGTGGGAGCGATAATTAATTAAAGGCCTAATTATATCTTCAAATTTTCAAATCAATCAAAAATGAGTTTTTGGACTAAAATTGCATATTTTCCTTTTGTAGTTCAAATGGCAACAAACAACAACAACTTTTCTTTGCGATCGGTCCTTGACAAGGACAAGCTAAATGGGACAAACTTCCACGACTGGTATCGGACATTGAGAATTGTTCTCACTCAAGAGCGCAAGCTCTATGTCCTGGATACTCCAATTCCAGAGGAACCCGCTCCTAATGCACCAAAGGCAGAAAGGGATGCTTACAAGAAGCATTCTGATGATGCCATTGATGCAAAGTGCTTGATGCTATGTTCAATGAACCATGAGTTGCAGAGGCAACATGAGAACATGGGTGTCATAGAGATGATTCTGCATCTCAGGAACATGTATGAAGATCAGGCACGGCAAGAGAGGTACAATGTTTCTAGGGCGCTGTTCAAGTGCGTCATGACAGAAGGAGATCCAGTTGGTCCTCACACACTCAAGATGATTGGGTATGTGGAGAACCTGCAGAGACTGGGATTTCCACTGAGCCAAGAGTTGGCTACTGACGTGATACTGCAATCGTTGCCAGAATCTTACAGTCAGTTTGTGATGAACTACAACATGAACAACTTTGATAGGCCACTGTCAGAGTTGTTGGGCATGTTGAGGACAGCCGAGTTACAGATGAAGAAGGACAAGCCTAAGTCCGTGATGGTGATCACGAGCAAGAAAGGCAAGTCCAAGCGCAAGGGCAAGGGCAAAGCTAAGAAAGGTTCTGAAGCTAGCCAGGAGTCCAAGCCATCTTCAGCTCTCAAGGCCAAGGGAGGCATGACCAAGAAAGGAAATTGCCACCATTGTCAAAAGCCAGGACATTGGAAAAGGAATTGTCCTCTCTACCTGGAAGAACAAAAGAAGAAGGAGGCGACTGAAGCCTCTACTTGAAGGTGTCATGTAAATAAACGTGTAACACTTTTTGAGATATATGATATCAAGATGTAAAGTGTAAAGCATTCTTACTTGGGGCAAGTGTTGCCTTTATAGATAGGAATACTTTAGTTTATTTTCAGCCAATAAGGCATGTAATACAATTATGAACTGCTATTTCATACTTGCCAATAGATAGAAACACTTTATTTTTGCATATTGTATGACAATGATGGCAATTAATAAAGAGATGTTTCAATTTATAAAGATGTGATCTTTGTGGCAATGCCTTATTTATCTTGTGATATTTTATATGCATGAGATAAGATGATACCTAAAAGTTATAGATAACTCAAACGTTTTTTAATTAGAATTAATCATGAGAAATTCATTTCTAGTTTCCATGTGATGGATAAAACTAGACTCTTTTGGTTAGAGAACCAGTAAGGGACATGAATATCTTGGACATGATTAATCAATCTTCATTAATGTAGTGGGAGAATGATTATCCTATTAGGTATAATACATGTGATGTATTTGCATACCTATTGGAATAAATGCTAATACTTCAAATGGTGTTTAGAGAAATACCAATATGAATATCTTGAAGTGTCCAAGATTATCATAAATGAAGTACAAATTTGGTAAAGTATTAATTCTTGATGAGATCAATGAATGAAATACTTGGACCAAATGTTTGAGATCCTTATGAGTGATTATGATAGTGTATCATAGTAAACTCATGATTAAGGCATGGTGATGTCTGAATCAAGAAGGAATCATACTCTAAGGAGTTAGAGAATGATTATCAAATAACTGAATTCTTCTTAATAAATGAATACCCCACACTAATAAAAGAAATTAAGAATCACAAGGGTTGTGAGTTCTTATATCTTTAACGGGTACACCTCAATTATCTATGTGATCAGTTGTTCATGTGATGAGTCAACTATCAAGATGAATATGAGGAACCGAATCTTGAGTTATGGTTTATGACCGTTACATCCTAAATGACATCCATGTGAACCATAAGGTATGACCTTGATGGTAGCACTCATTGGATCATATCCATAAGTACAAACGAGTCTTAAGTGTTAAGACACATGGATAACATTTTGAGAAGGATGATGCTTGTTGATTGCAACTTAATGACTAAGACATTTGGCATATGGATACTAAAACTGCATTCCTATGAGGAATAAAACCAGGATGTGTACGTGACACAGCCTATAAGGTTTATAAATCCACTAATGCAAATGAAGTCTATAAGTTACAATGGACTAATCAATGTGATTGATTGAGTTCAAGCAACTCAAAATTGAATCTTTATTTTGATGATATAGTCAAAGGGTTTGACTGATATGTCAAAGATAAAGAAGGGATCTGTGATTTAGTGGGAGCGTGTTCACATTCCACATATTGATGTGAAATGGAATTGTTCTAAAATAGAAATCCAAAAGTGGAAATTATCTTTAAGGAAGATAGAGATGTTTCCTATGTGATAGGAAAAGAGACCTATAGAGATAGTTCTCGGAAAATCTCTTGACCTGGAAAGAGAAAGCATACATTGGCAATCTGTACTGAAGTGTTCAGTATGCACAAATTCAGTGGGAGAAAACTTGTCCATGTTACATGGATATTAGTATCCCAAGGCCAAGTGTCCAATTCTTATGAAGAATGGGAACACTAAGAATAGATATGGATCTATCATGTATGTAATCATCCCATTATCTTGCATGTATGACATGGCAAGAATAAAATGCATTCATCATCTTGTATGTAGGACATGGCAATATGATGTGCTCATCCTGATAACTCGTATGTAGGACATGACGAGTGGATGTCTGTCTACTTCCAGTAAGGGTTACTGGAATACCATGAGAACTTGATAAGTGCTTATGAAGTACTAGTTCTATGGAGATAAGGAAGAGTTCGATGTAAAGAGTTACATTGATGCGAACTTCCAAAAGGACAGAAAATTAATCGCAATATATATACATAAGATGTATAAAAGTGAAAGTTTGCTGATAATTGGAAATGTTCCAATAAAGCCATTTAAAAGGGGAAATGCCGAGTATCTATGTGTTAGTGAACAGCAGTAGATACTATATGGATCTAGAAGTCCATGAGATGAACTTATAGATATTCCACTCATTGATGACAAGTCTGGAATCCTTGATCATGCAATGTGGCTAAAGGTTAGCAATGGAATACTAGATCGCATATTACGGCAACTCCATCTCATACGTATGATGTACAACGAAGAGATGAGAGACATGCAATTTATACAGACTTTGGCAAGGTGTTGTCATTACTCACTATGTTTGCACTAAGAGCACAGTAATATGTGGGACATGTTTGAAGATCACTATGAATATGATTCATGGGTGATTGGCTCGCAGTGCAAGTGGGAGTATGTTGGTATGTATGCCCTGAGAGCCAATCATGGGATGATTGGTGGTATACATTAAGATTGATTTGATAAACATCAAAGGCAAGCTTCCAATTCTTTCTGGTTCAGTCATATGAGATAGTGATAGAACAGATTGAATGTCTAGAGAATGACATTACTCAATGACGTATGCCTTCAGGTTCATGAACTGAACGATGAGATCATACAGATGCTAAGAGTTTGTACATTCTTGATATGTCCCTAGTCGGATGTCATTGTGGAAGGTAGATATACAGCAATGACACACAAGACTAGATTGTGGTGTTGGTTGATGACAGAATCTCATTAGTCATGATATAGAGATATCAAACCAAACACATAGGTACTTGTTAGAGAACAAGTGTACCGGACAGACCCACCGCGAGTTTGACACATGGAACCATGAGATGGTAGTCACAGTCAGTACTCACAGTGATGGTGGTGAGTGTGATTCATAGACCTGAAATCACTGCACTCAACACATGTCGTTGGGCACACTTTGACATCATCAGACGCAGTCCTGAAACATGGGTTGTTATAAAGGTGATGATTGGGTGGCTTTGACACATGGGGCTTTTAAGGGGTGAGTGATAAATATGGGATTTGTCCCTCCTGAGGGAGTTTGATATCCATGGCCACTTGATGAGTAGGATTGAGAAAGGCGTGCACGCATGTGTGAATCAGTATATGATACTGATGTCATACATATCTCTTCCAGTCTACTCTGAGATCAAGGAAGTGAATGAACATTGACAGGATGACTGTTCCATGCCTCGAGTTCATTCGGGATATCAGTGAAAAAGGAATTATACATTCGCTGTAACACCATTCACAGATTGTAGGATGAAAGTTGTTCTCCAACTTTCTACTTTCACTTGGGTAGCACTGATGTGTGACTAGGCACCACTCTTTGCTTGTGAAGTCATAAGTGTTATGAACTTTCACTGCCAACGTGAAATGGACCTGCAGGGTCACACACATAGGATTTAACCTGGAAGAGGAGTTTTGTCCACAAAGCAATGTTTAGATTGATTACTAAAGGAGTTTAGTAGTTCAATTAAACACTCAATCAGTCGATGGCTCAATATTGTATGGTTCAAGGTGTTGGAGGCATTGATTGGAGTATCGAATTGATTGAAATCACATTTGACTGATTTTGCCCAACCTGTGCTCCCAACCGACCGGCTCATGTGATGAACCGGTCGGCTGAGGTTGCTGAACTGGTCGGC
Source organism: Alisma plantago-aquatica (assembly GCA_963693085.1). NCBI lineage: Eukaryota > Viridiplantae > Streptophyta > Magnoliopsida > Alismatales > Alismataceae > Alisma > Alisma plantago-aquatica. The sequence goes on along the minus strand of OY856413.1, from coordinate 1,164,590,360 downwards.
TGGAGTGTCCAGGCCGATCGGCTCATGCCCAGGTTGAGACGACCAGTTCAAGAGTTGAACCGATCGGCTCAACTGGTGCAACTGACCAGTTGGGAAAGTCATGTCGGCAAGAATTTTCCTTTCGTTTCAAATTGCCCAATTCGATTGGGAATAATATTGGTATTCGATACCAATTGGGAAAGAAACAAGGAAAGTCTTTTTGAGCCGGATTAGGACCATGAACCGATCGGTTCAGGGCACCAACCGATCGGTTGGAGTGCCCCAAACGGTCGGCTCAGGTCCAACCGATCGGCTCAATGGCCGAACCGATCGGTTCAGTTATGAACCGATCATTTCAAGTTGCGAACCGGTTTCTTTTTGTGGAAAATTCTCAAACCCTTCTACTCCTGCGTTAGTCCCGCATTGCCCGGGATGGAGAACTCTGTCCCATGACTCTCCTATATATATGGGTATTGGGGGCTTCTCGTAGTACAGCTCAGTGCAACCAGTTGCTCTGCAAGTTGTCGTTCTCTCTGGTTTTGGTAACCGTGAGAGAGCCCGAGCAAGTGCTTCCCGCAAAAGGGAGGTGCAGCAAGGGAAGGACAACTGCAGTTGCAACAGGAGGCAGGAGAGCGTGTTGGCGACTAGTACGTCAACAGGAGGGTGCGACTCCTTCCACTTCCTTGTGGGACAAGGAGTGTGGAGTTCCAGGTGGTCCGTGTGGACTACTACAGAGGCGGGAGGACATTGCCGCTTAGGAGGACAACTGTCATCCGACAGTCCGGTTCGAGTAGGAGTTGTCAGTCCCGGTGCGACCAGGAGCTGCACAGACACCGTCGAAGTCCGGAGTTGAAGACCGCGCATTGCGCGAGGTATTGTCGCCGAGCAAGCCTCGGGACAAGGTATGATTCCGCAAACCATCCTTTGACGCGTTTCCTCGGTATGGGTTGGGGAGAAATTTTTTTATTTCCGCTGCCTTCTCTGTCTCTCCTAAAACCCAACAATACCTTTTCTTCACATGCACTATGGTTACAACATTAAGGATTCACTATTTATTAGACACAGACGCCATACCAAAATATCACGCTAGTATGAAACATATACTCAAAAAAGTAAAACCAATAGACACTTATACATACACATCCAAAACTCTAAATGCCACTATTTTATATATTATATGAGATTAAGAGAGACATTCTTTTATCCTCTCCTATGCCCGTGACAAAAGCTAAAATTCTGACAGGGTGGTAAACCAACGCGGCAGTTGAAATTCGAACCTGTATTTTATGAATTATATGGATAGAAAGAAGTTATAGAAAATTCAATACCAGATGCCGGAATACACAACAACTTGTAGCGGCTATCTATGACACTCGCAATGCTGATGATCTGGGCATAGAGTTCATCATTAGAGATGTCACCAGTATCAAACAAACGAGCTATAGATACGACCGTTGGTAAAAGGACCTTCACTCTGGTACAGATCCTCGATGGAGATGGCGAAGACTGAGTATATCATCTACAAGCAGATTTCTGAGACCTATTGTCGGGGTGCCTCCCCTTGTATCAGTTAGATTTTGATTATCTTCATCAAAATCCTACAGCCCAACATATGATCAATGGCGCTTTCGAAATGCTACTATTCAATGATTTGGCTTATGGGTAAAACTTTGTAGCTTTACTTGGAATGCAGTTGTATTCCGATTTTTGTTATTGATGCTATTTCGAGTAACAAGAAGAAAAAAAAAACTCTTAGTCACGGCTGACGACTTGGCGTGGTGTGTAAGCCTTAAAGACATACATCCATAGCCCGACGCATTCATAATGCTTCTAGCTTTTTCATTTCTCCGTGGTAGGCACAGGTGATACAGAGACGTAGGCCTTAATGCTACAGCTCAAAGGTGGTGCAGTTCCAACATCTACATCATGGATCGTTGCCTTGAGATCTATTCATTGGAGCATATTTCGAGCTACTTTCCACTGATAGTTAAGTTCAAATTGTCGTGGTCACGAATGCCAGCTATGGTCTTTTTTCTACAATTCCAGCTGAGCTCTAAGTTGAGGCTCATTCTAGACACAATTCAGCTACAAGAAGAGTGTATTGTTCAAGAGCACTCATAATCAAAACAGGTTATTTTGTAAATTCTTATGCTATAAACGGCACATTTCTGAACTCATAAACGACATGATACTAAGCTGATAACTTTTCCTTTGACCCTTTAATGGAATATAATGCGACCAATAATAGTCATTCTCTATCGAAAAGTAGCCGTGACCCATGAGATTGACGTCTTAAAGCTTCTACATCGTTACCTTGGCAAAACTTTTCAGTCTCAGTCTCGTCAGAAGGCACAATAGGAAGCAAAAAGAAGTGGCAAACAGTACTTATGATATGAGTTCTAAAAGAGTCGCTGAGACTTGAGGACGTTGAAAAATGTGACAAAGACTTTAGAGTTAAGTGGTGCACTTTGAGTTGCAAATTGATAGGATCTAATATGCACATGATGCCTCATACTTACTATGCGAAGTTGAGATGTTAAAGAGTTCATATCTTTATTAATTAGGTAAGACGTAGACGCGACTGAGAGCTATTTTGGCATCTTGCTAACCAAAATATATCTGAAGTTTGTAATCGAATTCAAAGGAGTGATATATACATTCTTTGCTAGAAAAGATGGCAGAAAGAAAAAACTACAAACCTTTCACACAAACTAGCTGATGTGGAACAACAACATTCATTTGTTGACAATGATCCCACTGCAAACCCAGTCATTGACCCTCATAATCAAAGCTGAATTAGAGCACGTTAAGAATTGCATGGACACCACCTGGAAACAACGTGCAAAAATCAAATGGGCTCAGGAGGGACAAAAACACAAAGTTCTTCTACAAAACTTGTAACAATAATGCTCGCAAAAACATCATTTCTAGACTTTGCATAAATGGAAGCATAACATCCAACAAGCATATGATTTCTAGCCACATCGTCCATTACTTCAAACGTATCTTTAACACAGGATATAACCCCATCTTCCCAGATTCCATAAATTGGAAGTATATTTGCGACAACACAATTCCAAACCCTCAACACATTATCATATACTTTAACCCAGGGGAACTAGACGAGGCTATCCACTTTCTTGGAAAAAACAAATCCCCTGACCCTGATGGATTAAACACTGAATTCTAACTGACAAACTGGAATGATATCAAGGGTGACTTTATCCACCTTCTCACAGCCATACACCAAAACACCAACGTCCACAGTCTCATTAAAAACCTTAACCATACCAACATAGCTCTCATTAAGAAGGTTACTCATCCTGATCAGATTACATAGTTCAAACCTATTAGTCTCATCAATACCTCATACAAAATCATTGCCAAGGTCCTTTCCAATCGCATCAAGCCCCAGTTAGAAAATGTCATCTCACATAATCAAAACATTTTCCTCAAAAATTGAAGTATACACGATGTCTTCATCATGGTTAATGAAGCTTTTCACCTTTGCCACACGAACAAAACTTCGATACTAGGCATCAAATTAGACTTTGAGAAAGCTTTTGATTACACAAACTGAAATTGTCTCATTAGAGCTATGTTGGAGTATCGATTTCCAAATACCTGGAATGATTAGATCCATGCCTGCATCTCCACAAACTTCTTCTCCACCATCATCAATGGATTCCCCTTTGGCTACTTCCACAACACAAATGGGCTCAGACAAGGTGACCCACTCTCCCCGTATCTTTTCATCATTGTTACATCCATTTTTACAAATATGATCAAGCTAGGTACAATACATGGTCTTATAGCATCCCCCCAAGAATGCTAAGAGAACATCATTTAATTCACACATGACACCATGATCCTATTCAAATCGGAATATTCTACCATCATCAACGCTACTCATATTATTGGACTCTTTTCATACATATCAGAGCCTAAATCAACCTTTCCAAATCCTCCATCTTTGGGATCAACACTCCATAAGACCTTATCCACAAATATAAAAATATTCTCAAATGCAAGATTGAAAACTTCCCTATCAACTACATTGGCCTACTGATCACACCCTACCCCATCACTCACTCTACTTGGTGTCCCATCATTGAGAAGATTAAGCATAAAATCTACTCATGGACAAATCATTTCCTCAACTTGGCGGGTCGCCTCACTCTCCTGAACAGTGTCATCATGCCCATTACTACACACTACCTCAGTTGTATTCCCCTGCCAAGCAAGATCAGAAAGACCATAGATACCATTAGGAGAAACTTCCTCCGGAACAACTACAAACAAGATAATACCAGTAGAAAGATCCATCTTGTCAATTGGAACAATATCACAACACCAGTTAAATATGGGCATGGGGCATCATCAACATTAAAACACATGCCATTTGCCTCATCACTAAGATCATCAACATTCTCACAATCAAATAAAAAAAATATGGAAAAAATTCATTCTCCAAAAATACTATAAAAACAAACCACCTTGGCACCACACTAGCAATAAAATGTCCTCCACACTTCGTAAGTACATCAACAAAAATTTGGACATCATTAAACATCTCATCATCCCCCCTCCCCCCCCAAACACCTTTAAATCATTTTCTTAGTTGACCCATGCTATCAATTTTAACACTATTCAAAATATGAACCTGCACCTCCCTATCCCATAATCACTAAAACATCTAAATAACACAAAAGCTCTCCAACTCCTTACCAGCAAAAGGTAAAATTCTCTTAAAATCCATCTTCTAAATCACATTTGAGACAACACTCTGGGAGATATCATACATGAACTCAAATTCAACATCAACAACATGATCTCTTAGAACTAAGGACAAAAATACTCTCTCAAAGCAGCCTATCTCCATTTAACTTACATGGGTCTTATATCAGATATGAATTGTATAAGAAAAACTAAATGGCTGCAAAAATTCAAAATATTCTACTAGCTTCTCTCACTTAACAAAATACCTATAGACCAACATATGATCAGCAGAGGATTTTTGGGGCCAACCAGATGCTACATCTGTCAAGATGAAGAAGAAACCATACAACATCTCTTCACCTGATGCTCCACCATGCTACAATTACTATATATACTTTTGCCACCACATTCTGTCACTAGTAATCTCCTCCAACTCACGTATGTCACTAAGATCATGGAATTACCACAACATATGAGATTCCCTCCTGAAGATTTAACCATACATGTTTTTTGGAATATCTGGTTTGAAAGAAACAATAGGAAATTCAATAACATCTCTAAACCTGCCCAACATATGCTTTATGACATTGAACAATCCTTAATTATACATTTGTATTGCAGGGAAGACATCAACATCAACCCAGGTGATAGCAGCTAAAGAAGACCAAATCAACATGTTTGGAGATCACCATGGTAGAGAATGCTACTCCTTGGAGGACATTATTGCAGATGACACATGATTCTGATGCTCTTGATCATGACATAGCTAGAGTCGTCTCTAGTTGGTTACATCTTTCTTCATTTTTTGAGGCCTATGTTAAGGGGTGCCTCCCCCACGAACATTTTTACTTTCATCTCTATCCTTTTTCTTTTCTTGCATCTAGCTTTAGTGTAGGGTAGAGGGATAACATCAGTGCTACCTACCCATGATTTTGTACTCTATATGTGCTCATTGCCTGCATACATTCTTTTTGTAGGCATCACATTTTTAATATATAGCTTGGACTTTCTATCATAAAAAAACATTATTTCGTATAGTGTTTACTGGGTAAATATGGTCATATATCTGTATTTTTTAATATAAGGGTTGTATGTCATTTATCTACATGGGTTAACCCCAATGTAGGTGCAACTAGTACATAAGAAGTATGAAGGAAAAAATAAAATTTTCTTTTGAGCAAATTAGGAATAAGACTATGAAATTATCTTCCATATTTTTTGCAAAATAGGATAACTACTTAATTAATTAATTAAATATTTAATTAATATTTTTTGAATTTGAAATCGACTCCTTGTATTTCTTCTTAGTTGGAAAGGGACTCCTCATTTTCCTTCTTAATCGAAAAAAGAGACTCCTTGTTTTCTTTCTTAATTATAAAAGGACTCTTGTTTCCTTCTTAACTGGAAAGAAACTCCTCATTTTCCTTAACTAGAACAAAATTCTTTATTTTCCTTCTTAATTGGAAGTGGCTTCTCGTTTTCCTTTTACGGGTATAAAAGAGATCATGTGATCGTGTCTTATTGTGAATAGGATGTAGGACTGTAAGAAGTTTGTAAATAAGCCTCTTATCATTAAGGTTGAAAACATTAAAACAACTGCTGCCATTCAAGTGTGAGAAAACCCTAATCCTAGAACTTGTCTCCTCTACCATCACTCCAGAAGTGCATCTCAAAGATGGTATGTCGGGTGGTGGTATCTTTAATCACTAAGCTGTACTAGTAGTGCATGCTTCTCTTTGTCAAAATGATCTTCTGCTTCAGGGTCATGATTGGACTGATTAGAAGAACGAAACTCATCTAAGAGGATTGTCAGACCCTAATTTCTTTAAGTATTACATCAGCGGATGATGCAATCTGAATTTCTTATTTTTCTTTGCTTTCTATTCTCCATCTCTATGTATTCTACATATTTGTTTTCTGGATATGTCCTAAAACTATAACTTAATTGCATCTCTTTTTTTTATAACAACTTAATTGCATTTGTTGGTGCAACATGTAACAAACTAAAAATTTATATCCAATAGTCTTAAAGAAAGCATATCATTGTCGTTAGTTAACAATGACTGGCCATACATTGATGCTAAAATTGACATGTAGAATATTCCTAATAAATGTAGTTGTGACGTCCTCAAATTTTAGTAAATTTGAATCCTATAAATATAAAGCTTAATTTGATAAAGAAATTACCTAATTGTAATTGATAGAAAAATAAAGCTATCCACTTTGTGGTATGGCTTCAACCCGTGGCCCAAGTAAGGCCCATGAGACTATTTGCTTTGCAAAAAAGTCCTTGTAGTATAAGTTTAAGAAATAAGAGATTTCATGCATAAATAAATAATAATGTATTTGTGAATTGTTAGATAATTGAAATATGGAATAGACAAATTTCCAAAATATTCTAAGATAATTGGTGGTTTTGATAATTAATGGAGTAATTATCTAACTATGATTTGTAGCACAAGTTTAGAGGCATCAAATAAGGATATCCTGGTTTGACTTTTGGAATACTTGAAGATAATAATAAGAATAAGAGAATTATGCAATTTGACAGAAAAGAGACTTTTCATATGATGTGGGTAATTGTTTTAAGAATATACTTAAAAGGAAAGGTTCTATAATGAGAATTATCCTAATAAACCCCAAAAATAAAATATATATTGGGAACGATATTAATGAGTTTCCCTCTAAGTTTCATACCAAAAGGATGATCCTAGTGGTCTCGAGAAATTCAAGAAGAAAGAGGGACCTATGTGTAATAAACACATATGTTTTTGGTTTGGAAATTGATTTAATTATATATGAATTCAGTGTGACAACCAGCATCCCTCTTGATGTGTCACCCTCACTAGCACCATTGGATCTGGGATCATCGGGTCTGTGGCTATCTCCTACCTCACGTCTATTTAGGAAATGAAGGACATTAATAATGTAATATTCCCTCATCTAGTTCTTTCTCTCCCCTTCACCTTTTCCCTCAATTCTTAACCCATTCAATTCAAGATGAATATACATATATGGCAAGCCATTATACAGCTGCTAACTTACCGAATTTGGAAAATACCCAAACCCCTGTCAAGCTTGGACTTTAGGGCAAGGACAAAGCCCCTTATGCCCTTGCCTCCCATTCCTAAAGTGAAGTGATACCAATTGGGATACCATATGCTCCCTTAAAACTTCCCTATGACTTATATAGGAATGTGAGGCAAGGGTATAAGGGGCTTCATCCTTGCCCTAAAGTCCATGCTTAATAAGGGTTTTAGTATTTTCCAAATCCCGTGAGTTGCAGTTGTACTATGACTTGTCATATAGGTCTATTTATCCCAAATTGAATGGGTGAAGAATTAAGGAAAGTGAGAAAGGGGAGAGAGAGAACCCGATGAGGGAAGATTACATCGTTGTTGCCCCTTGTTTCCTAAATAGACACATGGTAGGAGATAACCATAGACTCATTGATCTTAGATCCAATGATTCTGGCAAGCATGACACATCAAGAGGGGACGAGTTATCGCACCAGAGTTGAATATAATTAAATTAATTTCCAAATAAAAAACATATGTATTTATTAAACATAGGTCCCTCTTTCTTCTCAAATTTCCCTAGACCCCTAGGATCATCCTTTTGGTATGAAACTTAGAGGGGAAAATATTAATACCTTTCCCAACATATATTTAACTTTGGGAATATATTGGGATAATTCTCATAGACAAAACCTTCCCTTTAAGTATATCTTTGAAACAATTACCCACATCATATAGGGATTTCTTTCTCTCTTAAATTATGTAATTCTCTTAGTCCTATTATTATCTTCAAGTATTCCACAAGTTACACCAAGATATCCTTATTTGATGCCTCCAAACTTGTATTACAAGTCATGGTTAGATAATAAACCACCAATTATCTTAGAATCTTTTGGAACTTACCCATTATTCTGTATTTCATTTATCTAGCAATTCACAAAGTCAATATCATTTATTTATGCAGAAGGTCTCTTATTTCTTAAACGTGTTCTACAAGGACCTATTAGCAAAGCAAATAGTCTCATGGGCCTCACTTGGACCTTGGGTTGAACACATGCCACAAGTGGATGGCTTTAATATTCTATTAATTACAATTAGGGTATTTGTTTATAAAATCAAGCTTTATATTTATAGGATTCAAATTTACAAAAATTTGAGGATCTTACATTCACACCTCCTTAAAAGGAATTTTGTCTCCAAAATTTAAACCGAGCAAGGTTAAGGTGAACATTAACTCAACTTAGCTTCATACCTTAGGGTTAGAAACCCTCCTTGGATATATTTATCTAGATCATCTTTAACAACCTTCATTGACATGTCAATCTCTAACTTTACTAAGGTGGGAACCAAAATTCAATTCTAGGGTATATTTGAAACCTCAATCATTACATGACATTATCACTTGGTGATTACATTTTCACTTGTGATTTCAATTCACTTATCATCATTTTAGGTAACTATAATATATGGAGATATCAAGACATGATGAATAAGATGAATCAACTGAAGACATAAAGCTAAGTAATGGAGGATTAGTTCAATACTTCTTCTCATATGTATTGGCCCCATGTTGGGAATTCATGTAACTCCTTAGAGCAGCATCATTATACATCTTCTAAACAATATTTTTGAAATAATGGGAAATTATTTCTATTATTTATTATTTTCTAAATTTGTATCCTTGGGAATTTATGTAATGACTCTTGACTATAAGGTCCTTCCTTAATTGGGGGATATTGAAAAGTGAGGTCACTACATTAATGGTACTAACTTTTTCGGTTGGTAAAGTAGAATGTGAATTTAGCTGAATATGGTTGCTTATAATTAGTTTATACAAGAGGATGAACCTATACTAGATGAAAAAAGTGTCTAAAAATGCTAAAATAGGAAGAAGGATAATCAGATGTGTTGAGGTTAATCTTGCTTGCTTTAAATAAGAAACTATATAATTTATATTCTAATTCGTATGTTACCACTTCCAAAGTTTTACTGGGTGCTTTAGAAAAGAAGTATAATATAGAAATTTAGGGTGTTGAAAATAATGTGTTTTTAAGTTTCTAAAGATTCATATGGTAGAGGGTAAACCCATTTTTTTACCAAACTCATGAATTTCAATTCTTGTGTCACGAGCTCCTAGATGTAGGCATGAAATTTCGTGATAAGTTTATTAATATGTCCATTATCAAGAGATTTCCTAAATCTTGGGAGACGTTTGGCATGAGTCTCAAGAATCATATAAGAGACGTGTCAATCAACAATTTCATGATGGATATAAACATACAGGAGGAGCACTTGAAAGAGAAGAATATCAAGTTACCTAATTATGTAAAGCATATTGTCAATTTTGTTGTACCTTAGAATAATGATAAAAAATTAAAGAATGCACTTTGACCTAAGGCTAAGATACAGAAGAAATCGAAGAAAAAACATTGTCAGACATGTGGACAGGTTGGCCATTAGAACAAGGACTATCCTTTGAAGAAGGCTAAGGAATTTTTTTCATCTGCTACTAAGGAAGATGTAGTCAATATGATGACTAATTCCTTGAACCTTAATGATGTGTAGGTGTCTATGAAACTTGAAGTCCTTCCAATATTTGAACCGCATCATTGACGCTAGGGCTAATGTATATATTTGTGCTGACAAGTCCCTATTTATGTCTTACCGGGCCTCAAGTGGGCAATCTATGACTTTGGTCAACTCAATCACTCTATATAAGTCAAGGGAAGAAGACAGCTGGACTTGAAGTTTCCTTCAAGGAATCCATCAGAGAAATATCATTATTGGTGTAACTCCTATTAGGGATGGCTTTAGAAAAGATTGCAAATGAAAAAAGACAATTAGTAGAAGTCTTCCTGTCTCTTTTTTTGCAAGGGGTATTTACTTGACATGTATAACCTCTTTAAGATTCTTGTTGAACTTTTTTCAAAGTTTGTTTTAAATTTGAATGAAAGTAGTTCTATTTACCTGAATCTTATATCTTCTGATGTATGACATAGTAAATTGGTACATGTTAATTTTGGCTTAGTGAAACAAATGATGAATTTGTATTAAATTCCTAAATATAATATTAATAATAGTATATGTGAAATTTGTTTGCAAGCTAAATTTCTTAGAAAACATTTTCATTTAGTAAATAGATATTATAGATTTCTTGATTTAGTGCACACCAATATCTACGAGTTCAATGGAATTTCTACTAGGAATCAAAAATCTGATTTCTTAACTTTTATTGATGACTCAAGTACATATTTTTATGTCTATTTAGTTAAAAGTAAAGATGAGGCATTCAAAATATTTAACAAAGAGGCTAAAACTCAAACTAGTAAAGTACTATATGATTGAAGTCTGTCAGGGGAGGAGAGTGCACCTTAAATTTTTCTTCAAGTTTTATCAATTCCATAGTGTAGCTCATTGATTAGTATGTATGCACATAGATCCAATCATATGATGATTGTAATGGAGCATCATATACTTGATTTGATAATTATAAAGGTAATTTTGTCTATTATCTTTGTCTTAATCATGAGATAATGACACAAATATTATAGATGTCTAAACAATGATATTACTCGATGACATATGTCTTTAGGATGAGGACCTGAGAAATAAGATCATATGTATGATATGAGTACATACATTCTTTTTATGTCCCTAGTCAGATATTATTGTGGAAGCAAAATAGACAAAAGTAATACATAAGACTAGAGTGTGTGTTGACTAATTATAAAGTCTCATTAGTCAAGATATGTGATATCAAGTCAAACACACAGATGCAGGTTAGAGAACAATGTACCAAACAGACCTACCTTGAGAATGATACATGGAGACCATGGAATGGTAGTCAGAATCAACTGTAATAGTGATAGTGGCGATTCTAGTTCTTAGACCTGAAGTCGCTACACTCATCACATGTTGATCAATGTATTTTGACACCATCCATCATGACCTTGAATATGGTTTCTATAAAGGTTGTGCTTGGTTACATCGTGAGACATGGGGATTGAGTGTCAGTGATGTAGATGAGATTTGTCCTTCCTATAGGATATTGATATCCAGGTCACTTGATAAGTTGGATCAAGAAACATATGGCCATGCTCATGTGAATCAATATATGATATGTGACTTCACATGCATCTCAGAAAGTATTCTCTAGTTCAAGGAACATGGATTGAACATTGAGAGGATGATGATTCCATGCCTCAATTTCAATCCGGATATCAGAGACAAAAGAACTAAATGATCACTGTAAAATGGGTCACAAATTGTAGGTTGAAGTTGTTCTCCGACTTTCCAATCACTTGGGTATTAATGATGTGTTTCTAGATAATACTCATTGCTTGTGATGTCATAAGTTAGTTATGAACATTCACCGCCAATGTAATTTGGGACTTATAGGGTCACACACATAGGATGCACCTGGACGCGGGGTTTTACTCATGGATAAGGTTTAACTTGATTACTAAAGTGTTTAGGTATTTAGTTTAAACAACATCGGTTGTACATTATCTCAACTAGAAAGTGAAATGACCATTCCATGATATGGAATGATCATTTCACAAGTCAAACATCATTTCATGATATGAAATGACCATTTCACAAGTAAAATGATTTTTTCATGAAATGAAATGACCATTTCAAAAGTGCAAAGACCGGTTCATCATCTGGGTCACCCCTTTTAGTGATCAATACAATTGGATCAAGGATTTATACTGATGTCAAGTTGTGCATTAATTAAATAATAAATACCAATGCCACTAATAATAGGAAAGCTAATGAATTGGCTAGCTCACCTATGAAACGAATGATTCAAGGGTTTAACCGACCGGTTCACCATTTGTAGCTTCTAGAAAATTCATGAGATTTCCTCTCTTGACTACTAGATGAATTGGAAACCCTAACGTTGGACATCCTATATAAAGGAGGACAATATAGGCTTTAAGAGACACAACAATAAGCTCTAACATTATCCTCTCTAGTTGTGGTAACTAGAGAGCCCAAGCAAGTCCTACCTGTAAAAGGGAGGGATAGAAAGGGAGAGACAATTAGAATAGCAAGTCGGCGCTAGAACATTGACTAGAAGGGACAAATCCTTCATGTTAGCTTGAGTAGTGCAAGAGGAGTTCCTCATGGTTTGTGTGGACTACTATAGAGATGAGGAGGCCTTTGCCACCCGCTAGGAGGACACCATCAACCGCCATCCACGATGTTGCACCAAGAGGTCATTACTGATGACTGCTCAAGTGTTGTTTGAAGAAGAAGTACGATGCTGCAAGGATAAGTCACTGAACTTTCTCTAGGATCAACTATATCCCTTTCTACCTTATTTACTAGATACATTATTGTTGATGAAATGTGATAGTCTTGGAATCAGGCAATAAAATTTGTTTCAGCCACCTTATCTATTGTCTCAATTTCTCTACAGTGGCATCAGAGCCACATCAATTTACGATGTATCTGGATTTAAATAGATGTGATCAGATTTGCTTTATTACATGCAATGTCATTATGAAAATGATGAATGTGCAAATGCTATTAAGTACCATATACGATCCCACAAATATATATATATATATATATATATATATCAATAAGTGTCTCCCTAAATGTGTTTTGATGGTGTATATAAGCATGGTTATGGCCCCAAACCCATGTGGATTGTGTGACTGTTTGGTTTATTTTCTATTGTTATGCAGTTTGCACACTGAGCCTCTCCCTTCCTTTACAATAATAATTAATGCTCCTCTTCCTATATTCCTCTTGAATGTAACTCGAGATTTTCCCTCTTACAATGTAATGTGGAATGGGACATTCTTAATTTTTGTTTCATAGTGAGAAGGTGTTTCTCCACCAGATGAATCGACCATTTTAGAAGACAAACAAGTTAACTAGATGATCGAGGAGGCCAGACAATAGGAGGAACCAAATGATCGACTGGTGGCCCAACCGATCAACTGGAGGTGTCCAAACATCGCTTGGACCATAGACCAGACGATCGATCTGAGAGACCAATCGAACGACCAGGAAGCCTACCGAATGGTTCAAGAGTTGAATTGATCAATCCAAATTGGTTCTAGTGCATATCTTCATCAACTACAAGTTTCTACATATGATGTGGACCTTAGGTGGTAGTAATTCCTCATGGAACTAAGGAATTACATTAGTATGTCCATAAATATTGCTTGTGTTTTATAATTCCATATTTTTAATAGTGGTATATGGAATGTATATGATACATACTATAAATATATGGTGATTGGATATGTATATATATTTATAAATATAAATCCCTCGATCAAATATTAAGTCTTAGATTGTTTCCTGATGTGGCTTTTTGAATGCACTAACAAATTCACTCGGGGTTTATATCCCCGAGCTTTTACCAAAACCAAGTGCAACAATACCACCCGCAAGCGGACGGATCTTATCGCAGTATAGTTGAGGATCGAACCCAAAGGACAACGTTTTTAAGAATCTTTGTCATTTAGATCCAGCCCAAGTAAAAGTAATATTTAGAACAATTGGTTGATTTTGGTTTGATTAAACTAATTGCAAGAAAGTAAATGCGGAATAAAAGATGGGTTTAGATCAATGATATGGAATAGCTGGGATGGTACCGGGTTTGACCACCGCTACGCACACAAACATACTCTTTTGCAAACAATCTAGGTACGATATAACACTCCAAATAGAGCTGCTGCAGAACCCCCCATACGGGCGTTAGGTCCGCGTAAGCATCACCATAGGCAGCCGATTTCTCATCGCCATCCGGATCACATGTCTTACGGCTCTGAAGATACAGAAATCCACGGAGGTTGTGAACCCCCCATACGGGCGTTAGGCGCACAGAAGCGTCATCGAAGGCTAGATGGCTCGTCCCCTCACGGATCATACACTTACGACCTCGATGAAATCCCATCCTATTTCTAGTTTGGGAGTCAGCCGCGTTAACCGATAAACAAGCAGGAAGGTGACATGCGAGCAAACATCGACGTTTAGCAAGATGATGCAAAATCCAACTAAGGTTGTGAACCCCCTATACATGCGTTAGGCGCACAGAAGCGTCACCGAAGGCTAGATGGCTCGTCCCCTCACGGATCATACACTTACTACCTCAAGGAACCCATCGGAAGTTATCGTCAAGGGTCAAACATGCTAAACGACGTTCCAACCCATGCCTTGAAGTTATCGCAACATAGGAACCCATGCATTGAAGTTATCGCAACATAGGGAGCACAAAGATGAAAACACGCACAACCTACAAGCTTAACGATAAACGACAAAATGAAGAGTTATATACATTGCCGTGGAAAGTTTAACAAAAGAACATGGTTTGCATGGGCAGCGGGGCTAGTCCCCGCACCCCAGCGAAAGAGGACTACTTGCTCATGATACAAGATACAAGAAGGATAGGAGAGAAAGATAGATCCGCCATGAGCTCAGTGCAGAGGGTGGACGCAGCTCGGTGATGAAGATGCGCTCCTTGCGCCGTCTTCTTCCTCTTCTTGGCCTCCTTGGACGCAACACCAGCGGTAGATGGAGTGGAACTTGATCGGTGTGGTGCTCTGGCAGCCTTTCGGCATCCGGAACCGATGCCTCGAAATGGGGACCCTGGGGGTCTATTTATAGTTTCAGATCTGATCCCAAACAGTTTGGATAAGTTGCTGGAAATATCTTCTCCAAACGGTTTGGAGACCGTTTGGGCGCCAAACGGTCTTGAGACCGTTTGGGCATCAAATGGTTTGGAGGTCGTTTGAGCGCCAAACGGTCTTGCTTTGATCGGTCCTGGCTTTGGCGTGGTCGCGCGGCTTTAGTTCTTCAATCGATCCTTGCGCTTGCATCGAACGGTCTTGGGACCGCGTGGGACCAAACGGTCTTGGGACCGCACGGGACCAAACGGTTTTGGGACCGTTTGGGACCAAACGGTCTTGAGACCGTATGGGACCAAACGGTCTTGAGACCGCATGGGACCAAACGGTCTTGAGACCGCATGGGACCAAACGGTCTTGAGACCGCATGGGACCAAACGGTCTTGAGACCGCATGGGACCAAACGGTCTTGGGACGGACCGCATGGGACCAAATGGTCTTGGGACCGCATGGGACCAAACGGTCTTGAGACCGCATGGGACCAAACGGTCTTGGGACCGCATGGGACCAAACGGTCTTGGGACCGCATGGGACCAAACGGTCTTGAGACCGCATGAGGCCAAACGGTCTTGGGACCGCATGGGACCAAACGGTCTTGAGACCGTGTGGACTTCTTGGGCAACTGGTTTCGTCTTGTTCTTTGTGTGTTCCAGCAAACGGTCTTGAGACCGCATGGATCCAAACGGTCTTGAGACTGTTTGCATGGAGTTGCCTGCTACACCTGCATAAAATGAAAGATATTTAGTTAAAACCTTGATTATTGAATCACTGAGTAGTTTTGTGCATTATGATTCATATTAGGGTGAAAAGATGTGGAATAGATATTAAATTGTTCCAAAAAGGTAATTGAAAATCATGATGAGTATGCACTCATCATTTCCATAAACAAAACACATGAAAAGCTTGATCGACTAAGTGTGGGAACGCCAAATGTGGTGTGTTGTCCATCTCATGGAACTGTGATGGTCATTATGTGGGCCTGCCAAGCCAGGTGCATTACTATCGTGTTGGCTTTTGGGTCAGACTTAACCAGGTGATCTTAATGAGATAAAGTACCTAGAATCATGTAGGTGACTATGGGAAAGAGTTGTGTATACCATGTATCTAAGAATTGTATGAGATGCAATTGGCAAAAGTTGCCTACCATAATAATTGGTTATGGACGCTGACGTTGGTCGGGTAATAACTCTATTGTTTTGGGCCTTGGCTCATTATAAAGTTGTATGCTACAATATTCTGATTGGTACTGAGGTCTATCAATTGAAAAAAATAGTGGCAGAAATAATTAATTAAAAGCCTTATTAATATCGTTAAACTTATCAAATCAAATCAAATTAAAAGTGTTTTTGACAAAACTTACAAATTTTCTTTTGTAGAATCTAATGGAAAACACAAACAAATCATAATTGCAATCAATTCTTAAGAAGAACAAACTAAACTGGACAAACTTCCATGACTAGTTCTGGAGTTTGAGGAGGATTCTCAATTATGAACATAAACCCTATGTCGTGGATACACCAGTGCCAGAGAAACCTGTTCCTAATGCACCTAGGGCTGAGGTGAATGCTTATTGAAAGCATGCCAATGATGCCTTAGACATTAAGAACCTTATGCCGTGTTGTATGAACTATGAGTTGCATAAGCACAATGAAGACATGGGGATTCTTGAGATGGTCACACATCTTAAGAATATGAACTTAAATGATGCAAAGCAAGAAAGGTACAATGTCTCAAAGGCTCTCTTTGAGTGCAAGATGACAGAAGGATATCCAGTAGAGCCCCATGTGCTCAATATGATTGGGCATTTGGAACATATAGAGAGACTGTGATTCCCTTTGAGCTAAAAGTTGGCCACGAATATGATTATACTATGATTTCCTGAATGATTTAGCTAGTTTATCGAGTGTTACCACTTGAGTTACTTAGCCAAACTGGTATCATAACTACTTGGCATGTTAATAAATGCCGAAGTAAGAATGAAGAAGGAAAACCCTATGATGATAATCAACAATGTGAGGTCTAATGAAAAAGGAAAGGCCAAGAAAAGTTCTGAGCATAAGCTAAAGTCCAATTCTTTTGCACTCAAGATAAGGAGAAGAGTAAGTGCAAGAGGAATCTATCCTTTTCACAAACTTAGGAAGAAGAACGATATAGAGATATCCACTTCAGGACTCAAGAAAAAGTAATATAGAACTATGTGGAGCAAGATTTGTTGCCACCATAGTCGAAATTTGTCATTCATGTAATGGACATATAATAGAATTACTGAATCACTGTTATGTACCTACCATTAATAACATCATGTATCTTGCATGTACAAGTATATTATGAATAAGATCTTTATCGCAGTGCCTAATGTCTCATAGTTCTAGAGAGAGTTATTTATATTGAATGACTCGACAACTCAAAAATAAATACCAACAACATTGTCATATAGAGCACATATAAGAAAAAAAATTCTAGAATCCATAATCATGATAGTCTAGACTCTTTTGGTTATTGAACCAATAGAGACATACGAGTCTTATTTGTTGGGTGATATGACTAAAGAACCTTTCACTAAATGTAGTGAGAGATCAAGTATTCTATCTGGGTTCATACATACTGATGTATATAGACCTTTTAGAATATATGCTAGAGATGGTTAACAATACCTCATTATATTTAATGATGATCACAATAGATATGGAAGTTTTTATTTAATGAAATACAAGTATAAATCTATTGAAATGTTTAAGAAGATTATGTATGAAGTACATAACCAACTTGGCATAAGTATTAAAACACATCGATATATTCAATGTGGAAAATACTTTGAACTAAGACTTTGTGGACCTTCTAGGAGACCATGATAATGTATCATGATGAATTCCACCTAAAACACAATGATAGTGTATCAAAAAGAAGGAATCACATCCTATTAGTCATGGTGTGATTATCAATGAAATCTATATGCTTTTCCAATTTTCTTTTTGGGCACATGCTTTACACTAAAATAATGTATCATCTAAATTGGTCCAAAAGACACCACATGAGATATGGCATGGGAAGTGTCCAGATGTGTCTTTTATAATGATTAGGAATGAAAGATTATATAAGAAAATAGTTTCTTGAAAAGATTTGTCCACAAATCACATAAATGTTATTTTGTGGATAACTACTTTTATATTCCAATTCGAGAACAAAATGTTTCTTTCCAGGTTGATTGAATTCTTGAAGGGAAACTTAATTTTAAAGGAATCAATGGGATAAAAGGTAGAACTCGAAAAGTGTGAGACCAACAAGAAAACATTGAACCTAAAGAGGTACAATAGGAACAATGAGAATCACAAATTATTGTGGAATCTCAAGTTCCTTATGTAATGCAAAACCTCATAGATCTAGTAGAACGTTCCTTGAGTTTGCAAAATTATGATATCAAGAAGGCAATGAGTTGGCCATAGATGATGAGCCCACAACCTAACTAAAAGCTATTATGGGATAAGAGTTTGAGAAATGGCTTTAGGCTATGAGATCTAAGACGGAATCCATACACACCAATGAGGTATGACCTTGATGGATCCACCTCACTATAGAAAAAGGTGAATTAGCTACAATTATACTAACTACATATATTGTATTTATAGCTAAAATTACTTATCTTTACAAATTATAAAAATATAAATAAAATGAATGTAGTTAATTGTAATAACTACAAACTTCCCTACATATCCTAATTGATTACATAAAAATTCTCATATCACTGCCTCACGTCCCTCTCCCCCGTACAAATAACAAAAATATCCAAAATTTTAATTTCCCTCGCGCTACTCCCTCCTTGTCCAATTGGCGTGGTTTCAAAGTGCGCTTGTGACTGTACTCCCTCAGTCCCTCTCCCGCATCACCTCCCCCGCAAATCCATGGCTCTCCCCGATAGCCACCCCATCCATCGTGTGCTAGCTCTCCCTCTTACTATCTTCCCCTCCCCCCTATAGTCCCCTATCCGATCACATTCTCTCCCTCTCACCTCACTTTCCTCATGCAACACTCCTGACATCCTCCTCTTTGCTAGCACCTGATCTCACAGACCGCCAGTGGAGGTGCTGGAAGGATGGAGTCCCCAAGGAAACAAAAGAGTGGGGGGAGGGGGGCGAGGATCTTGGCTGAAGCATAATTGCTCAAGTGCAGGGTATGGCCTCGTGGACTGATTGAGGAGGTGCTGGAAGGATGGAGCACCCAAGGAGAGAAAAATGGAAGGGTGAGGATTTCGGCTAAAACCTAACTCCCCCAGTACAAGGTCTGGGTTCCCTGATTTAGTGATTGTTCTTCTCCCACTCACAGTGAGGTCATGATTTATGTTTCCTAATACAATTTTGTGCCTCTTCTACCTCCTAGTGCATCCTTATGGATGGTATGTGCCATTAAAGCCATTAACTCACCTAGTCTAATTCTATAGTTTCACACATTTACATGTTTTCATATTAATTGATTGCCTTGATGGTTTAAGGTGATCCTTATTGTTTCATATAAAAAATGTAGGAACCTATCAGCCAACTTGTTTGAGTTAACTTCTATCCTCATGTCTGGTTCTCTAGTTCTACAATAATTAGATTTTGTTACTAGAGTTTTTCTTAATTATATGTCATGTGGAAGGTTCTCAAAGTCCATGACACTTAACTATCTTGGCCATTGTTTGGTAATGCACTTTCTTGTTTGCTTGTTGTTACATGTTCTTCAAGCAACTGTTCCTCATCTATTTGGTCTAATAGATGGCTACCAGGCTCTTGTGGACAATTACTACCATATACAGGCCCATGGTCATTGCTAGCACAGGAAGGGCTCCAATTGTCCTCATCTTCTTCATCCATCCTACAATATAATATTCCTTTCATCATTAGCCACTTTTTATGCAAGAAACTGAGTCTGCTACCTCATGCAATCTCCTATTGTCAAAGGAGCCATGTAATGTCTCTCTTTTGCGGTAAGTGACCTCTTTTACTTCCATATCACGCTCACACTATCAAGATTCTTCAATGAAAGAAGTGGTCACAGTTTTGAATTTCTTGGCAGACTGTCTAAATATTTCATATATAATATTTTTACATATTGCCAAGTAGAATGAAGTAAAGCACGACAATTTTGATTTAAATTCATGTTCTATTGACATATTATATAACTCGATGTTGTTGGTTCCTTCTACATTAGTCATAGTACATGTGTGCTTGAGATCGCCGAGCACTCAATCTGATGTATAGATGTGCAAAGGTTGAAATCACCGAGCATTCTATTACAATGGTTATGTAAATTTCTTTTCTTGACTTCATGTAGCTAGCCCATCACTGTATGATGATATTTCCTCTAATCAGCTAGGAGTACTAATTACATCTCAAGATGCAATTTATGTATTATGGCACAACACCCTCTGTCAGGTATGTTATCTTGCAATAATTGTCAGGTGCATATGGAATCTTTGTTTCATTGTATATATTAGTTCTACTGTAGAACCAATTTTTGCAAATTGTCTTCTGCATTACGTCTCATGAGATGATTGTTATTTGTTGTTACAATTAAAAAATATGTGGCTTTGGTCTAATTGAGTCAGACTATACATTCAACAGTTGGTTGTTTGACACTATCTTACACTAGACTAAGATCCATATGGACATACAAAGTCCAATGCTGTGTAAAATATTTCCTTCCTATTAGTAGTCGTTAATCTCATCCTAGTTCACATTTATTATTAACAACTCCCCTCGATGCTCTTTCTACAAATATTGTGAGTTTTCTCTTCATATAAATTGATCACCATTAATGTTTTGGCTTTATCATGTCACAAGAGATGCATGTCATTTTATACAGTACAGTAATTTTTAGGACCATCTCATAGTTGAACATGACCCACTATTAAGATCTTGATTTTGGAAACTTCATTATTAATTTCCTTGCTTTTTTATATATTCCTATTCTTTTAGCTTAATTCCTTCTATTAAAGTGTCTTACATAGAATCTCTGAATAATGAACCGTATGTATTCTACCCATATAATATTATGTGTACATATACTCTATCATGGTACTACCATTTATGGACATACATGTTTAGTCTATTTAAATTCAATCGATGGCTAGAACAAACTTTTTGTTTCATGTTTATTAATTAGCTTGCTGCTTGAACTACTGAAACTAGGATTAGGGTCTGTAGATGGGAATGTTAGATGATCATCCTGGTGATAAATCATTTTGAAAATGTTCGGTACCACCTTAACATCCTCCTTTAAGGGACATACACTATCATGCACATGCCTCAGTGAGATTTTTGGAAATACACACTATCAATCTCTAATGGACTCATTCTCCACTTACTTCTTAGTAATTGTATCTATCCTTCCATTGTGACTACCATCATCAAACCTCTATAGACGAATTTTAAGGTAGAAACCAAGGTACATGACATCAACTTCATCTCAACTTTAAAATTTTGAGAAACACTGATGAAGTTATGGGTAAGTTTTGTATGCAAACTTTGATGAAATATCGGTGTCTTGTTTTTAAGAATAAAACATGATATTTGGAAAATGCATGTTGTCAGGGTATTGCATAGATAATACCCACATTTTTGAGAAAATCAGAGGAGGTGCTTCTATTTAGCATCCCCTCCTTGTGCAGGAGAAAGAAACTTCCCCTTCTGGGGTTACTACAGGTACTTTTAGCATTCTCTTTGTCACATTCATAATGTTGGATGAAGTCAACATTCAATCTGGGTAAATATTTTGGGGTCTGTTTGTGAGCCCATTTGGTGAAGCTGTCAACAAGCTCATTCCCTTCTCATCTGACACACACCAAGTTGGTGTGATGTGAAATATCAAAGTCCCTAAAATCATTTTATAAAGAGCACAATCGTTTGTAGGGTATTCGTTCATCTTCATAGATGTACTTGTAGACAAAAGAATATGTCTCAATGGAGCAGCTTGGCATGGAATTTATGTCTAAAAAGATGCTCCCTATCAAGATTGCAAGAAATGAACCTACTAGAGGATCGTTCCCAACCTTCCAGGGTGTTTCACAACTAACCCTGCAATCCAACTACCAGCTATGTTCTGGTGACCATGCACATAATTATTTGTTGTCATAATATTAACTAAATTCTATATTAATATGGCGTATATATAATTTATTACTTAGACTCACTTGTTGTATACATGGTTAAAGATGAAGCAATAAGTTTACTATATTATGATTATCTATTTTCTCAATGAGATTTA
This sequence comes from Alisma plantago-aquatica, assembly GCA_963693085.1. Taxonomy (NCBI): domain Eukaryota; kingdom Viridiplantae; phylum Streptophyta; class Magnoliopsida; order Alismatales; family Alismataceae; genus Alisma; species Alisma plantago-aquatica. The sequence goes on along the minus strand of OY856413.1, from coordinate 1,164,567,757 downwards.
CTATATAATTGTTGATTTTATCTTTCTTTGATTCTTGTGACTAATAATTTATCATGTTTTTGCTAGAATAACAACAAGAGGAGACCTCCATGTTGCCTCAGTGCCGCACAGACCCTAGGGTGTTATGCAAGGAGATAAATCAAGGATTCCAAAAAAATCTAATCTTGGTCACTTAATAAGAAGCACTTCAGGTAAACTAGCATACCATCCCTTCCTCTTGTCATTTATCATTTTTAGTTGTAATATTAGAGACATGTTTCAATTTTATTAGTTGAGTTAGTATTATACTTTCATTTACTTGCATTTCATATTTGTGATTTGTGAATATGCTCTTATAATTAATCAACTAATTGTATTACTTGAGAAAAAGTGTAGATGTACCCTGTTGTTAGTCCAAAAAACATGTCCCTCAACCATGTGAAGTGCTTCTTGTCAAAATTTGATATACATATTACAAATTAACCCATTGTAGTAGTAAAATGACCTATCGACTCTATTTATATAGTTCAAAATGTGCTTTGTTATAGCCTTAGGATAAAATGCACCCTATCAGACTTAGTTTCTCCCTTAGTTGACTATTACTGGAAACCTTAATAGTGAGTTAAAGATGTTCTAACAATAGTTCAGGGAATGCAAGAGTAAAGATTCCAATAATTAGGTTTGGAAAGAGAACTACTGAATTAGTAAATAAATGTTTATAAATGCACTCTTTGTGCTTTGTTTTACTGGTTCTTCTTGTTTGCTCACTTATGGTTATAATATGAAAAGTGATAGCATGTCTTTTAACATGAAATTCTGAAGACCTATATGCAGATTTGCACTCTTATTATTACAAACAAAGATGGATTAACACTTATGTTGGTTCTTAAGAAATGAATGTGCGTATATATGTTGAACCATTTATTTTTTTCTTATGGATGGTGATTGGTGAATGTTTTGATTTCAACTTTTGAACCCAAAAGTTGTTACAACACTCAGATATAGTGAATTTAATAAGAAAACATTCAACAAATGCCTATATCCATGGGCTTCTATTCACTTCAACACCGAGGTATGACTGTCTTGAGTTATATTTATTTATTATAGACCAGTTAATTTTCCTGCTCGAACTTTTAGAATATTACTAGGACAGATGGCGTTATCATGTAAAAAACCACAATATAGTAATTCCATCTGATAATACTGGAGTCTTATATAATAGAAGGTCAAATATGTAGCATGGCAGGTTGACATTTTCCGAGCTGGCTAACTACAAAATATTTTTTCTTTGTGCTATGTCATGGACTTCAAAATTTTATAGTTAAATCATCCTTATCTATCTTAAACATTATCTTTTGGGTTCACTTATTTGCCTTTTGATTCCTTTTGACTTGATAATGTTACTTTGCTTATTTTCTAGCACCAAAACTTATGTTATTGTGATCTCACTTATGATCGTATGTATTGTTTCATCCTCTCATCTATCTAGGGTGTCAATTGTCAAAATTAAGGTTCTGGTTGGTTTTGAGATAGACAATGCTTCAAATCCAATACAATTTCTCAACGAACCTGACCTGATCATTTTTATGGCCACTTACCAGTAATACTTATCTCGAACTAAATCATTATTATGTATGAACTTGATGTCCATTTTAACTGTGATTGATCCTAAAGGGACGTGGTTAGTGAACCAAGAGTTACCTGAAGATAAAAAAAAATTAAATTACACAAGTATTGGATACCCTAAGAGGGTTTTCTATGTAGTTCCTCCTGGGTCAAACCATGTTGTATATAAAGAATCATAAAAACTTAAACTGACTAGTATGTATCACGGGTCTCATTTCTTGTCTCTCTTTGTAGAATAATGTTCCCTCAAAAATAAAATCCTATGGGCCTTCTCTAGTTCTAAGAGAATATCCGAGATCTGTCTCAATATTTCCATAAATTGTGACCAGTCTATTCGAATTCTTTATGATAACATCTTAGAAAATGTGTGGATAAGAAAATGGTAGCAATATCAACCATGATTATACACACTTATAAATATTGAACAAGTTTGCACCATGGAAATATTCTAAGAGAGAGACGATCTTTTAAACTTCAAAAACCTTAGCTACCTTCTCACAAGGAATAAGGTTTTTGCCGAAACTGGCGAAATTTCACCCCAAAATACCGATTTCGGTGGCATCTGGTATGAAACCATGCAACCATATCGCTATGTCGAAATCGTCAAAATGTTTTGCCCAAAATTCGAAATTTTCTCAGGGAGTAGGAAAATCTCCTTTCCTCCCACATGAAGGACCCCCCACCTATCCCCATATCAAATTTTATTGCATAAATCGATGCATTTAGGTGTAAAGATCATGCCTGTCAAATTTCATGGCTTAATTCATTGATTTTGGTGTCAAAACAGACACTGTTGCATTTATCGAAATTTTTGTCGAAATTTTTGTAAATTTCGGTTTCCATTTTGTCGAAACGGAATCGAAATTAGATACCTTATTCCTTGCCTTCTCACCCTCTTATATAGCCATCACTATCAGTTACTGTTTCAGCTAGACTATTCATGCTCATAGCCTTAGTTGATTAAAACAACCCAAGTATATATAATCCAAGCAAAGTTTGAGTTCTAAAAATACAAGGATAGAACTTCTGACAGAGGTCCATACTAAAACTGCATGTGAAACTCAACATTCTAATCCACATACTTTATAGTAAATTTTAGTAACTGACTCATGTGTTTTCAAAACCTATATAAATCGATCACAAAAACATATTAGAGTCTATAACAATGTAATGAAAATCCTATATAAGCTAACTAAATAGATGAGCTTACTAACAACTATGAAGTCAGGCAGGGGCTCCACTAGATCCATATTTCTATGTGCCAGGGATGCAGGGCCTGGCTGCCATGATTGATTATGAAGTGACTGATGGCAATTTAAGGCCAATCAACGCTTCCAAAATGCACCCATCTCTCATTTCTGATGACTTAAAGCTTTTACTGGAAGAAAAAGTTGATAATGTGAAGCATTTAGCCAAAATACCTCTCAAGTTCAGTAGTATTTCTGGTCCTAATGTAAAGCTTGAAAAAAGTTTCATAAAATTGGTATGTTTGCTGCTCTTGGTGCATTATTTTTAGAAGAGACACTGAAAATGTGAATCACTTATTATTTGATTGTGTATTTTTCAAAGAGTAGGGGGAGTATGTTCTTTCAAATAGGGGGTGTTAATATATATGTTTTGTTATTACTGTTCTATTATTTTACATTATATTTTGACCTCTCTGTAATTGTTCCATTATTATAAATATAACGGTACACACATTGTGTAACCCTAATCTATCCAATTCTTGTCTTGTTTCTCATGGTACCAGAGCAGGCCTAGATCGAGCCGCCGCTCATCCCTCCCTCCCTTCTCTCTCCTCTCCATAACCCCCCCGTGTGAACTCACCGCCGCACAGCCCCCCACCCACCGCTAGCTCTTCCCGCAGCGCTGTGCGCCCTGTGCACCGCCAGTAGGCCACCGAGCGGCAACCAGAACACACCCCAGTGTGGGCTGTTTCCTGCGTCGCTGCGGCAGGCGCACTGCCGGGTGGCCCTGCCATTGCCGAGCAACCCTGCCGCTGGGGCTATTAGACACCTAGCCGGCCCATTCGGGGGTTCATGGCTTGATTCTTGACTGAGGGATAGCCTTGACACTTGATTCTGCATGCCCATGTAGGCCGTTGAGCCACCGGGTTTCGTGCTGCGCTCTAGTGTAGCCCGTATGTGAGAGGTTCCTTCCTTCGGTAAATCTGTGCCTGCTGCTACTTACCTGACAACGTAGGAAGCCTACTACTGCTTGTTCGTGCCTGCCTTGCTGTGTAGCTGTGCTTCCGGGACTCCGTCTTCTACTACCTCATGGCGTCCTCCGGTGATGATTTGTGCCGTTAAGTTACGACTGTAAAACTTGATGGGCACAACTACCGGTACTGGGTATGTTCCATGGTGATTTATGCAAAATCCCAAGGAAAATGCTCACATCTGACATGTGATGCTCTGGTACAACATGCTGCGAATGCTGACTCCAAAGATATGAAGGCCTACGATGACTAGGTCTGGAATGACTCGATGGTGATGACATGGATTCTCAACAACAGTGAGCCAAAAATTAGTGTCACCTTGCTCTATCTACCTACGACGAAGCAGATGTGGGATCAGCTCACCAGTACCTATTCGCATAGCCAGAACCCCAAGAAGGTGTTTGACATCACCAAGCAGCTTGGTCGTCTTCACTTCATGGGGTCAGATATTGCAGACTACTTATCTGCCTTTACTGGACTGTGGGGGGAGCTGGAGACCTACCACCCACAGTCTACTAATCTGGTCACCATGCAGCGTCAGCATCAGGAGCTGCAGTTGGTCCAATTCTTGTGTGGTTTACTAGAGTCCTACGCTGGTGTTGTTGACAAGATCCTTGCTAGTGACCCACTTCCACCATGGCAGAGTGCCTTTCAGAGACTTCAACGCCTGCCTTCTTCCTCATCTACAATGCCCACTGACTCTAGAGACTCCACTGCTCTTACTGCCATGTCTGGTTGTGGCTGTGGTCGTGGCCGTGGCAGGTTTTTTGAAAATCATCCCCCTCTTAGTGTAGAGCATGGGCGAGCCTCTTCTGGACGTGGCGCTCCTACTGCTGCATCTTCTACTGCTGTGCGTCCTCATACAGGACAATGCTTTTACATTTTCTGTGGCCGGTCGAACCATTAGAGGAAAAATACTGGGAAAAGTATGGTAAACTGGTGTGGGCCAATGCGACCACTGATACTACTGGTATTTCTGAGATAGTTACCCAGCCTACTGAGTCTGATACCTCAGGTACTGCTACTGCTGACTACATTCGCACTGAGGTGGAACGCCTGTTGCTTGAGCATATTGGCTCCTCTTCTATTTCTACGACCAGTGGAGCCCATGCTGCGACTTACTTTGGTTGTGACACTGCCTTCCTCAGTACTCCATCCTCTAGTGCTAGTAATACAAAATTGGTTATAGATTCAGGCGCATCATCTCATATTTTTGGGAATTGGTCTTTATAACATAAATGAACCAACAACAACAATTATTGTTAACATTATAACAAAATAGAAGAAAAAGACTTATTAGAAAAATTGGACATAGATTGATAGAGAGGCATGATAACAATAAGAAAACAATGAAAATTTGGAGTGGAATTGAGGAGAAGGGGAGCAAATATCGGTGGGTTAGGGAACACAGACATGTTTAGTCTTTTTTCCTAATATAATTGAACATGGATGTGGCTGGGCTGGGTCAGCCGTGTCCAATCCGTGTCCCAGCCATGTCCTAGCCGTGCACAAGCCAAAAACTCTTCAAAACAAAGTTGGACACTCCGCAGTTGTGTCCACCGTGTGTCCAACTATGTCCATGGCGTGTCAGTGTCCGACACGTGGCAGACACGACCACGACACCTCCCGGGAAGTGTCTGTGCTTCCTAGTGCAAAGCTATTGCATTTATCTTTAAAGTGGTGGTTCTAGGCACAGAAACCTATTGTCTAGTTGAGTTGGATCCTACTTTTTCAATGAGGAAGGTTTGTTACAATTTCTTGCTCATATACAGTGCTAATGGCTACAAACAAGATGCTTGAGCAAAGGTGGCTTCATTCTTGACCTCTATTTTCATTCTTATATAAAGTTAAAGTCGCAGAAACAACTTCATTCCTGACCTCATTTGTGATGTGATACACACCACCCAAGCTCTATAACCATTGAGTTTTTGCTCTTTTTAAACTGGCATACTCTAACCTATTGATCAATGCTATGGTTTATTCAAGGCTCTTACCACTATGAGCTTCACTTATAAAATATGATTTGCTCAATTTATTAGTGACTATCATGCACTATGTTAGGTTAGAAAATCTAGATGGAGATCACTTTTATGAATCATGTGGCATTGTGGTTAGCATGTAGAATCTACTCAATGCATTGAGCACCATGAACTTCCTACATTTCTTACTTTTCAGTTAGAGAATTCTGTCTACCACCCAAAGGTAATTCTTACTTGAAAATTGCTATTCCTAAAATAAGTAAATGCTCCAAAATGTTGAGAATTTTGGTTTTAGTCCTCATGGTGTGTGTGGGTACTCGTTTTTGGATCTTGTTTCACTTGACCCATCTTTTGGTTCTTTTTTGTGTTAACGAAATATCTATATACAAATCAGTTTGAAATATTGCAATATAAATCATTTTTTGTACTATATATGACATATCTTTCTTTTGGTCATCAATATGACATATCTTATTGATCTTTCATTGTTGCTGTTTACTTTGATGAACAAAAATTTTGTCATGATGGTTGCAATGTGTGTATGGGGAGGTCAACACATTGATGACCAATTTTATAAAATGTAGAGCAAGTTTGTTGGGTAAATACTAGCAAGCATGTTATCGCATGTACAATGTATAAAACATATATAAATGGGTTCATATACTTCCTCAAGTTTGCTTTGATCCAAATGTTCTACATATTGGTCTTTTAGTATGTATTTTTGTGGTTTCCCGTATGTGGTATTAAAATTCCCCCATCCCAGAAAAAACATACTACAATATATCACCATTTTACCCATATGTTACATGTTACTTTCTATCAGTTGTGTGAGTGTATCTATTGTCAAACTTTTATATGTCACCTGAGTGCTTAGTAACTACATCTTGACATGTTTGAGGCAAACATAAAGTATATCTCATACATCCTTGCTAGAAATCCAACTTGAAACTAACTTTTGGTTTCTCTGTATTGCTGCATAGGGGCATGAAACAGAACATTGGTTTGCTGAAATTTCCTAATCAATATTCACTGAGACTGTACATGTCTATTTTACCCTGATGGCCTTCTTGTGTGCTATTCTACTCACTTTGCTTCTATCCTAATCCACTTCTCTTATACCTCTTCTCTTAACTACCTTTTCTTGCATCCTTTGCCTACCTTGTTACTACTGCAACTTGTAAGAACCTATACAGAGATAGGAGGGGCACACATGCATGAGGGAAAGAGACGATAGAGAGAGTAAGGACATGGGAAGCACCATCGCTCATTTTAGAATGTTTTCTGAGCTCATGGGATTATTGAATAAGATGGCAATTCCTATAATGCTCTCATTAAAGTTTTAGTACACTGTTCCAGCTTGCTTTAGCTACAAAAAAGGACAATATCTTCTATCATCTGATGCAAGAGTGACAATATTAGATCTGAAGACCTTATAAAAGAAGAGGTGGGTTCTTCAATAACATGCACCATATGTTTTGAAGATGTAGAGTCAGTGGTTGTGACTATGATGAACATCATGTGCTCAATTGATATATATCTCTTCTGGCTAGTGAATCTGATTGTCTGCTATCTTTTTTGATCTATAGGCTGGAACAAAACCCATACACATAACCCACAGATTCTGAATAAATATCAAAGATCCCTAATTACAATCACATCCTTTCAATCAATACACATCAATGTCACAAATTCAAAACATCACTATTGTTTGTATCTATTATCTTTCTCTACAACTACTTCCTCACCATAGGAACACCCTGCCTTTATCCAAGTATACTCTCATAAATTCATTTTATCAAGTAATTCATGTCTCTCTCACACACACATGATTAATGTGCTTTTACATAGTAGATGACTTTCTCTGTTTGTTTGATTTTTATTTGTTCAATGCTTAGGTCTTGCTCAAAAGTGCTGAAGACCTAGAAGTATCACACAACTTATTGCCTAGCCCGATATATGCCTCAAGATATGAGAGAACACGATCTTGTCCACATCATCTTAAGGATATTTCTCTCAAAACATTGGTGAGTAGATTTTTCTCATTGATAATTCATTGACCATATAGTTGCATTTCTTTAAAAATAAGTGGTTGACATATGTAACTGTTTGATCCAAATTTGTAGCTTTAAGTGTCAAGTGTGGCGAGCGATGCTCCTTTGATCCTCACCTTAGATTTTGATGTCATCTATAGTGATCTAGAGGAACCTCTCCAAGCAATGTTCTTCTTCTTCGTCATGAGCATGGCCAAGAATTTGGCTTGATACACTTAAGACAAAATATGTTTAAAAAAGCAAAGAATCCCAACCATTAAGTACTGAATACTATGGAATTTCATTGGAGGTTAGTATTATCAAAAACTTGATACACTTAAGATAGTGTATTCTTATTATACCAATTACATAGTGGAAACTAAAACAGGTGTTGCTAATATGTAGAAATTTTTGAACTAATGTGAAATATGAAATGAGTGTGGGTGCTTGCTTGTTTCAGAATTCATTTACTCATATCATTCATGTAGATGGTATGCATATAGATATTCTTAATGGTGTCATAGTTTTCTGATCATGGTACAAGGACCAATACAGTTAGCTTTAACTTATCATATAGATCTGATGGACTCCCTAATCCAACTCTACATTTTGTTCTAAACTCATGAATGTAAATCATCCATTCAACTAATGGATATGGATGTGGCAATGCAAATTACTAGTCTCTCACCATCTAGTGTGCCAGCTAGAATATACGTAAGTATTTCTAGTATTTATGCACCAAACAGTGCCAACCATGTTTACATTTTCCCTGTTAATTGACTATATACATGCTACCCATATCTCAGATCAATTTTTAAAGGACTCTAGTTGTAGATTCAGATAGAAAGTAGGAGCACCTCAGTTTTGAAAAGAATAGAAGTTATTATATGCTTACTTCCTTTATAATTATTCAGTTCTAGTACTTAAGCATGACGTGCAAAGTTGGGAAGGGTGCAAGTTGCCAAAGTGATGACTGCATATCCACTGAAAGGTGGACATATCCTTCACAATGCATTGACTATGCTAGGAAAGCTGGGAAAGATACACATGGATAAAACTCCAGCCCCAATTTTCACTATCACCAAGCATGTTGTTGACGGAAAGAGACTCTTGTGTGGGAGGGATTGTGATGGTAGGTTGTATATCTTGAATAACTTGCCATTCACCTAGTGATCTAATAAGACAACAATGTTTTTGGCATTATTAATGACCTTATTACATGACAACTAGATTTAAATGGATTTTTTCTTGAGGGAATCTAGGCGGATCAGTAGGTTTTATCCACCATGTATCATCCATAGGTGGTTTTATCCACTGGTATCAATCATTGTTATTAAGTAAACAATGACACCATTACTATTTGCAAGACTAAGACTCACATTTAAGTATTAGCTGCATTTACAGTCACTCATAGTTGTGACTTTCCATATATGTTTCATAGAAACCTAATTCATGTGTTCATGGTGTAAAGCATTATGGGATTTCACCCATCCAACATCTGGGTATCCTCATAACAGTTGAATTGAGATGCTGAGATATTGTGCCAATTGTGGGGTAGGATCTTCATCCCTTGCATAAAGGTTCCTATCCGTGTTCCCTGGCATTCTTAGGATGTGTAGTTTTGATGGCTCATTCTGTTTCTTGTTCAAGTAATGAATCATTATCTATTTTGGTTTCTACCATTGCAAGAACTTTCAACCCTTGCAAAATGGTTCTAGTCCATGTTCCCTGGTATTCTTAGGATGTATTTTTTGATAGTTTATATTTGTTGTTTGTTCAAGTCATGAGTCTTTTCTCTACTTTCGTTTCTCAGGTGATTGTCAATTTTCAAGGTTTAATGATCTATTATGGATCTTATGAACTTTGAGGTCTATTCTTCTAATGTAGGCTATCTAACGATATATTTACTTTGTATAGAGGATGATTTGTTGGTAAACACATGCAGACAATACACTTACTTCATCAGTGAGGATGTTTTCGTGTTAAATTCCTACACACAATACACTTGATCAGAGAGGATGCTTCAGTGGTGAATAGGACTAAATGAAGAGCAAGCTCTATAGGCTGAAAGGAAGAGCAAACTCATCTCAAATATATATTGGTATTGATTCCTGTGTACTGTTATCTAATCAATGACCAAGATCAAGTCATAGATCACTCAACATTTGCTCATAAACTAAGTTGGTATTAGATATAGGAATCCCTCCCAAGATTGATTCTCCACTTGACATTAAAGGCACAACTTACTTTTTCAAAATTATAGCTTGGATATATATTTTCTGGTAGGTCTGCCTTTTCCATGGGTGAGTAATTAAATCCATACATCAGAGGGTTAGTTGTATTGAACTGGCCCAACCTAAAAGTTGACACTCCTCCAATGTTCAGTTGAAGATGTTGAGGGAGTGTATAAATATTAAGGGAAAATCCAATAGTAGCTCTACTAAGTTTCGCCTCTACCTTATAAGGCTCTAGTATTGTACCCATGTCCTCTGCCCATGGAAGTTCAAAAAGCATAGTCTCCCTATTTGATTGGAAGAACGTGGATGTTTTAGAGTGATTGGAAGTCCTAGAACTTCCTTGATTACTTCTCCTTGCAAATGGACCTTGATGGTTGTGCTTTCCTACGTATGTTGTAATCACTAACTTCAGTCATGTAATGCCCTCTCCAAATGCTATAATAGCATACCAGTATACACAAGTTTCAATAGTATAATTATATCACACACCCTGTGGTATGCAACAATATAGCATTGTACAATAGTTATATAATATCTTTAACATATAAGCACAAGATTGAGTTATAAATATAGTAGGATTATACTTATTAATTAATACTACGTACTAGTATACTAATACAAATTTACAACGTCTTACACTACAAGTCTATGACAATTGTAAAAAATTAGACAACAAATATACAACATATAAGTACATAGTATACAATACAATAGTAACATAGATGCGTTGGTCAACATCTAAGTGACATTCATACTATATAAGTATATATTTTGAAGTTTACGAAATCTTTTGTTACACCATGCATCACCTACCAAATGAGCTAAAACAATACTTATGTCATATTAAAATCACTGTAAAATGCCAAGCTAGTCATGATTATAGATACATATTGCTGAGCTTCTATACAAACATCTTGTCCTCCAAGAAATCTTGATTTTTGCAACAGTAGAGGAGCTATGCTCCAAGACATAGGAAATAGTAGATGAGCTCTGACTCTTAACCTGGATTTGTTCTTGTCTAATGTGTCTTGATGTCCAGGCAATAGCTTATGAATGGTCTAATTAAAGACTTTACAGTTATGCATGCTTGATATGTTTGTTGGTACTATCTGATCTGTATTTCCTTGTTACACATCTGATGTTCCTTTTGTATCTGTATGTATATGCTTGCAACATCTGATATGAATGTCTAGAAGTGACATTGAAAGTGACAGTACCAACAGCTCTAAAGACGAGGGATCACATGTACGTCAGACAAAGGATATAAAGGATAAAAAAGCTTTGCCAGTATCAAGTATTTATTCAAAGTTTGGTTTGTGAATTATATTTGATATTTTTTTGATTCATTCATGATAGTGCATTAATGAAGATGCAATACCTATGGGTACATTAGTGGTTGTAGTGCTAGCTTCTTGTATGAGTGTATGTTTGTGTTCTTTGATTGTGGTGCAAAGCTTGAGAAAGATTTCATGGTCGCACACTTATACCTTTTTTTTAAATCTTCCTAGAGATAGGTTATTCTAATGATTACTCAGGGTTTAATTTGTCAATAGAAATTGGATGTCTGGTATTCACTCTTGTTTATAGTGTAAGATGTTGTAAACAAGACTAGATAGATGATGGAACAGTTTGAAATACATGTGAATGTCTACATTTCTGTTGAACCATCACATATTTTATATATTGTCAGACTGCAAATCTACATGCCAACTTTTAACTGGACATGCCTTACCCATTTCGTCCACTAAAATCAGGATCTTCCTGTATAGATGTCAGACTACAAATCAGTTTGAAATACATATGAATGTCTATGTTTCTGTTGAACCATCACACACATTTTATATATTATCAGACTACAGATCTACATGCCAGCTTTTAATTAGACTTGCCTTACCCATTTCATCCACTAAAATTAGGATCTTCCTCGGTATTTAAGTTGTGCATAAAGATGATGGTTCAGTCATTGTTTATTGTCTAGGGAGTAACACGCCTTACAAAGACATTTTGAATCGAATGTGCAACTCTAAAGCCTTTCAATAGGGCACACCAAGGGTTCAAGTAGAGATTCCTTGGGGGATTATTCAGAGCCATCCTCACCAAGTAACAGTCTGATGGGAGAACTCTTATAATGGCACTTTATATTGCAGGTGCATGGGTGCAAGCCTCTGTTCGATTCTTACCACCTTTAATGAAGCATGGCCATCTTTTTCTTTTTACATTTGCCCCATCACATTTCACGACTACAAAAATGGCTTATAAAGTCACTTTTCCAGGTGTCGATTGTATACAAAAACCGACACCTAAATGCTACAGTGTCGGTTGATAACATAAACCGACATCCAATCTACGAAGGTCGGCCAGACACGGGTACCGCTTTTATTAAGTGTCGGTTAATTAATAAACAACTGACACCTAAACTCAACCGCCAAATCCAAAATTCCAGTGAAAAAATTGGCTCCAAAATTTTACAAAAGGCGTCGGTTCATAGCTAAATAACTGACGACTAAAGGGTGTTTAGTTGTCAGTTTTTAATAACCGACACTTATTGTCAACTTAATAGCTCACCAGCCCGACCGATTCTTCCCGTTCCCTTTTTCATTCCCAATTTCCTTAGCTCCGGCGATTTCTTGCTCCCTGCCGCCGCTCCCTGCCGTTCGTGCTCCGCCGCCGTGCTCCGTCGCCGCCGCTCCTTCCTCCGTGCTCGCCGCTCGTCACCGTCGCCACGAGAAGCAGTCACCGCCCGCCCGCCGGCCGCCCTCTCCACCGTCGCCGGTAGCAGCTAGGTCTCCTAGACTCGCCGCCCTCTCCGCCGCTCCTCTCCTCGCCGCCGGCAGCTACTAGGACTTGCTCCGGCCGCTGCTCCTCTTCCCTCAAGGTGCCCGCCCTGCCTTCTTCTTCTTCCTCTGCTCCTCTTCCCTCAAGGTGCCCGCCCTGCTGCTGGACATTTTTTTTAAAATTTATTTACTTCCTATGAGAATCAGTTTTAATTAGGGCTCATACACATATTGATGTACATAAACCTGTTAGAATAAATGCTAAAAAGGTGTGATTTTAGGGTTTAGGTACTGATTTTGTGCTTCTACTGAGCTGAATCCTCTATTGTCTATACAATACATGTTCTATGATAAGCCTTAGTTAATTTAATATGCATACTTTGTATGTAAGACATAGTAATCGGGTACTACTGTATATCCAAGTAAATTACATGTAACTAATCATGACATAGATTTTAGAATGCATACTTTGGTTAAATGTACTACTGTAATTTTTGATCAAGTGATGATATGTAAATGTAGCAATAAGTTAGTAAGGTATCAATGATAAGTATGTTGTAATGTGATGCAAAATAGTTATTGTATCATGCATATATACTTAATACTTTTTTGTTTTATAGTTGTATAGGGTGTTTTATGTGTGGCAAGTCTATTGTTTAATAGTTTAGCTATAATCATTGTTTAATAGTTTAGCTATATACTTGGTGAGAATCCTAATCACCCTTCTTTTGCTTAATGATGAACTATAATGCACACATGTGACATGCTTGAAATGTAAATGATGAACTTTTCCCTAAATGGAAACAACTTATATATATTCAGATCTTAATAATTCCATGAAGTGCACATTATCTTACTCATGAAAAGTATGTGTATAATGTAGGATTAGTTCCATATAATGGTTCTATTTTAGTAAGCACCTAGAAACCCGTCCAAGATTTACTCATTAGGAGTAAATCTTGGAGTGTCCCCGGTTTGGGACTGTTCTTGAACACCTAATCTCACTTAGGATGTAAGTGTATAATGTGTATTGGGTTTTCGAGAAAATTTCGATAGCATTTCCTCGTTTGTTCTCTAAGTACATATGTAGACTTCTTTTCAAGCTATCATGTCTACCACAATAAAGTTGGTTATGACAAGCAATAAAAGGTTAACTGATGTTATACAAATTTTTCTAAAAATATATAACATCGTTATATGTACTTACACTAATATTATGCAGTCCCTGTCCACCCATAACAGTCACTATGAACTGGGCCTCTATGTCAATGTTAACGTTCCCTATTGAAGAACAATTGGACATCATCCTAGATGATCGTTCCTTAAACCAATTGGTCATACCCAAACATTGGTGTTTTCTAAAAGGAAGACACTACATGCCTGGTAAAGTGACCCTAACTTTTGGAAATTATTCACATGTTATCGAGGTTGAGTATGATTTGGCGGGAAATCTTGTATAAAAATCCAGTTGGCGTGATTGGATTGGAGAGCTGCATGTGGTCGGTTGGAACATGCTTTTTCTCCGTCTAGTTGGCCATAATTCCATCAAAGTTTGGATAACCAACAGCAACTGTGAGACCCCCGATCATCTTCTGCGGTATGAGCGCACGACGTTGGATATCATCTATGAGGAATCTGAATCTGAGGCCCCTGTCAGTTCAGATTCGTCTAAATACAGTGAGGAGCTTCGTGACACAGCTTCATCATCAAAAAGAAGTTACTGATGCATGCGGGACCATGTTGGTGTAGTATTTAGTTGTCTATATATCTAGACTTGTCTGTATTAATAGTTTTTTTAATTATGCGCATGTTTAGGGGTACACCAACCCCTTTGTTTAGTTATTGTTTAGGGGTACACCCCTGTGTGTGGATGTAAAAAGAGATTAATGAATGGAACTGAAAGTTGCTACATGAATGCTTATAACTGAAGTGTGTGTTCCCATGAATGTTCCCATTTGCATGATTACACTACTATTTTCTCATATTGTATAGTCTATTTTAATATGATGTCATACTTACTTATATCTTGCTTAATGATGAACTGTAATGCACACATGTGACATGCTTGGAATGTAAATGATGAACTTTTCCCTAAATTGCCAATCATGCTTTTAAAGACATCAATAATCACCCTAACTTGAAGAACTAGGATTTTAGGTATAAGAATGACAACACATTATTTGTTGGCCTAGAAACCCATCCAAGATTTACTCATTAGGAGTAAATCTTGGATAGTCCCCGATTTGGGACTGTTCTTGAACACCTAATCTCGCTTAGGATGTAAGTGTATAATGTGTATTGGGTTTTCAAGAAAATTTCGGCAGCATTTCCCCGTTTGTTCTCTAAGTACATATGTACTTGGAGAACAGCGGGAAAATGCTGCCGAAATTTTCTTGAAAACCCAATACACATTATACACTTACTAGTGGGATTAGGTGTTCAAGAATGGATAGGTGGTACACATTTATTATATATAATAATGACATCACATGAATTTTTAACCCTAGACCCTAATCTTGTCCTAATATATACTTGTTTTCTCTTTGATCATAGAATGGATAGATCATGGATGTCAATTCACAATCGCTGCACACCAGAGTTTATTTTTGGTCTTGACCAGTTCATTAGATTTGCCGAGGAACATAGGAAACAACCTGGAGATAGGTTCTACTGTCCATGTAGGCATTGCGGTAACAACTTGAAAGTCAACACTGGTGACGAAATCAAAACTCATGTCATGTGCAACGGGATTATACAAGGCTATACAGAATGGCACTGGCATGGAGAGATTTCAAACCCGAAACCAGTGGATGTCGATAGCAGTGCTTGTGTGGAAGAAGAAATTGCCTTCGATGACGTAGATGTGAATGAACCAGTTCCAGTAGACATCGTTGATGCGATGCTGGATAGTTGTGGGGTAGAGCACACCGATCCACCTCCCATTTTTAGAAACATTGTGCATGATGCTGAGATGCTGTTATACACAGGTTGTACTAAGTTCTTGAAGCTTAACGCTGTGTTGAGATTGTATAAGTTGAAAGCTAACAATAGATGGAGCGAAAAAAGCTTCACGTCATTGCTGCTTTGTTGAAAGAAATGCTTCCTGAAGGAAACGAGCTGCCAATCTCAACATACCAGGTAAAGAAATTGTTGTGCCCAATGGGAATGGATGCCAAGAAGATACATGCATGCCCTAATGATTGTGTATTATTTCAAAAGGACTATGCGGATTTGAAAGATTGTCCAAAATGTGGTGCGTCACGGTATAAAATGACGACTTCGGGGGAGTCCAAAACTGGTTCTCCTGCCAAGGTGATGTGGTATCTACCTATAATATCATGGTTTCAACACTTGTTTGCCAATCCGATAGATGCGAAGAATTTGAGGTGGCATGCAGATGTTAAGAAAAATAATGATGGGATCCTACGACATGCGTCTGATTCCCCACAGTGGAAGAAGATTGATGTATTGTACCCTAAATTTGGTGAAGAAGTCAGGAATCTAAGACTTGGGCTTTGTATAGATGGGATGAATCCATACGGGACATTGAGTAGCCAACATAGCACTTGGCCAGTTATGCTTGTTATATACAATCTTCCTCCCTGGCTTTGTATGAAAAATAAGTATGTAATGTTGTCGCTGTTGATATCAAGCCCTAAACAACCTGGAAATGACATCGATGTTTATCTTGAACCTATGATTGATGACTTAAAGAAACTCTGGGGTGAAGGTGTGATGACCTATGATGCTTCACGAAGAGAGACATTTCATTTGCATGCTATGTTGTTTTGCACTATTAATGACTTTCCAGCATATGGGAATTTGTCTGGATATAGTGTCAAAGGAGCTAAAGCGTGTCCTATATGTGAAGAGAACACTGATTCAACAAGACTAAAACATGGCGGTAAGAATGTATATCTCGGTCATCGAAGGTTTCTTCCAAAATTCCATCTATATCATAGGAAGCGCAAAGCATTCAATGGATTGAATGAGGAACGCAGTGCACCTAAACCTATACCAGGGGAGGTTGTTTATGAAAGATTAAAAGACTTTTTCAATGAATTTGGTAAGAGATCACAATGTACTACACAGAGTGACAATTCTTCATTCAAGAAGAAGTCAATATTTTGGGATCTTCATTATTGGAGTTCTTTGACAGTCAGACATTGTATCGATGTAATGCACGTTGAGAAAAATGTCTGTGATAGCATCATTGGTACTCTGTTAAATATACCAGGTAAGACTAAAGATGGGATAAAATCCAGACTGGACCTACGTGAAATGGGAATAAGGTCAGAATTAACAGAATTACGTGAAATGGGTAATAAAATAACATACTTACCTCCCGCTTGTTACACGTTGTCTAGAAAGGAGAAGAAAGCTATTTGTGAATGCTTGGTAAATGTTAAGGTGCCACATGGTTACTCATCCAACATCCGTAGATTGGTATCAATGAAAGATCTGAAGTTGATAGGTCTTAAATCTCATGATTGTCACACTCTAATGCAACAAATATTGCCCGTGGCAATTCGATCTATATTGCCGAAGCATGTAAGGTTTGCAATCACCAGACTTTGTTTCTTTTTCAATAGTCTCTGCAGCAAAGTTATTGACCCTGAGACTCTCGATAATTTGCAAAGAGAAGTGGTTGTTACCCTATGTCAGCTTGAGATGTATTTCCCTCCTTCGTTCTTTGATATCATGGTACATCTTGTTGTCCACTTGAATAGGGAAGTGAAAATCTTGGGACCGGTGTTCTTGCATTGGATGTATCCCTTTGAACAATACATGAGCGTTTTTAAAGGTGATGTTCGAAACTGTTATCGTCCTGAAGGGAGTATTATTGAAGGTTATGTGGCGAGAGAGGTTATGGATTTCTGCAATGACTTTCTCAGTGGTAATGACACTCCTGATAATGACAAGAATATTGACGAGCTATTTGGCAAAGGAATTTTGGGATCACGTGTGAAAGTAATCAGCCGTGAGCAGTTGGAACAAGGTCATTTGTATATTTTACACAACATGGACGAAGTGAACATTTATATCAAGGAACATACCAATTTCATCAAAAGACAATATCCTCGAGCCAATACAATGTGGCTTGCTAGAGAGCATAACAAGACTTTTATTAAGTGGTTTGAAGATAAAGTCTTACATCAACTATCTCAAACACCAGATGATATTACTGAAACTATCAAATGCCTAACCTTTAAACCAAAGTTGACTGTTATGTCTTATGAAGGGTATGACATTAATGGATTCACATATTACACAAAGCGCCAAGATGATAAGAGTGTCGTCCAAAACAGTGGGGTCACCCTTCAAGCATCGACTATGTTTTTTGCAAGTGCAAAGGATAAGAGTACATGTGAAGCTAAAATGTCATATTATGGTGTCATTGAAGAGATATGGGAATTTGACTACATAGATTTCAGAATTCCGCTCTTCAAATGTAATTGGGTTGATAACACCAAAGGAGTTATAGTGGATGAATTGGGTTTCACTTTAGTGAACTTTGAAAAGATTGGCGAGAAGGCTGAACCATTCATATTGGCATCACAGGCAAAACAAGTATTTTATATCGATGATCCTGCAAATGATAAATGGTCGGTTGTTCTTCATGGTAAAAGACAGTTCAATGAAGATCCTATAGATGAAGAAGAGTACTATGATAAATATGATGACTCCAGTCCATTCTCAGTTGGGTTGCCAACTCCACAAAATATTGAAGAAGCTAATGATGACTTATATGTGCGCGGAGATCACAATGAAGGATTGTTAATTGATAAAAGATCACAATTTTAGAGGCATGCATGTTTATATTTTTTTATTGAAGCTAAATGTTTACTTTTTTAATATCAATATCATTTTCTGATTTGATGTTTTGATTATCTTCTAGTTAATACAAATGCTAAATAGCAAAAGAAGCCCCAATGAAGAGAAGCAGGATACAGATACAATACATAAAGTGCAGCACACACAAGTGCTTCAGATTCATATAACAACATGACAAACTAACACATATACAGTGCATAACAACAGCAGCGCCGAATTTACATACAACACTAGCTTAATACATATATAGTGGGACTAAGGTGACGATACCACCTGCTAAAATAGGTTACCGACTACATGTTACGACTGGGAGGTCGTGATTCAGCTAATGCATATGGTTGCTGAATCACGACCTCCCAGTCGTAACATGTAGTTGTCGGTAACCTGTTTTACCAGGTGGGATCGTCACCTTATAAGTCCCACTATATATGTACTAAGCTAGTGTTGTATGTAAATTCGACGCTGTTGTTGTTATGTACTATATATGTGTTAGTCTGTCATGTTGTATGGACATCGATTGTATTGCTCAGGTATTATATAGTCTCATTAGATAATATGAAATATATCAATCTTATTTATAGCTCATTAATTATATATATACATCATTCTCTTTACAGGTGTTTAAAGCTGACCCCACTATAGGAACGGACTTACTAGATGTACATGCTCCGTATACGATGGGAGAATTAAATGAAGTAAGAGAAGAATGGGCAACATCCATACAAATAGTGGGGGCTTTAAAATATAATTGGGATCCTGATAGAGAATAATGACTAAACAATGATATTTTGTAAATGAATTTCTGAATAATAATATATGTGTGAATGTTTCTACATGTCTGGATGTTTCTACATGTGTTGAGTGAAAATGAATGAAAGTGTTGGTTGCTATATTAATGTTTCTACATGTGTGAATGTGAATGAATGGAACTACAGATTGCTAGCTACATGAATGTTTCTAAATGTGTGAAAATAAAATGGAACTGCAGGTTGCATTGCTAAATGCATGTGTGAATATTTTTGTTGTTAATTTTGTAGGTTTGTGGCCTGTTGTCGGATGATATCAATGAATATCGTAAAACCTATAGTTCATAACTGAACTGAACATGTTTCTCATCCTGCGACTAACCACAACAGGTCTGCAGGCTGACAGAAAAAAAACAATAGACATCGGTTATTTGTATAAAACCGACGCCAAATAGGTTACAGTGTCAGTTTTTAATAGAAACTGACGTCTATTTCCTTAACACCACGGCCGTGCTGTCCAGCACGACCATGTTGGGAGTTATATGGTGTCGGTTATTAGCTAATAACCGACGCCTATAGTGCCCAAGTTGGCGCCCTCCTGTGGCGCGAAGATATATGTCGTCGGTTATTTGTAAAAAACCGACACTGATAGTGCCCAAGATGGCACCCTTTCTGTGGCGCGAAGGGTTTGGGCGTTGGTTTCGTATCTAATAACCAACGCCTATAGTGCCATGATGGCGTGTTTTCGGTGGCGCGCAAAGAGTTTGGGCGTCAGTTTTGGAACTGACGCCTAATGGGTGAGCTTTTAGTGTCTCCCACATAGGTGTCGCTTAGAAACCGACACTAAAGGCTTTAAATAACCGACACTAAAGGTAGGTTTTGTAGTAGTGTTTATGCTGGTTTTGGCTTGGTTTATTTTGAATCAACTGTATGTTGGATCCAAGTGGTTTTTCTCATTGTACCATGTAGCTAGACTACTATAGTAAAGAGTAAATGACAAAACAAATGTTTTTTATTTTATTTTTGCCACCAGTGGGTTTCGTTAGCTTTGGTCCTTCCATCACAACATGCAAATGGAAAATAGCTTCATGCTATTATATCCTTCATTTTGTGCATTTTAGCTTAACAATAATTTATTGAAGACAATATATAAGCATCCGTGTCTAAGATGTTCATGATGTATGTTATTACAACCTCTAGTATATAAACAAAATGTGTTCATGATGTATGTTACAAACTCTCTCTGTTTTTATTACTTGTCCTCATGGCCATGAAGACTCACAGTGAAGCGGAAAGGAGGCGGAGAGAGAGGATCAATGGCCATCTGTAAAAACTACGAGGCCTCATTCCAACAGCCACTAAGGTTCGTAACTACTCTATTCTTCCTGAGTTATTACTAGAAACTATAGAACACACTTCTAAAGCCGATTGTGAAGTTACATCCGAAACTTCCTTTGTATCAGAATCCCTTCTATTTCTCATCATGATGTGTTTAAAAACTGATATGCAGTCATTATTTAACATATAATATGTAGATTTAATGTAGCATTTTTTCTTCATTGTAGGGAATTTTAGTTCTCTAGATAGGCCTTATTTAGCTATCTCTACACAATGGATGACTGGGCGAGAGATGGCATAGGCAGTTTGCAAAACTGCATGTGCTACATGATGATAGTGACCTAATGAAGAGCTCATAGATATAATCAAATCTATGGCTTCTATAGAATCTGGAGTCTAAAGTATTGCCATAGGTTCTTCTCAAGAGTTTCAACCAACTACATATTATCTCTACAGATGGTAGGGGTATATTATTGTCTCAATGTCAGCCTGGCCATAGCAGAAATGATCATCCAGTCATCTTGAACTTTCTTACAGGTATCATATATATTTAAAATTACCATTGCTATGTTCTTTATCACATTCACATCAACTTTGATTTCCTCAAACCAAGTAGCTATTTTCTTATCTATAAGAACTATAGCAATGTATATACATGCTTAGGCGATCATATAAGGAGGATGTATGATTAAACTAATAGAGGGTTTTGCTAGAATATAAGGAGAATGTATGGTTAACTAAAGATGCCTTGGAGTTAGGTTTGTCATGCTCCTAATTGTGAGGTTGTTCAGATCAGTTAGGGTCATATTGGTGATGACTATGAGGTCATTTAGATCAGTTAGGGACTCATTTGATACAAAAACTATGAGCTAACTTGTGTAATGTAGACTTTACTCAGTTTATATGTGTTATACTAGTATATATAATAACTTCTGAAGTATTGATATACATTAATTTCAAATTGAAATTTGCAATCAAACTACTTGGCTATGGACTTTGGGTTCATGCATGAGTTGGAACAATTTAAACTTATTGGTGAGAAAATAATAGAGTAGAAACTAGCTAAGTAGCTACTTTCTAGTAAGTATATATGTAAAGTTTGCTATTACAAGTAACTAATCAATTAGTTACCACTAACATTGGGTAGAGAATATGAAATCTCATTGTGGACGTATTTCCATTCTAATCGACAATTTACAAATAGATTTTTATAATCATATATAGTCTAACTGTTGTTCACTAAGTGGTTGCCCCACTTTCTTATCCTATGTTTTCTGTTGCTGATGAAAACTAGAGCTATGATAATAAAAAAATGATTAGATCATTGGTCTATTTGCATATGATCTCTTTGTAGGTAACGAAACTCACACATCAACATCCCTATTGCCTAATGGGGGTGGCGAGGATATGATTTTTCTCACAACACTATCCCGTAGGTACTTAGACAAGAACTCACCATCTTCCCCTAACAGATGATGAATACAGTAGGTAACATCTAAGCTTTTGGTGTTATGAAAATAAGAATCTGAAAACATTAAGCATTTACTTTCACAATGTGATTGTACTATCTCTGTTTAAATGTTTTTCTATTGATCATGGAGTTATAATGGCTGACTATATGTTGGTACTTTTTGCAGGTATTAGTGGAGAAAATGGGATTGCCTAATGGTGCTAATTCTTCAGTAAACTTAGACAGAATGTTAGGTATTGCTCCCATATCCAACTTCTTGATGCCAATGGTCTGCTGCTTGAAATCTTTTTCTAAGTGATTGGTTCAGTCTTTGTCTAAGGATTGCTGGGCTTTGAAATTTTTCTCACATGGTTTTTGCAATATGATCTTGTTCCTATTAGATGTGGTATACAAGGTGTTGTTTCTTTCTCCATTACTCATCATGATGTTGGTAATATTTACTCCTATTGTCTTCTTATTATGCTAATAGGACCATGCCTCTGTCCATGTTTGAAATTCTATTAATCACATTTCACCTTAAATTGTGACCAAGTCATCTTTATTTTTTATATTCTTGTGCAGCAACATAAACTACCTACTCTTGCCAAATAGAGAAGATCATACTGGATATGCCAAGCAACATTGCCATTGAGTCCTTGAGGTCTGGACCAGGATAAACTTTGTTTGTAACTCTCCCAGTAAAGTTGCACCCATGCTTTCTGTTGAACTACTTGGATTCATTGGCCTATTATCATTGCACAACTCTTGCCTTTAACGAACTACTGACTTTGATATTGTGCTTTACCTTGAACATTTCTTTATAGAACTCTACTTTTTTTGAAGCCTTAGTCTATTTTCGAAGTTAGCATGTTCCTACCCTATTTTCTCTTTTTCCTTGTTGGCTTGTCTGGAAAGTTTTCATATCTTACAGTTCATCAGGGTTTAAAAAATTTCGAAACTCAAGTCTCACCTACTATAGGTTTATATTTTAGTGGCAATAGCACTGAGCTTTATGGCTTTGAAGTGGTTATGTATAACATCCTTCTTATGTGCTTCAGGGGCTCATGTAAGTGACCGATTGCATGTCCAACATTGATTGTGGTGGCTAATGGCAGCAAAGGGTGTTGGCTTACAATGAGGCCAAATACTGAACTTATTATGATGTTCACAAAGATTTCAGATTGATCATCAGGTTCGTCAATGTCATGCTTTTCATTGCCTAAATGTCGGGCTAATTTTTGCCCCATTTTTTTGAATTCATGTTAGACACATATTTTAATAATTGTTGCCATGTTCTGCATGCCATATATCTTTCTTTTCATGCCAATGCCTAGTTATGAATATCCAACAATGGGACATTCTTGATTACTGTGGTGGTAGGCTCCTGGTTCTTGGTGAAGGGTCCCACAAAAATGTTAGAAGAAGGCACAATTTTCAGATTGAATCCATCTTGCTTGGATGAGGATCCCAAGTGCCTAAAAACCTCCCAGGATATGCCTTTTTACTAACTACCGACCTTCCTGATCCTAGCATGAATGGGAAATGGAATTGTAACTTCATTCATGTGATATTTCAGGTTTCAATTCATTCTCCATCTCTTGGGCTCTTCAATATAGATATAAACCAACCTATATTTGGAGAGGTGTACATGACTGAGTGGTATTCCTTTTACTTATAGGGATGAAGCTTCAATCTCACAAATTGTGTGATTGCTCAGCAATGTCAAACTATTTTCAGATTGGAAAAGTGATTATGCTAAGAGAAAGGCCAACTCCTAAATGTCGATTTACACGCTAAGGACCTTCCTACCCAGATTGGTGTTAGCCTCCAGGAAATCAGATTCACAGTGCACCTTTCTAAGGTGGTTTATGTTGTGACAGACTTAGGAGGGTCATATGTTCTCCACTTCTAGTTGCAGATTGAAGGTCCTATTGGATGCCCTTTAATATGCTTCAGTAGATTTCCCCAGAAGAGTGTCATGGTTTAGTATTGAGTTGTTCTTATCCGCACATTTACAATTCCTGAATAATATGGTTTTGATTTTTTCAGGTGTAAGGTACAACATCCTCTTGGTTTTATAGGTGAAGCATTTGCCAACATGGACGAACTCCACCACCCCTACACCTTTAGTTGCAGCTTGAAGTTCCTATTGGATGCCCTTTAATCTACTTCAGCAGATTTCCCCACAAGAGTGTCATGGTTTAGTATTGAGTTGTTCATATCCACACATTTACAATTCCTGAATAATATGGTTTTGATTTTTTTCGGTGTAAGGTACTACATCCTCTTGATTTTATAGGTGAAGCATTTTCCAACATGGACGAACTCCACCTCCCCTTCAGCCACATGAAAGTTTCAATTTCCTTTTTCTATCTACATGAGTTTGGGGAGTTGAGATGGCCGCGGCCGCGGGAGGTGAGTCTGGCGAGGCGATTCCAGTGGCGACACCTGAGGAGAGTCCACTGGCAGTCCCGGAGAAGGTCAAGGGGGCTGCGTCAGCGGCCAGTTCATCGGAAGCGACAAGGGTTGTCAATGTAGTAGATCTTTCGAATGCTACGAAGGTTACAAATCCTGGGAGTAGGGAGATTGGGAGAAGGCCGGCGTCGATTGGGGTTTCGAAGGAAGCAAAATCTTGGGCAAATCTGGTCATGATGAAGCCGACATCATCCAAGCCTGTCTTTACCAAGCTCGATGTTCAGGTTGTTGACGGAAAGCTTCTGTACTCAAAGAACATTGCGGAAAGGAACCTACAGCGATGGAGTAAGGCGGCGGCGGGGTACATAGTTGGTTTAAATCCGCATTGGCCATCGTTAGTGAGGTACCTGGCACATCTGTGGAAAGTTAAGGGGTCGATTGAGATCAGATCTAGAGGAAGGGGGTTCTTCATCCTGCTATTTTCTAACGAGGAAGATATGGTAACGTCATTGGATGGAGGACCATGGTTCATCGCCGGGAAGCCACTGATTCTAAAGAAGTGGGAGCGAGGAGAACCAATGGAGAAGATGAAGATTATAGAAATACCAATCTGGACCAAGATTCACGATCTGCCTTTAGAACTTTGGGACGATGAGATGTTTATGAGGATTGGCTCTGTTCTTGGGAAGCCGTTGCGGACAGATCAACTTACTGCGGAGTACTCAAGGCTAGAGTACGCCATGCTTCAAGTGATGATACCAGCCGACTTCTCTTTCCCAGAGGAGCTGGAACTTCAGAGTGATGATGGACAAATTGATAAGATCTGTTTCGAGTATGAGTGGAGACCAGATACCTGTGATGTCTGTAACAATTTTGGTCACGAGTCGGGGCTGTGTGAGGATAAAGTTAAAACTACAGTGTAGGGAATTGTGGAGAACAGGTCGAAGAAAAAGATGTGGTTGCCGAAGAAGACAAAAGCCCAAACATTGGAGGAGGAAATTGATGAGTTCAGCGATGCAGTGGAAGAGTTGGTGCAGGTTACTGAAAGATCTGTTAGCAGAACTGTAGGAAGTACACAGAATGAGAAAGGTAAGCTGATCACTCCTTCACCTTCGCCAACCTGGGAGACACAGAGGCGGAGTTCTAAATCTCCTCCAAGGGTTGCAGCGAAGCCGGTGTCTACTGTGAGGAACATCCAATTGGCCCTGAATAAATTTTCTCTGCTTGAGAATTTGGGAGAAGGTGATGCAGGTGAAGGCAACACGAGTAGGGGGGTCCCAATCATCTCAAATGGATAGACCTTTATCGATCTGCGCCTGGAATGTGAGAGGGATCCATAATAAAATCCCCCACATTCGAGGTGAGATTAGTAGGTTGAAGGCTGATGTGTATATCATCTTAGAATTGAGAATGAGGAAGGATGATATTGAAGCGATTGTGGAGGATGTCTGGCAGGGAGCGAAGTATATTTTGAATGAGGACAATTATTCTTATACTCGGATTCTTGTTTTGTGGAGAGATCATGATATTTTGATCAACAAGTTGCTAGATAATGAGCAGATCGTGCACTGTGAGATTGGTTTGCAGAGTAGCCAGTCTAGATTCTACATTTCTGCTATTTACGGCTCTAATGGTGATAATGACAGATCTGTTCTGTGGGATTCTTTAAATTCTATTGCGAGGCTGAACATGGAAGCGTGGTGCGTCCTTGGTGATTTCAATGCGGTGAGGTTTTCTTATGAGAAACTTAGAAAGTAGCCGCCCACAAATAAAAGTATGACTGATTTCAATAATTCGCTGGACACTACTGGTCTTATTGAGATTCCATCTAAGGGGACTTTCTTCACTTGGGACAGCCATAGTGCTAAGGGTGTTAGCACCTTCTCAAGGATTGATAGATCCTTTTGTAATGTGAAGTTCTTGGCCTTGTTTCCTACTATGTGGTGCGAAGTTATTTATAATATGATCAGTGATCATTGGGTCCAGCTGTTGCATCTGCAAACAAATAGAAGGAGGAGCATACCTTTCAGGTTCATTAATAGCTGGGTTACGCAGCCTGGTTTCAATCAGAAGGTGAGTGATGCGTGGAAGAATTTGTCGGTGGAAGGGGCTCCTATGTACAGAGTGTATAGAAAGCTGAATGTTGTTAAGGAAGCCTTGTTGAATTGGAATAAAGTTCATGTTGGTAACTTCTCTTCGATAGCTAAAGAATTAGAAACTGAAGCTCTTGAATTACAAAATCTGGTTGACCATTCTCCTAGTGATTTACAGCTGCAAGGCAGGTTGTTTGAAAAGAGGAAAGCTCTAAGTAAAGCTATTATTGATGAGGAGAGTTTTCTAAGGCAGAAATCTAGAGCCACCTGGCTTAAAGAGGGTGACAGAAATTCTTCTTACTTTTATGCTTCTCTCAAGACCAGAAGGATTCATAACAGCATTTATATTCTTAATGAGGGTGATAGATCCATCAGTAATTCGGAGGAGATTACAGACCATGTCGTGAGTTTCTACAGAAATTTATTCAACTCTTTGGATTCGAATGTTGTTCTTTGGAATCAAAAGTGGGAGCTTCCTATCCTAAATCCTTCTCAAATCCATAATCTGAGTAAGAGGGTCACTAAGGAGGAAGTTGACCTGGTTGTTAATAATATTAATGTGGATAAGGCTCCGGGTCCGGATGGTTTTAATGGAGCTTTCTTTAAGAACTGTTGGTCGATTGTTGGAGATGATGTTACCAAAGCAATTCTGAATTTCTTTGAGTCTGGCAAGCTTTTGAGAGAATGCAATAGGTCCTTTATCACTCTTATTCCAAAGGTACATGGAGCTACAAATCTCAAAGACTTCCGGCCTATTTCTATTTGTAATGTAATGTTCATGATCATTACAAAGATTATGGCAAATAGACTTAGGGATGTGTTTCCTAGTCTGATTTCTAAAAATCAAGTTGCTTTCATTAAAGGCAGAGTTATTAGTGATGCTATTCTATTAGCAAATGAGATGTTGAGCACTTTTTCTTCAGCCAATGGTCCTCCTGCTATGTGTGTCAAGGCTGACCTTTCTAAAGCGTATGATACTGTGAGAAGGGACTACGTTCTTTTTTTGATGGAAAAGATGAAGTTTCCCCCTTGTTGGCTGTCTTGGGTTCATGTGTGTTTTAACACTGCAACTTTTCAAGTCTGGATTAATTGTTCCCCTTCTACTTCCTTTGAGGCTTCAAATGGGGTGAGGCAGGGCGATCCTCTTGCCCCCTATCTTTTTGTTCTGGCTATGCAGGGCTTTACTTCGGTGATGGAGGCTGCTGTTAATGAGAATTTGATCTCCCCTCTTAAGGCTTCGGATAGCTTTGGGATTTCTCACATTATTTTTGCTGATGACCTTCTCTTGTTCACTAAGGCGGATAGTAAGAATGCCCAACAGCTGGCTGAAGTGCTGGATACTTTCTGTTCTATTTCGGGGTTGAGGCTCAACAACACTAAAAGTCAACTGTTCTTGAGTAAAGGAGCTGATATGTAGCTGGAGAGTATCAGGAGAGCTCTTAATATTGATAGAGTGGATCTTCCGGTCAGATATTTAGGTGTTCCCCTTTTCACTGGTAGGTTGACCAAGGCTATGTGTGCTCCGATTATTGATAAGATTAAAAGGAAACTTGATACCTGGAAAGGTAATTTGTTGTCCTTTGCTGGTCGTGTGGAGTTGGTTTTATCCACCCTATCGACTTATCATGTGTTTTGGTCATCAGCTTTTCCTCTCCCGAAGGCAGTGGTGCTGGATATAGAGAAACACATGAGGAACTTTATTTGGGGGGATTCCAATGAGAGAAAACATATCCATACTGTGTCTTGGGATCAAATCTGTAAACCTAAGGAGGAAGGAGGTCTTGGAGTTCGGTTGGTGGAGGATTGGTCTAAGGATGGTCTGTTGAAGAATCTGTGGGATGTAGCCAATAGAAAAGATTCTTTGTGGGTGAAATGGCTGCATGAAAAATACATAAAACAAGATTCCATTTGGTCAGTGGGGTGCAAGTCTACTGCCCCATGGATGTGGAGGAAGCTGTTGAGTTCAAGAAATATGCTGAAGGCTAATTTGGAGTTCCGTGTTGGTAATGGAAAAACTTTTCACTTCTGGAATGACCTGTGGCTTCATGGAAAAAGGAAGATGTTGGATTTATGTGATGATCACATGATCCTTCGCATGGGTAAATGTCCTAATTGTAGTATTGCCTCGTGTGTTTTGGACAACAACTGGAATTTGCCTAACATTAGAGGTATTGATGTGATTCGCACTGCTGTTAGTGGTATGAAGGACCTTATGGATGAAGAGGACTAGATTCTATGTGATGGGAAGCATGAGTTCAAGATCAAAGATGGTTGGAAGATTTCTAGAAGGAGTGGAAGGAAGGTCAATTGGGCTAGTTGGGTCTGGAAAGCCAAATTTCCGAGAAGTACCTCTTGTTTTCTTTGGAAATGCTTCCTTAACAAAGTCCCCACTTGCGATTATATGAAAAGAGTCGGGTTTTCTATGGCTACAAGGTGTGCTCTTTGCTGTACTGAGGAGGAGGGCTTGCATCATTTGCTGTTTGAGTGTACGTTTGGGTCTGACTTGTGGAACACTTTCAAAGGGATCTATGGGGATCGGCCTAGCTATTTGAGCGATTTGCTGCAGTTTTCTGGAGAGAAAAAAACGGCTGCTGGTCTGATTATACAGAAGATCTGGTTGGCAAGGAATATGAGGATTTTTGGGGGCGCTA
This sequence comes from Alisma plantago-aquatica, assembly GCA_963693085.1. Lineage (NCBI taxonomy): Eukaryota > Viridiplantae > Streptophyta > Magnoliopsida > Alismatales > Alismataceae > Alisma > Alisma plantago-aquatica. Next base: position 1,164,538,386 of record OY856413.1, on the reverse strand, counting down.
ACAGGAGTTCTATAGATATTTGGAGTGCCGTATGCATAGATACGAGAGCTTTACACACTTAAAGCTGTACAGATAGTCTTTTTCTGTTGTTAGGCGTTCTTTTTCACTATCTTGATGTTCTTCTTTTTCTTTGGGCTTTGGCCTATGCACTGTATATATTCCGCCTTTTTTGGTCAGTTAATGGAAGGAGTGGCACGCTGGGTTCATCAAAAAAAAAAACTTTGGGTGAACTCAGAAATCATGCTAGTTGTCCATGCTTGTGTCATGTATATCACCAACTCGGTAGTCTGATTAATAAAGTGACTATCAGTCAATTGCTAACTGCATTATTCTTCTATCTATGAATTAATAACTGTATTATTCTTCTATCGGTGAATTGCTAGATAGGAAAGAGGCAAAAGCATGAGGATGATCAACAACTCTAATAAGAGATGATGGTTCCAAAACTAACCAAGGTATATGTAGATTTTAGCATCTCGTCCTAATGCTGAGTTGAGGTTTATGTTTTGTCAAATATCATGTAAATATGATCTCTTTTTTCAACTAGATTGGTCATAGCTGCACTCTAATTTGTTTTAGTATTTTATTACCAAATTTTATCAACCATAACACTAATGAATTTCTCTTACTTGGATTCAGTTAGCTGTTTGACATTTCATGTCTTGTGGTGCCTTCAAGCACGCAGTCCAGGTTCAATCAAGAAGTTTTTGTACTCTTTTTTTCCTTCAAATTCTAGGCCACCAAGTTAACCAAACAGAGTGCGCACTTTCAATAGAAGTCTACAATAACATGCTTACTTTTTCAATTATTCTAACCTAGTGATCGACAATAAAGTGCTCAATCAGGATTTCACATACTCTAGAAAATACTCAAATACCAGTAAATAAGAATACCAAAATATACATTTATAGGATGTAAAACTTCATCCATTTATGCGCTGAGTATGTAATGAGATTATTTCATAGGACTTCAGCTTTTATTTTTGTCTCCCATACAATACTTGGGCTGCAAAAAAACATGGATGAGCTGCCTAGATACTTCTTGTCTCGTCAAGGTACTAATTCTGTCATCTTATTCTCATAGCAACCTTCATTTATGCTATGTATGAATGCTTATATATCTTTATTAAACTATTTGGATGATATTTACCTTATTTTTAATGCCTCCCCATTTGTAAAACCTTATTTTTAGGATTAAGAGAAGTACAAACTTCGCCATTGTAGCAACTTCCGTTACCTGAATTAGAGATTGAGCTTAACAACGCCTAGAATTCAGATACAGAGTATAAGAAGTATCTAAGACAGCCCCGGCGCAAAAGGTGCTCTCCTATGAAGCATGATGATGCATCCCCATTTGAAGCCCAGGCCCACCCAGTTACAGCTGCAACAACAGCCATATACGCAACAATGTATCATGATATGTTGCAATTTGATATGGCTCTTTGCTGCTATGAGAAGGCTGCATTTCATAGACCTATGTATATATTTGAACAACCACTGTCAGCTAGAGACCAACTTCATAGGGACGATATTCCTTCTATCTCTGCCTAGAAGGTTCTTTTCAGATTCTTATCTCGGATGCTTTTGGACGATGCTGGCCTAACAACAAGAGCTCGAACAAAAGAAGAAGACAATAATGATGTTAAAACTAGCCGAGAAAGACACAACTCTTTCACAAAGATGTTAGTAGCCCACTGAATCTTTGATATATGTATATACTTTTCTTTGTACACATTGTGTAATAGGGGCAAGGTATACGTCCTCCCCATGTACATTCGACGTTTCATTATAAATGAAATTAAGATTGTTGGCATAATGAGCATAACTTGCTCTAAATACTACAATTTTGTTACTAAAAGAGCTTGTGTACTAAAAAATTACAATATATATATATATATGAATATATAGTCGAGCTAAGCATATATGTATGTGTACTAAATGGCACTACATATGTAGCTAGATGCATAATCAACTACGTATATATGTATATAGTAATTGCTGCCTTTCCCTACACACTAAATACATAAAAAATGTATTAAGTTCATCTTTTTGCTACATACTGACTATATATGCAATTGTAGTCATACATTTAGCTATAATTATACTTATATTTAAATATGTAAGGACAATATCTAGCTACACTTCTAGATACATATGAATTTGTAGCGAATAGATTATCTAATTACATATTTGAAAAATATCGTTAAAGGCTTTAGCTATACGAGCATATACTACAACTTGTATGTGTAAAGAAATATGTAGTTAAATCCTTTAGCTACAAAATATGGGGTTTTCGCTATAATTTTTTTTAATAGTTAAAGACCCTTTTTTTGTAGTGCCTGAAGGGTAAAACCCATAAGGTACATTTGGGTATTCAAAAGGAGACTGACATGGATGGTATTGTCAAAACTATAAGGGTATATTGATTGACACAAATTTCAAACAAGTTTGAATTTTTCAACATGATGAAATCCTTTCACAGGTTGCCATGGTTAAACCCGTCAGGATCATGCTTGCCATTGCAGCTTAGAGTTGGTATGACTATGAAATTTGGAAAAATGGATGTTAAAACCACATTCCTTAATATGAATAATGTACATGATGTGTAATTGACACAACCTAGAAGATTTTATAAATCTTATTATTGTAAATAAAGTCTGTAACCTACAAAGGTCAATATGTGGATTGGAGCAAGCATCTCAGAGATGGAATCTTCTATTTGAAAAGACAGTCAAAGAGTTTGACTTGAGTCAAGATGAAGATGAGATATGTGATTACAAGAATTTAGTGAGAGCACATTTATATTTCACATAATGATGGGGAACGACATCCTTATCCTACAAATATTAAAACCTATTAGGAAAGTACCTTCTCTATGAAGGGTTTAAGTGAAGCATCCTATGTTATAGGAATGAAGATCTATAAAGATAGATTTGGAAAGCTTCATGACCAAATAAATAGCACATACATTGGCAAGATGTTGTAGGGGTTCAACAAGTAGGACTCAATGAGAGAAAACTTTTGAAACCTCATCACTTGAAATGAGATTACTCAAAAATAAAAAACAATTAACTAGTAATTAATCACATAGTCAGAAAAGTAGAAGAACTAAAACCATCTTCAACATCATAAATAATTCTGAAATATTTAGATAAAGGTTCATCTTTTCCATTCTCATATACTATAATACGTAATTACATCTGTATCCAATGGCCTCAACCACATCCTGTATACAAAAGATATTCCACACATACATGCCATACTTACAACACTGGAATACTACCAAAAACTCATGTCGATACAAGTATATCATCTATAAAACACATCTCACACCCAGACCTGAGAGTATAGGGATGAAACTAGGACTCTACTACTATCAAATAAAATTGTCCAACCTTCTGAGTCTACTGATTACTAAGTTGTTCCTCTTCCATAGAAAAACCTCGACCATCTTGTCAGCGACCTCCTAAAAAGATGTGGTGACCCACGGGTGAGACCCATGTTTTAATGAGAGATATAACTTTCTCCAACGGATATCGATTACAAAAGAATATTTTAACGGTAAAATATTGAGCAGATTGAGTATTGAATAAGCAATTGAACATATTGTATAGTTTAAGCTTACTAATAAATTAAATAGATAATCTAAGAAATAAGTATAATTGTTAGAGTATATATAGGAAACACATAAGTCTATTTCTTCTATCAAAGATTACTCAAATTTCATAAGATTGTAGCACATAACAACTGTGTAGTATAAACTCAAGGCAAGATCTACTCAACCAATGTGAACGTATTTAACCCTAGTAGATATACTACACAGTTGTATTACATGTTTTATTATGTGCTGAGGGATTTGAGGAATACCACTCAAGTCCCAACTGACCCATTCTAAGTCAAAATTAGTTTCATCCAAGATCTAGGAGAATTGAATTTTTAAAAGCTTCTTTGCCCTCGGTTAGTATGAGTCTGCCACAATGACACATCAAGTCAAGCTGCTAACAACCTAGTCCATCCTCAGTACATGCCATGCACTAGTGATAAGATGTGGGTATACAAACCATACCATCCAAGGTACAATTGTGACTGTCCTCAAATTCATCTCATATGTAATCACTGAGACACGACCGTAGCCATTCTCAAACTGAGGACTAGGTATGACTGCAATCATCCTACCTATAAACTTGGGGTCAGGGTGACAAGCACCCTGCATACTCAACAATATGTGCTATGTGTTTCCCTTAAGAATACTCATCTAACCATCCAACAAGTTCTAACACTAAAGATGGCTCTATGGCACAAGACACTACATAATTAGGGTTTCACTCGGTTAATTATTGCCAATTGGTGAATCAAGGCTGCATCATACAAATTTGTATGTCCACTCTAATTTATTTCTAGAAAGCATATAAGTATAACAAATTCAGACGATATAAAATGTGTGAGGTATAATTCTTAATCACAATCACCGCATGGTACTATTTATTGCCATACATGAGACCATACTTGTCATCGTCTCACACCAACACATAATTTCTTATCTTATGGTTCTAGGGTTTCAACCCTTGTCACATCATGAAGAGGGTTACACTTCATTCAAGGCTCATCCATGCCCAAAGTTCATTAAGACCATCACATATTTCCTACGTATTCAACATTATCTTTCTATGCCTTAGAATAAAGCTCAACAGATCATCAACACACATGTGACATATAAGATTAACACATAAAGGAACTATTATGTTCAATTACCATCATATTATAGTTTCGATACAATAAGAGAGTATTTCATTGTCACATTTAATCATTGAAGAGGGATGACTACAATATATCACCCTCACTTAGTTACATTGGGGTTAGGTGTAACAAGCTTTATCACATTAAAGTCACACATCCAATTATTATAGTAATTTATCACATATATTCATATGAGGGAAAAGGTAAGAATACATTTTAAAGGCATTAAACCATAAAATTTTAATTATTAGAACTAACATACTATACTATAGGATTTATTGCAATCCATTGGATGTTGAAGCACCCAATCTCAATCATTGGATCGGGTTTATTATTCAAAACCATCAATCGGTGTGTAGGTTTAACCCTTGGATCATATAATCAAAGAAGATATTGGTTTAGGGATTAAATGAAGCATAATTTGAAACCTTGATCCACCATCGGTTGTGGTAACCTCATCCCACATCAATTTTGATACATTGTGTCACCATCGATTGATAGGGTCAGCCTACCATCATCAATCTCCATCGGATGTTGAGCAAATGTCATCATCAGTTATGCCAACGTTTAGGGTATTTAAACCATTGATTATTAAGATTCCAAAAGATCCTAACACGGAACTGAGGTGTGACCATTGGTTGACACCATCAATTGTCACCATTGATTGTCATGAAGACAACATCATCGCTTCATGTGTAAAGAAGAAAACAACTTAGAAACTTAAGTATAGACCATCATTTGATAGGTGCTTAGCACCATCGGTTACCTACCAACCTGATCTAAGTCTTCTTATACCTTATAAACAAAGTGCACATAGTTTTAGGTTCATCTAGATCTAGAAACTAGGAAAGAAATAATAAAAAAATCAAAACCCTAGGCAAAGAGAGCTTCTAAGCGCTTACATTTTCGTTTTAGAGCAAGAACATGAGTAAGAAAGCTTGTAATAAGCAATAAAAGTGAAGTGGGCTATAAAACTCGCCTCTAGGAAGAATATCAGACCCCAATAAGCAAGAAAACTCCAGCAAGGAAGGTAAATAACCCTAGCTTTAGGTTTGAACTTGGCTAAGTAGCAGCTTCCTCCACAAGAGAAGCAAACCCTAGGTAGAAGGAGAAAGAAAGGTAAATTCTTTGAGCTTTAGAGAAAGCTTTACCATGTAAAACCATGGTTCCATCAAGGAAGAAGGTAGGAGGAAGAAGAATAGAAATAAAAACGAAGGAGAGAAAGAGTTACTTACTCCTTTAGGTCAAGATCACCAAAAGGAAGTTTTATAAACCCTAAACGAGAGCAAAACAAAACTCTAGATGCTTAACCAAGAAGGTCACCCCCTTCTTCTTCTGTAGGAAGATCCTACCCCTATAAGAAGGGGAAAGATAGGATCTATAGAGGAAAGAAGATATAAGGGACCAAAGGTTTCGTTTGGGTGCTTAAGGATAGTTGTATAAACTTATGGATATGGAAAGAAAGAAGCTTGAGGTGTCCTAGCAGCTCTCCATGTGTACATAGCTAAGAGTTTCCAAGGCCATGCATGCAGAAGATCCACCACTTGTGGGAGTCTGATAGACCACTAAATGATGACTCTACAGTCCCACTGCTGGTTGTTATGCATGGGAAACCATCAGTTCTTGAAACCCTAACTTACTAGGTGATGAGCCATCATTTGATCACCCCATTTAAGTGAACCACCAGTTCAAGTGATCCCAAAATAGAAAAACATCAACCTAAGGCCTTCTAGGAGGACCACCGGTTGTCACAACTTATTGGTGATGATAGTATGTCAACCAAATAGGGGGACCATTGGTTTATGGCTCCTAAAGGTAGCTCATCCATGAAGGGGTAAACCCTAATCCACCATTAAAGAGAAACACCATCAAACCAAGGTACAAATAAGCACCCCATGGCTCAACAAAATCAAACATGACAAGATAACATATAAGGAACATAGTTCATGTGAAAAATTGAAATAAAAACCTCTCATGAGGGTAAGTTGCAGAAAAGTCCAAAATGTACATAAAATTGCATAACTCACACAATCAATGTCCAAATTGGACCAAACTTGAAACGTGAGCTTGTCACATGATATCAAAACCTAAAAAAAGGTTAGCTTATGGTTTAAAGCACTCAATTATAATAATTAAGCATGTTGAACACTTTAAGCATGGTTAGGGGTCTTACAAAACTTGTCCATGTTCCATGGAGTTAGTCTCTCAGCAGCCTAGTGATCTAGTTCTTACGAAGAATAGGAACACATGGATAGATGACATGTGCATTTGCAATTGGATATACCATGAATGCAATGTTATGTACTCATCTCGTTGTCTCGAATGTATTGACATAATGAGTGGATATCTATCAGAACCCAGTGAAAGTCACTCGACAACAATTAATGACACAGTAGAAATACTATGACAACAATGGAGCTACTGATTCAAAAAGGAATATCAGATAACATATTACCATGCTTCCATCTTATACAAGAAGTCATTGAATAAGGAGATGTGAAAAATTGCAAAAACCAACTTGAAGCAAACATTCATAACCCTCTATAAAAGCACCAGAGCTACTGAAACATGATGGACATGTTGACTAAACTTGAAGTAACATTTGTAAGTGATTGGCTCTAAGTTCAAGTGGGATTCTGTTGATATGTATGCCCATAAAGACAATCATATGATGATTGTAATGGTGCATCATATACTTTATTTGATAATTATAAAGGTAATTTTGTCTATTATGTTTGTCTAAATCATGAGATGATGACACAAACATGGTATATGTCTAAAGAATGATGTTACTTGATGACATATATCTTCAGTATGAAGACCTGGACAATGATATGATATGAATCATAAGAGTACATACATTCTTGTTATGTCCCTAGTCGGATAGTAATATGGAAGCAAAGTAGACAACAATAATACATAAGACTAGAGTGTGTGTTGACTGAGGAAAAAGTGTCATTAGTCATGATATATGATTTCAAGTCAAGGACACAAATACATGTTAGAGAATAGTGTATCACACGAATCCACCTTGAGAATGATACATGGAGACCATGGAATGGTAATAAGAATCATCTCTCATAATGATAGTGGTGATTGTGGTTCTTAGACCTAAAGTCACTACACTCATCACATGTTGTTCAATGTATTTAAACACCATCCAACATGACCTTGAATAAGGGTTACTATAAAGGTGGTACTCGGGCATGTTGTAACACATGGGGTTTGATTGTGAGTGATGTAGTTGGGATTTGTACCTCCTATAGGAGATTGATATCTAGGCCACTTGATAAACTAGACTGAGAAATGTATGCCCATGCTCATATAAATCAATATATGATATGTGAGCTCATATGTATCTCAGACAATGTGCTCTAGTTCAAGGAACATGGATTGAATGTTGAGGGGATGACAATTCCATGCCTTGAGTTCAATCCAGATATCAGAGAAAAAGGAACTAAATGATAACTATAACACTAATCACAGATTGTAGGTTGAAGTTGTTCTCCAACTTTCCAATTACTTGCAACAATGTGTTTCTAGATACCAATCATTGCTTGTGATGTCATATGTTAGTTATGGACATTCTTTGCCAATGTAATTTGGAACCTATAGGGTCACACACATAGGATGCACATGGAATAGGAGTTTACTCATGAATAATGTTTAACTTGATTACCAAAGCGTTTAAGTATTCAATTTAAACAACATTGGTTGTATATTGGATGAACTAGAAAGTGAAATGACCATTTTGTGATATGAAATGACCATTTGACAAGTGAAATGACCATTTCACAAATGAAACGACCATTTCACAAGTGAAATGATCATTTCATGAAATGAAATGACCGCTTCAGGAAATGAAATGACCATTTTAGGAAATGAAGTGACCTTTCATGAAATGATCATTTCAAAAGTAAAATGACAGATTCATCTTCTAGGTCACGCAATTCACTGATCAATATGATTGGATCAAGGATTGATGATGACATCATGTTGTGCATTAATCGAATAACAAATTCCAATTTGATTGAAAATAGGAAAACTAGTGAACCAACTAGTTCAAGGGTTGGACCGAACGGTTCACCTATAAACTGACCGGTTCAACATCGAACTCACTAGTTCATGGTTTGTAGCTTCCAAAATGTTCATGAGAATATGTCTCTTCAACTCCCATTTGAATAGGAAACCCTGACCATGGACATCCTATATAAAGGGGGGAAGTCTAGGCTTTCAGAGACACAACAATAAGCTCTGAAAATTGTTGTCCTCTTTAGTTGTGGTAACTAGAGAGCCCAAACAAGTCCTACCCATAAAAGGGTGGGATAACAAGGGAGAGACAATTGGGAGATCAAGTTGGTGCTAGTATGTTGACTAGAAGGCACAACTCCTTCCCATTAGATCTGGTAGAGCAAGAGGGGTTCCTAGTGGTTCGTGTGGACTACTATAGAGGCAAGGAGGCCTTTGCCACCCACTAGGAGGACGTCATCAACCACAGTCTATGGTGTTGCACTAGGAGGTCATTTCTATGACTACTCAAGTGATGTTTGGAGAAGAAGCACACTAATGCAAGGAGAAGTCACTGGACTTGCTCTAAGACATGGTATATCCTTTCTACCTTTTGTTCCTAGATACATTATTGTTGACATGATCTACTGGTTTGGGAATCAAGCATTAAAATTTTGTTTCTGCTGCCTTATCTGTTGCTCTGATTTCCCTACACTCATGAGGTCACCTCTCATTATTCACCACAATCTAATGGAGTTGCATACATAAGAACCAGGCCCTTATGGATATGGTTAATATCTTACTCCAAACCTTATGTCTACCTAACTTTATGTGAGGGAAAGCTTTGAATACTACTTGTTATATTCTGGATGGAGTTCCATATAAAAATAAAGAGAGTAGTCTATCTGAGCTATGGAGAAGGAGAAAAATGAGTCTCAAGCATCTTCAAGTGTGGGTGTGCCTTTCCAAGGTACTTGCCCCTAAACACAAAAGTAAGAAATTGGGACCAGAAATGGTCGATGCCATCTTCTTGGATTATGCAAAGACAAGTTATACCTATAGATTCTTGATTGTAAAATCTAAATCTCAGATATTGATCCCAATACTTTTGTTGAACTACATGATGCTACATTCTTTGAGGATATGTTTCCCATGAATTTTGGTGTGCCTAAAGAAGTATATGAAGATAATTCATTCATCACATGTTTCATTCATGAGCACATGGAAAGGATGAAATATATGGGAGGACTCAGAAAATACTATTCTGAATGAAGAAATGGTTGAACCAACGAGTAGTAAATGGCCAACAACATCGAAGAATTTTGGAAACGAGTTCTTCGCTTGCAATATTGAGGATGATCATGTATCTTTCAAACAAGTTATGGATTCTTCAGAAGCTAAGTTTTGGAAAGACGTAATTAATGATGAAATCGAATCAATTATCTTGAATGAAACTTGGGAATTAGTGTATTTACCTCTTGTTTGTATTGCAGTGCAATTCAAATGGATCTTTAATAATAAAATTAATGTATACGAGACAATCAATAAGTAAAAAGATAGATTGGTTGCTAAGGGATATGCATAGAGGTAAGGAATAAATTATTTTGATACCTATTATCACATTTCCTATATGACCACAATCTGAGTGCTTATATTATTGGTTTCCACTTATAATCTCTCTAACCATCAAATGGATGTGAAAACTACATTCTTACACAATGATCTTCAAGATGAGATATATATGTAATGGCCTGAGACATTTGTAGGTAATCAGAATGAGTCTAAAGTGTGTAAACTTGCTAAGTCCTTATATAGTTTGAAAAAAGCCCCTAATCAATGGCATGAGAAGTTTGATTATGTGAATCACTATTTGGCTTTATTTGTAATGATTTTGATAAGTGTGACTACTGCAAAATTGTCAATGATGGATTAATATTGTATGCTTATATGTAGATGGTGCCCTTCTTCTTGGTTCCGATATGAAAGTAATAAATGATACAAAGTAATTCTTGTGTATCGAGTTTGAGATGAATGATATCGGTGTCCATCATGTGTTTTAGGGCTTAGAATCCTAAGTTCTACTTATCGTATAACTCTATCACAATCTCACTATGCTAAGAAGGCACTAGAGTGGTTTGAGTACATACATGTAAACCTATTAAAACTCCATATGATTCATCCAAGCCCTTGTTAAGAATGATACCAGAGTTCTAATTTCAGTTACGGTACTCTCATATTATCAGAAGTTTGATGTATCTATCCCACTTTCTATGAGAAAGTTAAGTAGATAAACTAGTTGTTCTGACAAGACCCATTTTGAATATCTTGATAGAGTATTAAGGTATATGAAGGGAAATTGTTCCCTTGTGATGCATTTTTGATAAATATCTTTTTGTTGTTGAAGGATATAGTGATGCAAGTTGGATTGCCATAAAATCTAGGGGTAATGCTGTCTCTAGATATCTATTCTTATTGGGAGGAGGTATTGTTGCATGGATATCTAAGAAATAGACCATATTATCTCATACTACTTTTGAGGTTAAGTTGTGTGCTTTAGATGAAACAAATTTGAATCTGAATGGCTGCATGGACTTATATCCACTTTACCTATGGTAAATAAGCCTCTTCCAAGAATTTCAGTTCATTGCCATAGCACTACAACCATTTCTAAGTTAAAGAGTTTCAAGTACAATAAGAAACAATGTAGATACATCCATGTCATACTCAAGTCTATAGGGGAATTAGTGTCTAATGGGGTTGTGGTTGTGGACTATGTAGGTGCCAAAGATAATACAATGGATCCTTTGACTAAAGATCTTAATCTAGCCTGAGTTGAGAAATCCAATTTGGGGATGAGACTAAAACCCCTTTTGATTAGCAGGAAGTTGCAACGCTACCCAAAAGAGTGGATATCCAACAAATTAGGCTCAATCTTGTAATAAAAAGTTGTTGGGTGAATTAAATGACGCTATGTATTTTCACTGATGCTTCTTGCATCTGTGTCTATCTCCTGAGAAATATGTTAGTGTCATGACTGTAAGTTAGCGAGAGAATTAGTCTCTGAATGGTGTCAAGTCTTAGGACAAGATGCTAGTAGTACTTCGTTAGAGACTCCAACTAAACAATTGATGTTGTGTAGGCCACAACAAGGGAATTGGGTTGTTCCCTTATATCAATCATGACATGTTTGGGATGCATGTCCTTGATGCATTTCTTTTCTTTACTACCATGTGCTCATTGTGGTGTTACCAACCGATACTCTTTCACCCAAGGTTTCACCTAGTTTTTGCGGGAAAAAAGTTGGATAATTGATGCTTGATTCAAATGGAAAGGTACTTGCTAAAAGCACAATATGGAGGACTGAGCGACATATCACACTACATATTGGACTTTTTGGGGGATTTTGGATGTAATGGATGTAAGCCATTTTTCTAGATGTGTTAAGCCTAATGTAGATGTACCTAGTACATAAGGGGTGTGAAGGACATAGTTTTTCTTTTAATAAAACTAGGAATAGGACTAGGAAATTATCTTCTATATGTCTGGCCATAGTAGCCCAGGTGGTAAGAGTTCAATAAGTCCCAATGAAGGACCCAGGTTTGAACCTCACCGAAGGCACTATGCGAATGGAAATCCATGCTGATTAGGTGTGGGAGGGGGTGACTGGACCACACCCTCTCATGCCTCGAGAGTTTACCGTGGCAGGCTTGCCCGAAGTGGGTTCTCTCAGTCACCAAAAAAATATCTTCAATATTCCATCTTTTTTTGTACAACATGATAACTACTTAATTAATTAATTCTTTCTAAATTGGAAATGGATCTTGTATTCCTTCTTAGTTGGAAATGGACTCCTCATTTCCTTTAAATTGGGAAGGGACTCCTTGTTTTCCTTATTATCTAAAATTACTCTTTGTTTTCCTTCTTAATTGTAAAGGGACTCCTCGTCTTCCTTCTTAAGTGGAATATGACTCCTTATTGTCCTTCTAAATTGGAAAGGGACTCCTTGTTTTCCTTCTTATTTGGAAAACTTGTCCTTAATGTCCTTCTAAATTGGAAAGGGACTCCTTGTTTTCCTTCTTAATTAGAAAAGGACTGCTTATTTTCCTTCTTGATCAGTAAGGGACTCCTCATTTCCTTTTATGTGTACAAGTGAGTTCATGTGATTGTGTCTTACTGGGAATAGTACGTAGGGAGGTAAGAGGGTTATAAATAACCCACAGATCATTAGGGTTAAACACATCAGAAGAGTCATCTTCATTTGAGTGTGAGAAAATTCTAACCCCAAAACTTGCCTCCTCCTCTACCGTTTCTCCAGAAGGGCATCGTGGAGATTGTTCTCTTTTGTGAAGCTTGTTCATCCTTCCTTCTCTCAGAGACACAATATGTCATGCGGTGGTACCTACAATCACTATGATGCACTGGTAGTGCATGCTACTTAGTGTCACGACAATCTTCTTCTTCAAGTTTGTGAATGGATTGACTAGAAGAACAACACTATCAAAGAGGATTGTCAGCCACTGAATTTATTTAAGTATTGTGTCCCATTGATTAATGGATGATCCATTCTAGAGTTTCTATCTCTATTTTTAATTTCTATTTTCCTTCTCTATTTTTTCTACGTATATTTTATCTAAATCTAGTCTAGAAGTTGTTAACTTAATTGCTTATGTTGTTGCTGCATGTAACAACCTAAAAACTTATATCCAACATGTACTTGCATTTTCAATTTGAATGGTTGGAAAGGTGACAAATGATACATCCACTTTTGTTTCCAACATTATACTTCAAATATGCATCACCATATATCAGAGACAAAGAGTTTTGGATGAAATAACATGAACAAATGGTGCCAATTGAATGTGGCAATACTGAATGGCATGCAACGGTCAATTCTTAATTAACCCAATGATAGGTTTGATATCTTGTTGACTAGAAAATATATACGTTTCTAAACAATTAAGTTCGATATATTACTTTTCATATACTTGATTAGGTAAGTATGGTCATATTGATAAACTCGCATGCGTAGTTTGAATGAGTGGAAATGTGATAATTGATGCATCCACCTCATTTTCTTATAGTTTACATGAAAATTTGATTCCCAAATATCTTATTGATGATTTTATTTGGAATAAATAATTATCAAATGCTTCCAATTGAATGTGGCCATATTTTATATTGTCATACACCAACCAATCATCAATATCCACATGACTATTTTTCATTATTTCCCATTCTTATTGAATGGTTCTCATAGTTATATTGAATGTATTAACTAAAACTTGATTCATGAGTTAGTAATTTTCAAGGTATTACTATGTATATATGTTTTTTTGACACCATCTATCATACTAATTTGATACTTGGAGTGTTGACCTTGACCCTCTTCCTCACATGGTCACACCCCTTCTTCAAAACCTAAATTGTTCACCATCTCCTTTCTCACTACATGTCACCTCTCTAAAACTCAAAGTTGTTTATGTAATCCATTATTCCTCCTTTCCCCCTATCCATCTACCCTTCTATTCACACAACCACTCCAAAATACAAAAGTTGACATCACTCTTCCCTTAATCATCTTTGACTTTCTACAAGCACATATTTACTTTGTATGTGGTCAACTACAAAGTATCCTCAAAATGTTTTGATTGTTTTATCAGTTAAATACAAAATATTTATGTGTTAGCTCAGATTTTTTCCCTTTGAGTTTTAGTTGCAGAAGTTACATATGTGGCACTTTTAATAATCACTTTTAATAATCCTTCTTTTATATCAAGTTAACAATGTTATCTTTGACTTAAATGGTATCACATACTATATATATTTTTTGGGTAAGTCAGGAAGCTACTTTATTCATCTTGCCTTCCTTGTGCAAGACAACTCGAGAGAAAATTACACTCACTGATGTTGTTTGCATAATGAAATCTGGTAGTACTACTATCATTACACCTTTCTTGGTTTAAAATATATAGTATGTCTGTGGGTGGGTTTACATAGCCATAAAATCCAAATTTGTTCTCTAGATGATACTTAGCGAGACCATCCACCAACATGTTATTTTTCTTGCAAACATACTCCAACCTCATGTTGCTTCCCATAATATGCCTGGTCCTCATTGTCTAGTGACACTCCTAAATTATGCATGAAAAATTCAAGTGTAAGCGTCGAGTAGTATAGGCCTATGAGGCCCAAATGTCAACTTAGTGAAATGTACTCCAGAGACTACTACTAGCTATAACCTAATCAGCTAGGCCTAAAAAAAAGTGATTGGTCATTTGTTTATAACAAAGAACAAGAATTGAAATCTAAATTAAGTGAATTGTGATCAAGAATTAGTGGATTCCTTAGTATTATAGTTTCACAAAAATATAAGTTGCATTGGTATCCATTTCATTAATAATCATTTACACCTAACCCTAGACTAAGGAACCTGTAGAAAGCCTTACCCACTCCTAGAACGTAATACACTACCTATACTAAGACAAACCTCACATTCATATAAATTTAGGAATAGATAGGTGCATTATTGAAAACTCTAGGATATTCCCTTCACAGTCGTAGGTTCTCGCCCGGGGTACGGTATTGGCTGTGTAAATCTATGACTTGTCCAACCCTTAATCCCTATCTTGAAGCAATTAATGGTCTAAGAAACTGATTGTTGTGATCAAGCACATGCAATTAATTAAGCAATCATATATTTACATCTAGAATTAAGGAAAACATATTTATTAATTCATGGAAGACAAATACAAGACAACACTGGGATATTTTAGGGTCCTAAGGAACAAGGGGATTAGCTCCACATGATTGACATCAATGAATATAAAAGGGAAGAGATAGAAAAAGAGCTAAAGATTAGGAATACTATTAAAAACCCTTAGAGAAATTGGTCTGGATGATCCCCTTTGGTGAATACCTCGATCCACAACATTACGACTGCAAATCCACTTTTTGGTGGTTCCTAAACCGTCTGGTACAGGTCATCTCCTTCGTCTCCTCTTCTCTCAAATTTGTTCTCTGTTGCAACAAGATTGAATGTGATGAGATCTTTTGGCGAACTCCCATTAGGTCATAGTGGGACTTGGGCCATCATTCATTCCCAACTGTTGGATCTGTCATTAACTTTAATATGCATTGATCATGCATAGTCGGTTCCACCTCTACCAAAGTCGGTGGCATCAAGTTTTTAGTTGACTTGAAACCTTGATAAGTTTCGGTACCACCAACTTGCTTGTCGGTAGGACCGTGTTGAATTCTTTGAGTTTTGACATGTTCTGGGTGCAAAAGTCAGTACCATCGACTGGCGTATTAGTTGCATCAAAACCATAAAGTATGGTTACTGATGCATTTTAGGCGGTGAGTCAGTATCACCGAACGTCATCTTGGTAGCATCAAGTGCAATATCAACAGTACCAATATTTCCAAAATTTCTTGTTAGGTTTTTTGTAATGTCGATACCACCAAATTCTATGTTGGTAGAAGCGAGTTGTCTTGAAAGTGCTCAAACTGCCTGAAACTGAGGAAAACCTAACCTAAGTCTGAATGAAAATTGATAATTTAACATAATTTGTTAAAAATACTTATAACTTGATGCAATAGTGTTTCACATGCTAATAATAAAAAATGCATAAATAATATCAAAATGAGAAATTATGCAATAAATACATGAAAAAGTGGCTTGTAAAAAGCATCTAAAACTAAATGCATTAAAATTTCCTAAGCTTGAATGTTGAGCACCCTTGTACAATGCTACCTTTGGATGTATTTGAGATAACTTAGCAGGAGGACAAGAAATATGAATTACATTTCTCAAATACTCTCATCTGACGGTCCCAAACCGGCCCTTACGAACCACTAAACAAATAACTACTCTTAAGTGACCTAAAACTTTCAGTAAAAGTGTCCACCCTTAGATCAATGAAACACTATCAATAGAGAGGCATATGCTTGATGCATCATGTGGTTCCCTATATACATGACTCTTGTCTACCTACCAAATTATGTTGGGAGCATATCCTAATATCACAATGAATGAGGGGATTAGTCATATGTGTGGCCTACCATAAAGAGCAATGGGTGGAATGAAATAGGTGGATATGAATAAGAATCACAAGTAACATCTGAATCATTTATGAAAAGCAAAATATGATAAACCTATAGATTGAAGGAAATGAAAAGTGCATGAATCCTAATGCCTACTATTGTGGCGGAATGATGAATGAACTAAAGATCCCATCTGGTTGATGAGTGTGGGTAAAAGAATGCATTAATATAATGATTTGAATGAATTTCAGATATGAGTTCAAGGCATCCTTTTCTCCCTATTTATTTGATTTCTCTCTTTTCTTATACCATCTTATTTTACCATAGTTTATGATTTATGCTCGAGCTTTTCTTCAAAATATCATTTTTTTTTCATTCGGGAGGGATGTGGATGTGTATACTTTCACCTTAAATTTGAGGAGAAAGCTACATAGATACATGATGCAAAAGAGAATGCACTCTACATGAAATTTGTTATACAACTAATTGTTATGCACATCTCCATAACTATTTTCTTTTTTCTAACTAATGTGATAAAAAGAAAGTGTCTATCATGCTAATTATTCTATGCAATGTAGTCAAGAGGAAACAAATTAGGTTATTTGATCATCTTAAGGAAGTGGATGAAATGTCATGAAAAGTGGGTGGAATCACATTATTAAGAGACAATGTATGTATTAACTATGATATGTCCCTCTGTTATCACCTTGTATATAAGGTGACCTTAGAGTTTCCTTCTAAAAGTCCCATTTAAGGTATCATTACTTGTTTGACCAGTTTGGGCTCAAACCCCATCGTCATACACACGTCATGGATAAATTAAGATTTTCATTTATATAAGCCTCAAGATGACTAATCCATACACTTCCTCTAGCTAGTTTTGCCTTAGACTATGCAAAATAGCTTACAAAAACTCAATCATGCATTTTTTTAAAATTTCATTGCAAAGGCATGAAATACATTTTTCTTTTAAGATAGATGAAATCATGCTAATTATGCTCCATGATTACACTAGATAGATGTAGATCATATACTTGAAAAATGAAAAACTTAAACAAGATAGAAGATAAAACATATAAAGTCATTTCAACACACCCTAAGCTTGTACATGACTATGTCCACATAGTCAGAATTTAAATAGAGGTGGAATGGGGGTACCTTGTTCTCAGAGGGGGGTTGTGACTGAAGCATTCCCAGTGGCATTTCTAGATTGAATTTTGATGGAATCCATCCCTCTATTTCGGTGCCACTGACTTGTGTGCCAGTGGTACTACGATATGACATCCTCTATCCTTCTTTGAGTTGTATGAGTCAGTACCACCAACATGTTTGTCAGTGGTATTGACAATCTTTTCCTATAGCTCTATGATTTTTATGAGAAAAGTCAGGGGTACCGACTTGGATGTCGGTGGTACTAAGTTTTTTGTAGAATTTGACCTATCATGGAATTGATACCACCGACTTGTGTGTGGGTGGTATCGACTTTTTGCAAAATCCTTGTTGAACATTGTTAAGTAGGTCAGTGGTACCAAAACTAGTGTCGGTAGTTTCAACTTTGACTCTTCCAGCACACCAAAGAAAAGCATCAAGGTACCATTTTACATCATTTTCAAATCAAACAAGACAAGTACAAATTTGAAATAATGAAAATTCCCAAGCAATATGTAAATGTGAGAAATAAAATTGGGTTTCCTCCCATAAGTTATCTTGTTTAATATTATAGGCTTGAGAAGGTGATTTTCTTCAGCCTGGGTTGTCACAGGATGGTTCTAAAGATTCATCTGGAAATCAAAACTCCACTCTATCATCATCTATCTCGAGTGTCACATAGCCTCTACCCATGACAATGATCACATCGACCATAGTTTGGAATAAACTTCCTAACATCTCTAGTTCCTGCATTTCATTGACGTGGCTTTTATTGCACTAACAAATCCACATAGGACTGAAATCCGTAAGTTTTTACCTAAATCTTGTACAATAATACCACCTGCAAACAGACGAGTCTTATCACAGTATAGTTAAGGATCGAATCCCAAGGGACAACATTTTTAAGAATCTTGATATTCGAATCTAGATCAACTAAGACTAATATTTAGAAAAAGAGCTTATTTAGGTTTATTTAAACTAATTGTAAGGAAAGTAAAAGAGCAGGATTAAAATTAAGTTTATATTAATGATTCCTGGAATGGAATCAGGTTTCACCACCACTACACATGCAAACACATCCAAAACACATCCATGCAAGATACATCTATCTAAATGGAGTAGCAAATTATTCGTTAGGAAATGGAGTTTGCGTAAGCATCTTCGTAGGCTCGATGTCTTGTTACCCATAGATCACACACTTACTACTCTGGAGATATCCCTTTGGAAATTCTTGTCTGGGCATCAACCATGTTAATCGATATTTAAAACCTAAGTTTTGAAGTTCTCACAACAAAGGAATATAATAGATCATTCAAGGCAGGTGATCAACCCACAAAGCATGCATTAAAGGATTAACAACAAAATCAAAAGTTATAAACAAGCCATGGAATGTTATAAGATGAACATGTAAGCACGGGAAATGGGGCTAGTCCCCATACCCAGTGAAATGGACTACTCCCTCCTCATGATAGAAACAAAAAGAATAAGAGAGAGGGAAGATTCCTCCATGGTCATGGTGAAGAATATGATCATAGGTCGGTGGAGAAGCGGTCTTCTACATAATGGCGGGGCAGATATGTACGAGGAGGGGAAGAACACACAGATAGACGAGGATGATCTTTTCTCTCCTTCTTCCTTCTCTTCTCGTGCTCTTGCTCACAAGATATGGAGCAATAGATGGCTGATGGATGAAGGTGCCATAGATATTAAATCCCACCACTTTCATGGCTAGGAGATAGATCTTAATGGAGCGGAGTGGGTAGAGTAGTAAGGACACGACAAAGGCAGTCTTTGGTGGTGGAGATCATCTTCCTTGGCTAGGCACAGAGCGGCAACCTGTCGGGGTCGTGGAGCAGAAGCAATGCCTCAAATGAAGGAGGGGGTTGTCTATTTATATGTGCATATCCAGGAGCACCGACTTAGCTACCGCGGTCGTGGACTTCAGTAGAAGTCACGGTACTCCTCAACACGACTGTGCTAAGGTGTTCTTCACAGTTGAGGTCTTTACTACAGTTGAGGGATTTTGTAGCGGTCAAGGTTGTGTGCCGCAGTCAAGGTCATGTGTCGCGGTCGAGGTATTATCTGTGATCGAGGTGTGTTTCTGTGGTTGTGTTGGTGTGCCGTAGTTGAGCTGGGGTATCACAGTCATGGTACCTTAGCCTCATCCCGATCGTGCTGAGGTGGACCTGGTCATGCTGAGTGTCAGTCGACACTATGTCTTGGCCGCGGTCACAACATTTTCTTCTTGGCCGCGGTTGCAACATAATGGAATAAACCCACCCCCATAGGGGGGTATTGCTATGGGTCAATGGGCCTACGTTGATGAATCCTCTAACTGATGAGAATGCTTTCTAATAAAGGAACTGGCCATCGAAAATAAGGTTCAAATTATTAAAAGTTTCTTAGATTCTTAATCCTATAATGGAGACAAATGGATTAGATCAAAAACTCTAAATAATCATTTGAAACTAAGGAAAATTGTATTTGAGAAGATTCGGGGGGTATATGAGAGCTTTCAGTGCTAAACAGGGCCAAAAATGGAGACTAAAACTAAGATGAATATGCATTCATCACTCATGCATATCCATGACCACAAAATCAACAAGATAGATGAACTTATTGACTTTGGTTAACATATCCTCAAATATCGCATCCGACCTCACAATTGACCCGTCTGTCAACTGGATTGTCATAGACTCTTTTTTGGTTTCTTGAATCCCACCTTTCAGAATGTAGAGTGAGGCATGAGATTTATGTTCACCCCATAGTCACACTGTGCTTGTTGGAAATGTTTGTTGCCTATAGAACATGGGATCTAAAAGCATCCTAGATCTTTTCTCTTCATTGAAAAACTTCCCAAGATTATAGAACTAACCACTTCATCAACACACAAGACATATGGATCATTTATTTCTCTTTTCTTGTTGATGATATCCTTCAAAAATATCCCATATGTTTGATGTTTTTCTATCACCTCCACTAGTGGAATGTAGATGTGGAGCTTCCAAAAGATATGTAGCAATTTCTTGAACTACCTTTCCTCCTTTCTTGGCTTCATATTATCTGAGAATGGAACATGTGGCTTCTCAGCATGCTCCTGAGGAGGAATGTAATGAACATTATGAATCTCCTCCACTAAGCTTGTTTCAACATCACACCTAGGATAGAATGTGGCACATCTCGTTTGTATGGAATGGCATGTGGCTACTCCTTCTCGATTGTGGTTGCTTCCTTATTGAATGTGACTATTCCACTTAGAATTAGAACCTTAAGCTATCCTTGATGCACAAGCAGTGCTTCTAGAACTAGAGGCATACACATAACGATGGTTAGACTTTGAAGTTACTTGTCTTGCATAGATGGTGAAGGTGGGGTATCCTTATTACTTGTTGTTGACCATGTATTTCTAGAGGTGCATGTGTGAGCATAATGCACTACCATTCTTCATCCCCCTATTGTTTCGTACAAGCTGTGGGGAAATGGAACTTCTGGCTCATACACCCGTTCCTTCTCTAGAATGTGGTAATCTGGTGACTCCTCAATAACATGCTCTGGGTCCTTGAGAATCGAGACAAAATTCACTTGATGATGTTTTTGTGATGTCTCTGTGTTCCTAGGAAATCCCTACTGAATGAGCTTCTTTAAGGATTCCACATCCATTGCCACTTGAGAAAAATGATTTTCAATATTGCATATTTAAGCTCCTTGACTTTGTTGCATGCTTTTTGTATGGTCCAAAAGAGCCTCATTTTGACTCACCAACCTGCCCAACATGTCATCTATTTGGTCTATTTTACTAGGACCTCTACACTACTGATATTACTGATGTAAGTACATACATTCCTCCTCTTCACCTCCAAATGATGTGCTAGATTTGTACTGCAGATTCCTTGTGAGCCTCTCCATCTGAGCCTTCCATTTAGTGATCTCCCCAGATTTCATAGAACTCTTGATTGTTGTTGACTCTTATCTCTTCTCACCCCAGGAATGGTTTTTAGCCATGTTCTTCAAGATCTCATGACACTTGGTAGACATATCATTCAGAAAGAAGCCTACTCCTGCACAGCCAAGTATAGTCCTCTCCCCTTTGTGTAGGCCATAGTGGAATGTCTTTGCCATCCCATGAAGATCAATCCCATAATGAGGCACCTTCCTGAGCATGTTCTGGAATGGCTCCCAAGCTTTAGAATAGGACTCCTCTACATGCTACTTGAAATTGTGAATCTTCTCCACTAGGTCATCGGTCTCCTGAGGTGGAAAATATCTCTCAAAGAAGGTGTCAATCATTTCATCCCAGATCTCTATTGATTCTGGAAGAAGACTGAGAAACCCATGCTTTTGCCTTATCTGACAATGAGTAGGAGACTAACTTTAAGTAGATTATTATATCTAGAACCTCATTAATCTCCAATGTATCATAGCTTTCCATAAAGTTGTTGATGTTCCCCATTGGGTCCTCCATACTGTGGCCATGGAATGGTTGATATTGAATTAGTGCTATCAGTCTTAGATCTATTTGTAATTGCCCACATTGACTGCCTGTCGTTTGATTGGCCCAAGTTGTGATGTAGCTAAAGACATTTTTATCTTCTCCTAGACTATCTATTCTTCAAGCTCTACCTCTACATGTTCTTCAATGTTAGGGTCCATGTTTACTACTACTGCCTTGTCAACTTGTGGTGGTGGGTATTGGATGAGATTCCTAGTTGAAGTTCCAAACTTTCTTGCCTTACATAGAATCTCCTTCGAATCTAAAATAGTTGGAGTAGACTCTCTATAATCTATGGTTCATGTGTGAACTATGCAGTAGTACCTAAAACTTAATGTCAATGTGAGAACAGAGAATACTAGTGAATTGATAGAAAAAAAATCAATTATAAATAATTTTGAAGAAAAGATTGGAAATGTTATTAAAAAAAATCAAAATGGCATAGAGTGGCCGATCACATCCCTCGTAGTGTTGGACTTGTCATTTCCCTAACAATGACCCAAAAGTTGACACTCCTAAACTGTGTGTGCAAAATGCAAGTGTATGTGTCGAGTAGTATAGGCCGATGAGGCCCGAATATGGAACTTAGGGAAATGTACTCCATAGACTACTACTAACTATAACCAAATTAGATAGGCCTAGGGACAAATTATTGGTTATTTGTTTATAACTAAGGACAAGAATTGAAATCTAAACTAAGTGGAATGTGATAATGAATTGGTGGATTCCTTAAGATAATAATTTCACCACTATATACATTGCGTTTAACTCCATTTCATTAATAGTCACTTACAGCTAACCCTAGACTAAGGGACATGAAACAAGTATTATCCACTCTGGAAGCATAATACAATACCTACACTATGAAACCCCCACTTTTGCAGCTATTTCAGAATTATATAGGTGCATTAACAAAAAGTCTAGGTTATTCCCTTCACAGTCATAGGCCCTCTTTCAAGGCACGATATTGGTTGTGTGAATCTATGATATGTTTAACCCTTAATCCATCTACCAAAGCAATTATAGTCTAAGAAAATAATTGTGGTGATCAAGCGCAGCCATTTGATTAAGCAATCATAAATTTATGTTCCAAATTAAGAAAAACATATATATTAAATCATGGAAGTCAAAGACAACACAACACTGGGCTACTCTGAATTCTTAAGGAATAAGGGGATTATCCTTGCATGATTTCTATCAATGAATACAAAGAGGAAAAGAAATACAAAGATCTAAACATTACAAAAACTAATGAAAACCCTTAAAGAAACTGTTCTAGATAATCCCCTCTAGCGAGATCATCGATCCAAAACATTCTGGCTACCAATATGCTTCCTAAATGTGCCCAAATCATCTAGTACATGGCCATCTCCTTTGTCTCCTCCTCTCTCGACTGTGTGCTCTATTGAAACAAGATAGAATGTGATGTTATGTTTTGGTTGAACTCACTTCATCTCAAAGTGGGACTCATGCCATCATTCAATCCTATCTGTCGGTTCTGTCATTAATTTTAATCTACAATGATCACATAGAGTCGGTACCATTAACACAAAGCCGATGACACTGAGTTGTCGGCTGACTCAAAACCCTGATAAATGTCGGTACCACTGACTTGTTTTTCGGTATCACCGAGGTTAATTATTCAAGTTCTAAGTTGTTTTGGGAGTAAAAGTTAGTACCGTCGAATAGGGTTTCGGTGGCATCAAAACCATACAGTTTGTTTCCTGATGCTTTCTGGGCTGTGAGTCGATAACACCAAATTTCATCTCAATAGCACCGAGTGTAATCTTGGTATCATCGAGTGTGATCTCAGTAGCACCAAGATTTCCAAAATTCCCAATTGGTCTTTTCCTAATGTTGATACCACCGACTTTTATGTCGGTAGCACCAAGTTGTCATGAAAGTGCTCAAACCACCTGAAATGAGGAAACCCCAACATAAGTGTGAATAAAAATTGATAATATAACATAAATAGGTAAAAATACTTATAACTTGATGCAATAGTGTTTCACAGGCTAATAATAATAAACACCAAATAAATAGTATCAAAATGAGCAATTATGCAATAAATACATGAAAAAACAACCTATGAAAAGTAGTTAAAACTCAGTGCATCATCCAGTATGCAAACTATGGATTCCTAGTTCTATCTTTAGTGATAGTCATTTGACAGTCAGTATCAACCACCACTTTAGTCCATCTACAAGTGACCTCCAATTCAAGTGGCATGGTAATACCAACCATATCCACCTTAGTTGCTTTTCCCATGCTCAACTTATTTCCCAATCCACCTACCACTCACCATGACAATTTCTAGCTACTACAAAGATGGTAGCTCTGTGTTTATTGATGACTGTGTCTAAGTTCAACTTGATGGTACTCTACTCTAGGCTTCCATTGTTCCAACCTGTAGAGGTTTTTACCTACAACTTCCTTTTTCAATGCATGTATATTCATCTTGATATCCCTCATCACATAAGCAATCTAATGTTCAACTCTTGACACCACACCTTCAAAGATATGTAAGTTTCTACATATTCATATATAGTAGTGGGTGATCCAGAAGCTCTCTTCCTCATAGTCATAAGGTTTACCAACCTTCTTGAACCAAGCATCTAAACTAGTAGGTTCAAAGAACCCTAGTATATTCTTCACTGGTATAAGATGCATCCACATAGATTTAAAGGCATCGCAATCCCTTAGTGCATGAATGAGTGTCTCGCTTCCAAGCTTGCACCTATCACATTGACTCTCCATGGTCAGGTGTCTAGTCTTTCTCGAGTCATTTGTGAGTAAGTTGCTATACATGTTAGACATGAAAACTCCTTCAGCTTACCTGACTCTTTGAGTTTCCACACATCCTCCCATCTACCTTGAATAGAAATATCCTTGGATTCCCAAAAATCTCATATGCCGATTTCATGGAAAAGCTTCCATTAACCGTGTGGATCTACACACAATGTTCTATGTGATCTCCCCTAAAAGGCACCTTCACTTTCTTAATCTTCTCAACCACATCTCTATCTAGCCAACACTCTCAAAAATCATAGTCCTAGTAAGCTATAGACGACATGTTGGAGCTCACTTGCAGGTCAGCTAGATCATCAAGAACATGCCTTTTTATATGATCTTGTAGTATTAGACATGGTTTTACCCAACAATCATCCCATATATTCACATCCTTGCTACTCATAGGAACTAATATGGAGTGGTCAGTAATGAACATTTACCTTCAAACATGACTTTTCCAAGCCATCAAATTACGGAATTCTTAGATGAATAAAACTTATTGAACCTTTGTTGGAGAATTTTGCACCAAAAAGAGTCTCTACAAGTCAGCATGTCCCATGTATGCTTTAGTAAAAGGGATTGATTCCATTCCCTTATGGATTGAAAACCTAGTCCCCCCTCCTTTTGTCTAGTCACTTTGTTCCAAGCTACCAGGGACATTGGATTTTTCTTATTATTTCTACCCCAGATAAAACTTCTCACATTCCCACCTGTCCTATGGCAAATACTAAGGGGTAATGGTATAGTTTTCATCACATATCTGGGAAGCACCGTCAAGGTGGAATTAGCTAACACCCTCTTCTAGAGAAATATAAGCTTTTAGTTGACCATGCATTCACCCTACTCATTACTTTGTCCAATACATTTGAATATGTACCGTTAGAAACTCTAGGGTGAATTATAGTTACTCTGAGATATCTACCCATGTCATTGGTTATCTAATACTTGCACACTTTTTAAATTTTTTGAATAGTATCTCTTGGCACACTCTTAGATAATAATGGGCACATTTTAACAGCAGATATAGCATACCTAGTACATTTGTACTATTTCTTATTAAATATCACTTGATCATTCTATCACTTCACTATAACAATGTTTCTTGATTATGTATCGTGTTTCTCATTACAAAGAGTTTATATAATTATGTAAGTGTTTCATGCAGGCACACACACATTTTCATTTTACTACTTATATTTACCACTACTTTTGGTAAGGAATATATGATTCATTACAGATTAAATAAAAATATAGCTTATATGTAGTTTGTATGTATCTTATATTCATCAACTATTTTTTGTAATGAGTGGTTGAGTGATCATGGATGGAAAAGATATACAATGTTTTTAGCCTCCTAAATATTCATATATCTTTTGCCACTACACCAAGTTATTCACACATATATCCACTTCTAATCTCTTATTCTTTCTCATTCATCCTCCCTTCCAAATACCAAGATGAACACCTCTTTGTACTTCTCTCTATATTTTCCTACTTCTCTTTCCAATTGAAGCATATAATTTATTTGACAAGAATTATATGACTAACAATTATCACAAAGATATTTAAAGTGCGTTACAAGAATACGATATCATATGGAACTTGTTAGTGTTGAATGAAACTACTTTACACAAAATATTGATTAAGGTTATTTTTATTAAAATTTAAACTTACAAATTAAAATATAGCATTTTTAGGTAATGTTTGATTGGATAATAGGAGAACAAATCTTGGTTCACGATTTGAGTTGATTGGGATATTTAGAGAACATATATCATTCAAAAGATATTTCACTTACTTTATGTGAAACATATTCCATTGAATAGTTTTCAAGAACATGTGCAACATATGTCATTGAATATTTGTCAACAAAAATCCATAAACCTTGTTGTGAACTTATGCATACCTTTGTTTGGAATTCCATAATCTCCATGTGAATTCGGTCAATTCAATGCATACATGATTTTTGGCATTTGTAAATGAGTTCAATCTTTTTTGAATGATATTTCATCCCTGAGAGGAGTATAGATAACCTTAACAAGGACTATGAAGGGAAAAAGTGGCACTTGACAAAAATAATGAACTCTAGGTGGTGAAGAAGAGAAGTTTTACCTTAACTTTAACTAAGGTGATTCTTATCCAATTAGGCATACAACATGGATCAAGAATGAACAAGAGGGGAGTGTATGCTTATTAACATTCATTACTTTCTCATCACATTCAAGTTCCACAGATATATTTCCTATTCTTCTTATTTACTATGTCCTAGTTTACTAGCATTTTCTAGGGGCTAGGACGAGTCCACTATGTATATATTATTTGATATAGGAAATATATTGTCACATATTATGAATGCATAATTTACAATTGTTGTGATATGGTAATGCTATCATATCATATCAAGTTTATTAATAGGTATAAGTATAGAGAACATATTAATTCTGTAGAAATATACTAGAATGTTTATATTCACTAATTTTGCTTCATTTATATATAACATGATAATTGAGGCTATAGATAGTCATAGATACTTCATATCCATCATACATAATATGCTTTGGTATGACTAAAACATGTTATCATTTTTCGTTTGACTCGGTTCCCATTTTTTTGTACACAAGAACATGTCATGCATGTAAAACAAAATAATATAACTTCATTTTAATTAGAGAAACTATGTTAATATTAGAATATCTATAATTCAGCTAGAGGAATACATTGACTAATCATTTTTTTCTATATACATATATTGAAATTTCCAGTTGGGACTTTATAAACTTTAAACTTATAGTCATTTTCAAATTTCAACCCTTGTAATACATTATTGAATATGGAATTCTCACTAATTAAGAGTTTTATATCTTCTATCACCAAAGATATATTTTTCACACATCACGATTACTACAATCATCTTGTTCACTTACGATGGTTAGGGTAATGCTTTGAGTTGGTTATTTTTTACACATTAGCGCATCAATAGATAATTATGTCGATACCCACATTTCTAGGTGGCCTTACGAGTGGTGCATTTCCCATTTTTCATTTAATACTTAGTAAGTCTAATGAGAAAGGAACCAAGGACCAAATAAAACTATCTGTAACCATGCATTACAAAATCATGAAGGTCCTCAAGATTTTATGAAATATGGATTATGAGCAGAATATTTTTTTAGAAAGAAAATAATCAACTACAGACATCAAGAAGCAAACCATGTGTTTCTAATCCATCCATAATTGGGATTTTGACACTACCATCCTTTTCTCCATACTATTCATTGACTTAACTGATATATTCAATTATATTATGTGATAATCAATTATTAGTAAGTTGACCAAGATTTGGACCCATCAGTGATTTTTAGTAGGATCTTTAGATCTTTTTTTGGTTGAAGACTTGACCATATGAATACTTATCTCCTAGAAATTGATTACTATGTTTATATTTACAAGAATACTAGGAAAACTAGGTTTCATTGTAGAATGGCTTAAATATCAAATGATAGAATAAGTATCTAGAATTAGATATGCATGGTGTTAATGGCTCAATGATCATCAGATGGTTGGAGAGGAATAGAGAGTGATGAGAACCTATTGATAATTGGAGAAAGAATCTTGAGGAGGCAAACAACACATAGTAGCTTTTTTGTTCAAAATTCCTACAAGGGGTAAAACTATTTGTCCTTGCATGTAGTTATTTTATAAATCATATGAAATCTAGAAAATGATTCCAATAACCAAGCACATGTTATATGTTCCTTAGCTATAAACAAGGTTGAATTCTGAAGTCAGTGATTAAAACACTCTCCTATGGTTTTGTAACATTCTTATAAAGGTAGCCAAGAATGACCTTGGAAACCTTGGGATGATGTCACACCGTAAGGAAATTCTAGAAAATGAGGATAGTTGACATGAAAAAATTGACATGTTATTGGATACAATGTGTTAAAGGGATAATTTGACATCATCTGCTTTATTACTTTCCAATTATGGAACTCATTGATAGATCATGGTTCTAACAAAATTGTTATCTCTCTCATGATATCTATGATTAATATTAGAGTCTAAGAATATGTTAATTAATATATTTCTATACACTTAGAAAGGAATGATTTCATATTATTTACTTGGCAAAAAAATGTAGAACTTGTCATATATATTAATTATGATATTGTTAGAAAGATATTTTTAGACTTAGTTACTCAAATATATTTTTCTTTTATGTCTAGGTAAAGGTATTCTAAATTGTAAATTCTAATAACTCTCTTTTTGTGGGAAGTGAGGTCTTATGCATATACCAAGTCATAACCTTATTATTGTTTAGATTCCTCTTAAATGAATTTTCTCCAACTATGCCTCTCAGATATCAACTCTTTGGGAGTATTTTGAGTAAAAAGGAAGCACTTGATAAAGGAAATAAATGAAATAAAGGACAATTATTTCTTAAAACTAAATGAAGCATTTTTCTTTTCACCTATGATGCTTTTTGTTAGTTTTATTCTAAAATAAGTAACTCATTGTGCTAGGGTTTTTGGTTAGAAATTAAATAGAGAAAAACATAGTCATATGGTAGGCCACTAGTCTAGTGTCTATAAGGGTCAATATTGAAGTCATTAACATTTTTGGGATCAGTGAAGACTTTTGAAATGTTCTTAATCATGTGAAACACTCTTGTAACATAACAAAATTCCACTTTTTAGATACAAAATATTTGATTTATTCTTAAATTACACTCTAAATTTTAAATTGTAAATATGGAA
Source organism: Alisma plantago-aquatica (assembly GCA_963693085.1). NCBI lineage: Eukaryota > Viridiplantae > Streptophyta > Magnoliopsida > Alismatales > Alismataceae > Alisma > Alisma plantago-aquatica. The sequence goes on along the minus strand of OY856413.1, from coordinate 1,164,508,414 downwards.
TTTAATTTTTAAATCCTTCTATAAATCATGCATGAATTGAAAATTGGATAGCTTCAAGACTTCAAGTCTCAACAATAAGAATTTGTACTTACTCATGCTTCAACATGACAAGGGTGTATCATCAATTAGTTAATAAAGTGCAAGATAATGGAAGTTAATCATATTATATGGATTTATGGACTAAAATATATAATAAAAATTAATGTCACAATTTAAATATTACTCTAAGAGTAAATTGAAGTAAGTGGTACATATTTAAGCGTGTTTAGATTTGTATGTGGAATGTGGAAAATTCAAGAATTCATATCATTTATAACTTTTAAAACTCCATCTAATGATTGTAATTAATCCAATTAGTAGCCACTCACCCCATACTCTAATGTACTATTAAACACACCTTTGTTCACTAGTCATTATGTACAAGGTCGCCTCCTAATATTCCCCTCATCATTCCAACGAATCCCTTACCTTCCTCTATCAACTCTGCACCATTAACCAACCTCATATGACTTCCAATGGTTTGAAAAAAAACCTTGGCACATCAAATCAACCATTTATGACCAGTGAGGTGATTTTAGTATGAAAATAAGTTTTTCAAACTATTTATACATAGAAAGATTCACATATCCACATAACCCCCGGGAACCACTTGCTCCATTTATGTCTCCCTAAAAAGCTTCACCAGTCTCCACATACAACCACTATTCCTCCTCCCCTACACCCCCTTGCTATTTGTGGTAGTGCCTTTCTATGATGCCAATATTCTCCAGAGAAAAATAAGAGATGAGAACTCAAGTCACCAATGTACCCCCATACTCAAAAACAACCACAAAAGGTCACACAAGTAGAAAAGGATGGGAACAGGGGGATCCAGCCTCTCTGAAATCCGCATACACCCTCCCACTTCATCCATGGCCAAGAGCCTACAACCCACATGAGCCAGGAGGGTCCATGACTAGTAACAAAACATAAGGGACCCAAATGGGCTTGCGAATCCCCAAGAACATTGAATCCAAGAAAATTGAAAAAGGGTAATTTCCATCCTAATATTGAGAAATCAAGTAATACTTGACTTGGATGTAAGGTTCATGTTTTTTTTATGATCACTAAATATTATTTTACTAATTTTAGGACATTTATAAGTAAATATGGATTTTATATAATTAGTCAAATTTGCACACATTATGGTTCATATGTATGTATAACCAATCCCTATTTGTCTAAATTTGGTAGTCATAGGATGATAAGCAATCACATTTTAGAAATAAAAAAAATTATGATTATAATAAGTTTTAGAAACCATTATATTGATGTCTTTGAGAAAAAGAAAATATGAAGATCATGTTATGTTATAAGACATGTTATACATGTTTTCAAATATATTAAAGTCTATGCTTTATGAAATATATTTGAATTGGAACATATACGTTGATTTTGAATTTATGACATGAACGAATAAATTTTCATATTACAAAACCCATTCCAACAAATAATTGGGGGTAAAATGAGTGTTATGATTACCTTTTTTAAAAAGACGTATGGGAAATAATTAAAAGACTTAACATTAAAGGTAAATTAATAAACTAATACAAAACTAATGAACCTAAACTCTATATGACAATAAGAGCATGTTGTAAACCTATGTGGAATCTAGTCACTCTCTAAATCCAATATACTTATTTTATGACTTGGATATGGTAATTGTAATCTTGTGATAGTTCATGATTTTCACAATGTGGACACCTGCTCTTCAATTTTATGATAAGGGAGAGTCCCTTTTGAAATCATACATCCAATATTGATCTTGCAAATATATGCTTAACTTGTTGATCATTCATAATGTTGAAATCATATAGGTTTTTGTTGTTTACAGTATACTTTTGTGTTCTTGATGTATCTTTCCCTATAAATTTTTCCAATTAGTGTAATATGATGAATATATAATAAAAGAATATGGACCATTTTTAGAATAACTCTTCCTACCTCATGCAGTTGATTCTTCATGTCACTTCGGCTGTTTTCAAATACTCTTAAGGAATACCCATTTGATATAGCGTGCTACTGTGTAGTCATGCCATGTGGGATGTGACTTAGAACACTCACTGATGAATATGCAAATTGTGTCGTTGACCAAACATGACATGTTTTTTTAGGTTGACTTGTCCAATTAATATTGTGAAGAGACACGTTGTTCCATTGTGAAGGCACACCATGTGCTCTACACATGTGATTTCGATTGAGGGTGTTGTGATTAGACACGACATGTCAATAGGTAGACACATAATGTGTTCTTTTGTGGAGAATAGACCTTGTGTTTCTATAATGAAATGGTGTACAAGTGCATGTCATGCAATGTATGATAAGGAAGCAACCAAATTCTATATTTTGAAGACTTCATTGCAATACTAACGAGTAGTAAAGTTCCATATGATGCCTAACTCATCAAGCATGCATAAAAACTCATAATATTAGTCCATTAAACAACAAAATATGGATAATCAATGAATGTACATGTGCAAAGAATAGAAAAACCCAATAGGTTGAACCAATAAACACAAAAAAGTCAACATAAGACATGGTATAAAGTGTGTTCATCAATTGTGAAAGGGCAGAGCCTATGAGATCTGGTCCAACCACTTAATAGTGTTGTTTCTCTAATAGAAAATAACATTAATACCCAATATCATTGTTATATAAATCTAATGTGGCATACAAAATAATTCTATTACTTACCCCTTGTTTTATTTTGTCCTTATACCAGCCATATTTTTTAAACAATAAGGTACCAATTTTAAATTGAGGGATATGATGATGTATCTTGGTGAGATCGTCTAGATTCAAGATCAACTACTTTCAATCCTCATAGGTGGTGGCATGGTTCTCTCATCTATAATAACCACTATGAACAAAGATAAACCCTACTGTATAGGGGTACCTAAAACCTTAATTACTATTTCCTAATTTTTACCAATCCAAATACCTCTTAATTTTATGTCCTTGGTACTTCAAATACAAGTCAAGAAATAGTCTTATATTTTTAACTTCCTTATTGCACATGTTTGTTCCTAATCTTGTTGAACATTTTTCTTTATTTATGATTGTTCATCTAGGAACGATTGAGCATGGACTATATATGAAATGAAGATTAGAGGGAAGTATGATCCTAGGTTTCCACCTAGTGGTCTCAGTGTTGTTTTATTTCTAAGACAATGTTATCAGAAATTTTTATGATTAAAAAAAACTACAATTATTTTGATATTGTTGTTTTAAAATATAAATATTAATATGTTTAAGATTGAAATCTAATTTCTAGTCCAAGAAATTTGGCAAAAGATACATCAACAACTATCACTTGAGTTCATATTTGGAAGCCACTAGGTATCTAGTTTTTTTATGTGGGACCTAATTCCTAAATATGAGAAGGATGATAAGATGAGTAAGAGGATGTTTGAGTACCAAAAAAGGATCCTATACCATAGAGAAATCATAAAGTCCCTAGGTAGTCCCCAAAAACATCAATTGATATGTGATTTGCATAACTCTAGAGTTTTCTAGGGCAAGCGATAGCTATTTATTTCCAATAGAGTGACAACTCAAAAAATTACTACAAGGAGGGAGACTACCCTGACATACTTCATTAAGATGAGTCATGAGGATATCTATGGAGAGAAAGAGAAGGAATTTGTGGAGAGTAATTAATATTTTATTCAATACATTGAGGACACCTTGAAGGGGATGGGCTAGACAAAACATCATTGGGTTATCATCACCACCTACCCGCTATAAGGAACAAAAAATATTAGTGTAAGAATTTTTGGGACACCCCGGATTAATATGAAGGCACCCTATCATGCAAGAATTTATAGAAGGTATTAAAGTAGGCTTATATTATCTATGTTTTTATTATTCATAAGAGAAATAGGTCAATGCTCACAAACAAGGAAATCACTTGGTCTCGGAGTCTAGTCATCACTTCATTTTTTCTAGACACACACAATGGAAATTACTCAGAAGATAATATACTAAGTTTATTGGATGGTTTATGTTGACAACTTAGGGGTTCTAAACTATTACGCTATTATTGGTCAAGAAACTAGTACAAAATGCACTACATGTGAAAAAACATCACAAGGAAGGACAAATATACCATTATAGAGTATCTGGAAGTATAGAAAATTTCAATAACAAGAAGTTCCATGTGATACTCTTCTTCCTAGTCCAAATAAGAAGCAAACCCCTTATTCATGAACTATGGGGAACCTTGTTCTTAGGAATGTTGATACCCTATATCAATGTGCCACAATTTCCACTCACATGGAAATGACAATATTGCATGTAAAGAACAAGTTAATCCTATAATGAACAACAACAATAACCCTAGACCTACTCAATAAAACTATAATGACACCTTATGCAACAATTTTGAAATAAAAAAAACCTATCCTAGAAAATAGAAGCCCACTGAATGTCAAGATTAAAGGGTATTCTCTATCGACACCTTTGAACAAGAAAACAAAAGTGAATTAAGTGTAGGTATGGTACTATAAACAACCAACCCATGAAGTAAAATGTTACTTTCTGTCCACACAATACTTCATATATGTATATTTCAAATAAAAAATGAAGTTCAAAGCTTTATTGAGCGAGTAAATTTTTTATATCACCTCCATAATGGTAAAATTAATATCACTAAAAATAAGATAAAACCCTTAAGTAGCGACATATTGGGGAATATAATGTCGCATAAACCTTATCCATATAGATATGATGAACTGTGACCTCATTCTGGGAATTTACAGGATTACTTCATATAAAAGTGTATTACAATGTGAAGGAAAAGAGCCCATATAATTTTTACTAATGGTGAGAAGATTATAACTTTTAAAAGGTGAAGAATAAAAAATATCCTAATATCTTGCATAAAACTCCACAAGATATTGGAATATTGATGTAGACCCTTCTTACATCGAATAGTCACTAAATCCAAGATTTAGTATTTGAGTATATTAAAATAATTTTCATATATTTGGAAGTCCATCTCGAGGAAACTTTAGGATTATCCCTGGTTGACAACTAGAGATTGGTATTGAGTGAAATGAAGTGCACACCCATTACATGGTCTCCTATCACATCTCGCCAATAGTATTGGTCAAGCTCAACAAAAAAACTTCATGAACTCAAGGACATGATATTCATCAAACCAAGTGTCTCAACCTACGAGTGTGATAATACTTTCCATTAAGAGGAAGAATGAAATGCACATGTACATTGATGATTACTATTGGTTGTATGCCCTGAGATCCTTTGTATGATGATTGGAATCAAGATAGTTTTTATATGGTTTAATTATTAAAAGGTGATTCCACTTATTATCTTTGTTTCTAGATTGAAATTATGAATAAACTTAACAATTGTCCTAAGAATGTTTTGACTTGATGACATGTGGTTTGTGTTGTGGACCTAACCATGAAATCATTTGTATAATTAGATTATTCAGTTTTTATTTCCCTAGTAAGATATTATTCTAGATATAATTAGACAAAAATCACTACAAGAGAGGAAGGAATTAACGACCAAGCTAACGACGACATAAATTATTTGTCATAATTGTTCATCTAAACACGACCATAAAATTTTCTTGTCGCTATTAGCATAGTTAGTAACGACCAACTATTTTTATTGTCATAATTAATATGTTTATTCCGTCACTAAATTTGTTCTTGTACTTTCTTTGTGTGAGATCTATGTATATTACCTAAAAAAATCTAAAGAACTGAAATTTGGGGGAAATTTTCTCCTCCCGCCCCTGCGACCTCGCTCCCCGCCAACACACCCAACAACCCGATCCCCTCGGTCCGCAAACAGGGTGATCAACTCCCACTCCGACCCACGACTCCCACTCCCACCCCCTACCAACGGGCTCTTCCAGCTAGTTGTGCACTTGACTCCAGCATTGCGCCCCACCCGCCGCTCCCAATTCCTCTCTGCCACGCGATATGGATCAAGGCGCGCGATCATGCACCTGGAGTACTCTGACGGTGATCTAACAGAGAATGGTGCTAGACGAGGACCAATCCAAGGCAAGTGGCGAGAGAGATCTCTATCAGCTGACACGTTATCTCGTACAGGAGGAAGCCGTACATATTAAGGAGGTAATATCCAGGTACTTCTGCTCGCCTACTCTTGATGACCATGTTTGTTTTGTTGCATATATACACATGCCCCTCCTTCCGATGCCCGACTATTTGATTCTCCATCCGACTCCGAATGCCTCTGATCTCGAGCCCGACTCTGACCCCCGGCCAACGATGCCTAATCGGCGACTTATGTGTTGTTCGGCAGCGCGTTTACCTCCACCGCTCCGCACTGCTCCATTTTGTTCTGGTGACGATAGATGGATTTCGAACACTGTTGATCGCTAAAATGTTATAGAAAAGGGAATTTATGTAGCAGCTGAAGTCACTGGTGTTAGGCATTGAAGAGTTCCGGTTGTGCCCTGCCCACAGCTGCTCACATTTTCATATCTCTTTCGGATGCCACCGCACTCTTAACCAAACAAAGCACACCAGCTACTTCATGCCACTCTAATTTGTATCCAGTACGATTGCTAGCACTCGTCTATGTTGTCTTAGAAAAGGATCCAAATCTTACAACACCATAGCATAGTTGTGCACATGCTTTCAGTTGTCTTTATTGATGGTACTAGACTCTTCACAAGATCACAAGCGGCAGACTAACATAGTTTAAATTATGTTCTACATGATTTTTCAGTAGTATATTTTCTTCTCATTTTTCATTTGTTCTACAGTAAGATGCTTATTCAGTTTAGTATTGTGCCTTCACGTGTTCAGAAGAATTCAAGCAATAATAGAGAAATCATTAAGTATAAAAAGATCTGATAACAATTAGGTTATCCAATGACAATACGTATGTTGATCAAATCGTTATTAAGATCAATTTCTTCACTCTAATTTGTCATTGACATTTTATGATTTTTGAAAGTATAAAGTATCATTTTGGGTTCTATGGTTAGCCCCTCTATGTTTAGTTATCATCATATACTCCAGTATGGGGCTTGAAGTACATACCTGATAATAAATTGTTAGCTACTAAATAGACACGAATTCCCAAATTTTGATCTTTTTTAACCATGTATTATATTTTATATACTAAAAAACTTCATCGTTAAATAAAAAAGTAACATTATATTTGTGCCTCACCCATATTGAAATCTGACTCCACCGCTGCTAACTGCAACCATTGTTGCCTAACCGACGACGAACTACTGATTGCAACCAATGTTGTTTGACCGACGACCAACTGACATCAATCGTGTTCAGCTTCCAACCTCTGCACTACTTCCGTTTTCCATTGCTTTTAATTGTTCGGGGTTCCCAAAAATTTGTTGTCTTTTTTCCATGTTTTATGCCATCACTCAGCTTTGTGATTGTTGATCCTCCTTTTTCTTCAGCATTAAACAATGCAATACTTAAACTACCCCCACTTGTAAATTCTTTTTCGTCAATTGTTGCGGCTTCAGTTTGGTATGACCTTGTCTCTCTACTATGTGCAGCAACATCAAGTGGCCACCGGGAATTCCAAGGTAGGAAACATGATACAGAGCCAAGGCAAGAGGTAGGAAGAGGCATAGTTCGTGGCGACCATTGTGGACTGAAGATGTCCGGATCGATGTTTGCTTCAAACCCGGTGATAGGGTATGTTAATTATATTTCTCTTTCTACTGAAAAATAAACACATGATGTAATGCTTCAAAAATTCTGATTTTCCATGATAATATTTCTAGATTGGTTTTCCCGTTGTTGTTAGCTAATGATCTTCGATATTAATGAAATGTGTCTCTTAGCAAGAGCAGAGAGTCAACATTTTTGTAAATATTTTTCTTGACTCAGTATTTTGACAAGATGAACTCTAGAGCAGTAGTATCTTTTTAATCAATTTTCTTCCTTTTCCAAAAGAAGTCTATGAATCATCTTGTGCAGTAGTGTCTTTTTAGTTGATTCCTGGTTAGTAATGCCAGAGTTCATTTCAAAAATTCTTTGTATATTCACAGCTGGTATCCAGAAATATTTCTTCGGGACCTCTATCCATGGAGCTTGTCATCAGCATTGACTGGTCCTAGACTTATTCGTCTTGATGGAAACAACTATGGTTTTTGTGAAAGTGTTGAGTATGAGATATAAACTGCTCCAACTCATTAATTGGATGAAAATTGCATCATGGTATAATTTTCAAACATTAAAGATAACAACAGGAGTAAACCACTAAAATGCATACCACTAAAATGTGAATAAATGATGACCTTTCACCACTCTATAAGAATACCACTAACCACAAGAGACGAAAACAATAAGTCCACCACCCAGTAGAGATCCTCATATCTCAAACTAACATTGCTATCTTCAAATACGAATTTAATAGGACCTAAAAAATACCACAAGATTCCCATCCTTCTTAAATTAACACAAGAGGTTTACTCAAATTAACAGAGGAGGTTTAATAAATTAACACTATATTTTGAAATTTAATGTCTTGGAGGTGTTATGTTCTCTATTGTTTTATCTCAAACTTGACCTCGTAATCATTTCACACAAAAATAGATCCCTGGTTGCAATACCTTAGATGATCATGTTTTGAAATTCTACTGCAAAACAGATCATGCTATCTCTATGGGTGATGATATGCATAATCCTCACACCTAGATTTCTTGTTCACAAACATGTCCTTCATTCTTTTCACTCTACCGTGGAGCATCTGTCACACTCAATGATCCCCTAGAAATCACTACTTGGTGTTTCCTCATGCTACAATGACATTGTGGTTTATACCCAATACTGGAAGCATAGAAGTGGAGGAGAGATAAGAATTAATGAAATGAGATAAGAAATGATGTCGAATAGCTCTCAACAATAGGTTTTGGATGAACAACAAAAGAAAACTAGAAGCAATATGAGGAAAAAATATATAAAAAATAAGAGGGAAAAGAAGAAAAAGATGAGGAAACCATGGTTGAGTTGAAAATATGGAGTGAAGTGCAAGAAAGATAGGAGATAAAAATGTGTGTCAGTAAAAACCAAGAGGATGTAGATTCGAGAGGCCAAATAATGAGGGATGAACACATAGGAGGATAAAAATTCACTATAAGGAGGTGGAGAAAGAGATGAGGAGGCGGTTCATGAACTGTGGTTCTAAGGAACTCTGGTCATGAGGTTGATGAATCTGGTTACTGAAGATTTCTGAAGTACACCTAATACAAGTCAGGAAACAGTGCATATTATTAGTACAAAAAACTCACATTCTACATATCACTTGATATTAATAAAACTTCTTGTACGAAGTAAATCTAATATTAGGCACACAAACTCACCTAATACTACTACACAAACTCACCTGAATTTATATTTAAATTTTCTTGGAAACCAACTTCCATTTATAGTACTAAAGATGTTTAAATTATTTTCATGCATATTATCATTATGCTTGAAGATTTAGAAGATGTCATGAATATGCTATGAACCTCTGTGTGATTGTTCACCCATCATAGAAAGCCAAAAGCTTATGATAGTAGGTTGAGGTTGAGTCTGGATAAACACAACTTCGTTGTAGCTCTTTCAAGAAGCTAGTCAGTAGACACAGAACTGTTAGCACCAAATTCATACAACATTACTTGGACCAACATACATGAGTTTAGTCACACAACAAATATTGTATGAGAATATGATTTCCAATAGTCAATTTTAGTTTCAATACCTATTATATATAAGGTTGTGAAATGAGTGTTCATTTAGTTATTTCTTCACTAGATTGGGCTGAAAAGTGAGAACAACAATAGACATAAGGAGTTAACATACTATCAATCAGGCTGAAAATCTCACTCTCCCATAAATGTATCTAGCATGGTTCCTCATGCATTCTATCTCAGACCTCCTCTCGCATAGGACACATGATGCATGGGGAAAGTCGAGGTGTGGGTGAACGAACAGAGTGTTGGTAGGTATTCCTCTAGCTCTTGCATAGGGTGATGACTTCTGTCAGTATCATGCAAGATTACCAATATTGCAAACTTCCAGTGTAGTGTTTCTTTCAAAGAAATGACTTATCTTGGGCTAATTTTCTCAAATTATTTCCCTTTTATCTCCATGATAGGTTTGATTGTGGTTTTGACCATAGGTTAAACAATTAAACATTTAGTTTGCAATGCACCAAGGAAGCACATACACGTTTCTAGACACGGACACGGACACTGACACGGACACGGGACACAACAAATTTAAAAAATATAGGACACAGACACGGAACTGGATGAGGGAAAATATTTTTTTAATGTATACATATATGTGAGTGTATGATGTATTAACTGGAATATGTTTTCAAATTTATCCAGATCAACGTATCTATGTATATATAATCTTATATTCATATAGAGGTGTGTCTTTGTGTGTGTGTAGTAGAGACAATGTGAAGAAGAAAAATAAATGTGTATTTATGTAAATATAGTATATTACATATTTTTTATATATACGAGTTCATTTTACTCATTTAACCAACTTATTAGAGCATAATTTGATTCATAATATCTGATTCAGCTTAGACTTTACATATTGTTTTTTTCCAACAGATTTGCTTGTAATTGTGATCATATATGAGCTCTATGTTACATTTTCTCAGTAATAGGACATAACAGTAGCTGTATATTCAACATTTGCGTTGTAAAATAGGCTATTACAGCAGCAGCTGCTATAATGACATGTCCAGGAAGTGTCCGGGCAGTGTCCAGCTGTGTCCGGGGTGCCGAAAAAACCAAAATGAACTGGACACGTCCCAGCCGTGCCCAAAACGTTTTGGGCCATGTTCGGGAAGTGTTTGTGTCCAAAACACGTCCGACACGGACACGGGGGCTTTCTAGAAGTGTCTGTGCTTCCTTGCAATGCACTTCTCTTAATATCAGGTATTTTCCTACCGTGAAGTGGTGCGACATTATGGGCATAGGTGTAATCTACAATATTGATGTGTTTAATATCAAAGCTAGATAATTTTTTTATCCAGGAATCGACCTTTTTTAGCAACTACATCATGGGTCTCCGACCTCGTCTCACATTCTAGGAGGACTTGAAAATAGTAAATGCATCAATTTTCGTTCTCTAAAACTTCAGTTTTGCAACAACACCGACTCTCACTAAGATTGCATAACATTCAGCAAAAGATATTGTTCAAACTCCTTTGAAGGTGTTTGAGGTAGCAGCCACAACACAACCATTTTGGTCTTTGATAATAGCAACTGAGAATGTGATTTCCTTCACCAGGATGGCAGCATGAATGTGAATTTTTATGGTCCCATGATATGGTGGCAATCAAGGCAAGCACTTGATAATGTGTTGAGACCTGGTGCTAATGGTTCCCCTAATTTTTCCTAAATAAATACAATCAATCAAATCAGACCTAAGATCATTATTTTGTCCAAAATAAAACTTAAATTGACATAGTTTAGACCTAAAATGCTTAAAATAACTTGCTTTTACCCAATACAATTTATTTAACCTCAGCATAAGAAATACAAACAAACACACTACAATATTTAAAGCATTGATCTTACATTATGACTACCTCCAACCATTTCTTTTAGCTCCCAGTGATGACTAGTTCAACAATTATGTAAAAAAAACAAGAGTTCATCATGAGATGTCGATTGAATTACATTCTATTTACCTGTTATGTCATGTCTTTGTTATTATTAATTGGGTTTGGGTCATATTGTCTCCGTTTGAGTGTAATATTTATAAATAATTGTATATAGTTCCAGAACATTGGATATATAGACACCTGAAGGAGTGGAGTTGTGTGCCATATTTGTGCAACTTTTTGTATAAAGGTAATCTACAAGAGGAGAAAATTCTTAAATTTAACACCAACTTGAGTGTTTATCTTATTTGATTTTAAAAAATAATGTGAATTCTCCTTTGTAGAAAATGGCACCAGACAAGGAATGGATTAGACTTGTTGATGATAGACTTGATGATCCAACATATAGATTTGGTGTTGAAGAGTTTCTTATGTATGCATGTCAAAAGATTGGTGCAAATGAAATCAGATGTCCCTGTGTTCGTTGTGTCAATACTACTACTATGCCATATGATGTGGTGAAAACACACTTAATGGATTATGGAATTTTGAGGAGTTATACTCTTTGGTATCATCACGGTGAGACAGGACATGAAAGTGAGTCTGATTCAGATAGTTTAGACAATAATAACAAAGAGGATAATGAAGTAGATGATGAGATGCTAGATCTTCTTGAAGAAATGCACCCTAGTTCACATAATCTTGACAGGAATGATGGAGAAATGGGATATTCCAACCATGATGATCATGACGAGGAACCTAATATTGAGGCTAAAACGTTTTTTAGCTTGTTGGACGACCTAAAACGACCTCTCTATAAGGGATCAAAGGGGTCTAAATTATCTGCCTTGATAAAGTTGCTTCATCTCAAGAGCCATGGAAGATGGAGTAATCATTCTTTTACAATGCTACTTGAACTGTTGAAAGATGAACTATTCCCAGCCGATTCAATCTTGCCTAGCTCTTATTATGAAGCAAAGAAGACAATTAAAGATCTTGGTTGCTCATATGACAAGATTGACGCGTGTGTGAATGACTGTATGTTGTTTTGGAAGGAAGATCATGGCCTTGATAAATGTAAAATTTGCAATACCTCAAGATGGAAGTATGACCAGCACAATGGGGAAGAGAAAGTAAAAGCATATGGAAAGAAAGTACCGATAAAGATCTTGCGCTACTTTCCACTAAAGCCTCATCTTCAGAAATTATTTATGTCCTCAAAAACATCTTCATTAATGAGGTGGCATCATGATAAGGAAGATGACAGAGATTTGCAGCATCCGGCTGATTCCTTAGCATGGAAAAAGTTTAATGAGCTTCATGGTACTTTTTCAGCAGAGCCGAGGAATGTTAGACTAGGCCTTGCTAGTGATGGTTTTCAACCATTTAACAATTCTAGGTCATCATATAGCACTTGGCCCGTGATTCTTATTCCATACAACTTGCCTCCTTGGATGTGCATGAAGCAAACCAATCTCATTTTGTCCATGCTGATTCCAGGCCCTGATGGTCCAGGTAATTGTATTGATATTTATTTGCAACCTCTGATAGATGAATTGTTCGAGCTTTGGAATATCGGTATACAAACATTTGATGCAACTACGCATCAAAATTTTAATCTTCGTGTTGTTGTTTTGTGGACCATCAATGATTTTCCTGCATATGGAATTTTATCAGGATGGAGTACCAAGGGAAAACTTTCTTTCCCATGTTGTCATAAGGGTACTCATTCTATTAGGCTGGCTAATGGTGGAAAAGAATGCTTCATGGGCCATAGGCATTATTTGCCTTTAAATCATCGGTGGAGAAAGAATAAATCTGCATTTGATGGCACAATTGAGAAGGGCACACCATCTACACCACTAAGTGGTGATGATGTCCTCATTCAAATGCAAAGTCTAGAAGGAAATGTTCTAAGCAAATGCTCAAGAATGGTATCTCATAAGAGTAGGGGGGATAACTGGAACAAGAAAAGCATTTTCTTTAAGCTTCCATACTGGAAAGATTTGTTGATACGTCATACTTTAGATGTGATGCACATAGAGAAAAATATATCTGATAGTATTCTCGGAACTCTTATGAATGTGAAAAATAAGACAAAGGACAACTATAAGTCTTGTCTTGATTTACAAGCAATGAATATTAGACAAGAGTTGCACCCATTGATAAGTGGAGGGAAAACAATACTGCCTGATGCATCTTTCACATTATCTCAAGATGGGAAACATAAGTTTCTGAGAATTTTGAAGGATTTAAAGGTACTAGATAATTTTTCTTCAAACATTTCACAGTGTGTGAACCTTAAAGAAAATAAACTTTCAGGATTGAAGAGTCATGACCATCATATTCGGTTACACCACATACGCCCTCTTACATTGTGTGGCCTTCTTCCCAAAGATGTTTATGAACCACTTGTTGAGTTGTCTTGTTTTTTTTAAAATTTTGGGTTGTAAGTGCTTAAATATGGGAGATATGAAGCAAATTGAAGCTCAAATTCTGATTACACTTTGTAAGTTGGAGCAGATTTTTCCACCATCATTTTTTGACGTGATGTTGCATTTGCTTATTCATTTGTCACATGAGGCTATGTTATGTGGGCCTGTTCATGATCACTGGATGTATCCAATAGAGAGATATCTATGCACATTAAAGTCCTATATTCACAATAGATGTTTCCAGAGGGTTCCATAGCAGAAGGTTATATAGAAGAAGAATGCATGAATCTGTGTTCAAGATATTTGCATACTATAGAGACAAAGTTCAATCGTCTTGATAGAAATTATGATGAAGATGTCAATGAATCCTCTATATTATCTATTTTTGCATATAAGGGGAGAGGATTAGAATGTGGAACAACAAGAGACCTTGATGCACTTGAGTGGGAGAAAGCTCATATATATATCTTAAACATTTGTGGGGAAGTCAAGCCATTCATTGAGTAAGAGATTCTCAAAATGTTTGTGAGACATTAATTGTTAAGTTTTCTATTTCAATTTATTAATTTTATGTCATACATTTTCAATTTTTTAAGAGAATATTTTCAAATTCAAGGAGTTGAACCAGATCAAATATCCATTACGGATTTAAATGAGAATTTCATTGAACGGTTTAAGATGAAAGTAAGTTGGTCTATTAAGTTTATTTTTATAATGTATATACACTACTTTGATTTGATTTTTCTAAACTATTTTTTAGATTGGCGATCAACATGAGAATGATAACAACAAGAAGACAGATGAGTTGCTTTCACTGTCACGTGGTCCGCTCAAATGTGTGACATGTTTTTATGGCTATGTAGTTAATGGATATCGGTTCCACACCAAGTGTCATGAGGAAAGATCAAGGTCACAATGCAGTGGAGTGACCGTGGTTGGTGATGATGGTAGTGGAACTAATAGAGATTACTATGCTCAATTAATTGAGATTATAGAATTGCAATATTTGGGCAGTAAGTGAGTGGTGTTATTTAAATGTGATTGGTTTGATGTTGCTAAAGGACTAAAGACTGATGAGTATGGTTTCATAAGTGTTGACTGCAAACATATTTGGAAAACTTTTGAGCCATTTATATTAGCTAATCAAGCATCACAGGTGTTTTATGTAAAAGATCACATCAATAAGGGTTGGCATATTGTGACAAAGGTGGATCCACAAGACAAGTTGGAGCTAGTTGATGATATGGATTATGCACAAGAAGATCCCATTGTTATTTGATAATATTATTTAGAATAGTTTTCCTGTATAAATACTTGTAAACATATAACATTTGTTTTAGTAGAACTTATGTATTTCATATTTCATTCGATGTTCTGAATGTTAAATCATATAATGTTGTCATTTGTGTTTATTAGTGTAATAAATTTCATTTTCAACCAGTATTTGGTGTGCTGCAGAATAGTTATATTCGTACATAATTCATGTCTTTTACATTCTATGCGATGCTTTTTCATTTATGTTGATTTTTTACACAGTCATATTTATTACTAGCTTGGTGATGATGCAGGAAGTTGGTTAAAGGCACATCAAGAAATGAGAAAGATGTAATGGCTAAGTCTACGGCTAAGAAGTTCATCTCGCCGCAACAATTAAGTGTTATTGGGAAGGGACGTGCTCATGGATTACAAATTAGAAGTCATTTGTTAAATCATACAGGAGGGAGAAGCCATTGTGTTAGTGAGTCAAGTGACAAACATGTGTCTTTTCTGAATAGCTTATCTTCCAAACAAAGTAATATTGTCCCTCGAGCTAGGATAGTTCCTATGTCAAAAACAATTGCTCCATGTCAAACTAAAAATAATGATCCTCCAACCAAAAATGCTCCAACTGAAAATGCTGATCCTCCAACTGAAAATGCTCCAACTTGTGATGCTCCTCCAACTGCAAATGGTCCTTCCCAAACTGAATTTGTTCCTACACCTTTTGAAGAAGATCCTACTGAACAAGAGGAGTATATGGATACTGAAGTGATACCCTCTCATACCATCATTGATGAATCAATGTGTATGATCATCCTTTAGCATAAGTACTCTATTTTATATATATTAGATGATTGACCTATGATATATAGTGTTTATAGGCAACTAATTTTTTTCAGCAATTTTCATATGTATCATTGGTTATGTCTCCTTTGTGTTTTGTAGTGCTTGAAAGGCTATGTGTTTCTTGTGTCCATGTGTTTCATAAATACATACACTATATTTTTTTGATACAATATTATCTAAATGCTTCTTGTAACTTTATTTATTATAGCCAATGTTGTTGAAAAGGCACTCAGACGCCGAGGACGTAACAAATGTAAAAAAGTGGCTAGACTAAGAGAAGGCGCCAAGTTAGATATTACCTTCTATTTAGGTCGCCCTGTTGGAAAAAATCACAAGGTATGGAGTAGACATTTGGGAAGAATAGTTCGTGATTGTAACATCTGTCCAATAAAAGTGCATTCATGGAATGATATTACCGAAAGACAAAAAGATCACATGTGGGCTGCAGTTGTGGTAACTCTTCATAACCTTATTGTTATCTTCATTTGGTAGACATTCATGTTGTATTAATGTCTTTGTCATATTAAACATGTATTAGGACAAATTCTCAAACAACAACATGGAAGATTATAAAGCTCTCACTCTAAAACATTTGAAAGAATTATGGATAAAGTGGAGGGCGTCAATGCATCAAATAGTAAAGGGAATGGACATGCAACAACAACTACTAAAGAAACCTATGGCTATTGAAGTTGACAGTGACTGGGAATGGCTTGTAAAAGAGATTTTTCATAGTGAAAAGTTCATGGTAACCTAATAAATTATGAACCTTTACATCAATTCAAGTTACTTGTACTTAAATTCCTAACTTTTCTTCTTCTATCAATGTGGACCTTATATCAACTTTAGGCATCAAGTAAGAGAAACTCTAAAATTAGAGAAGGGATGAACAAGAAGTTACTTCATCGCACGGGTAGCATGGCTCTTAGACAAATATCATGGCAAAAGGTTGTTCATATATGTTATTACTTTTTATCATTTCGTGTGTCCTTAGATATGCATATATTTAGTGTTGGTAATACTACAGGGAGGAAAAGATGGGAACCCACCAGACTACGCAACAATGTACTTTGAAAGCCACAAGAAGGGTGATACTTTAGCTACTATGGTGTCATCCCATGTTCATGTAAGCATGCAAATACATAATATTGTTTATCTATTACTTATGAATATATTTTTTGTTATAGGAAAAAATCATAAGCATCCAACAAGATGATCCATCTCTTCGTCTGATTGAGGTTGCGGAAAAAGTCTATGGTGAATCAAAGACTAAGAAGTTCATATCTGGTTATGGTGGAGGTGTAACACCAAGAGATATTAGAGGGCCATACAAAACAAAAAGTTCCTTACTTGATGAACTTAAAGCAAAAGATCAGGCATTGAAAGACAAGGAAGAAGCTTTGAAAGTTCAAGAGCAAGCTCTTAAAGTAGTTGAAGATGAAAAGCGTGCCACAAAAAAACATTTGGAGAATGTGGAAAATGTACTAGACAGGATAGTCATCAATCAGAAATTTCAAGAACTTCTATACTTTAGTGAGGATGATGGTGGTTATGCCTCTTCTCCATCTATTTCAGAAAATGATATCTTAAATTAATTATGGGGTCAGTTAAGCAATGGATGAGGCTTTTTTGTATTGTTTTCTTTATGATGCATATACAAATATGTCATAACTTTCTTGAAACTAATGCTTTACTAGTATCTTGTAGGCATAGGAGCGGTGGTGCTGTTTATCCATCTGGATTCCTTAATCTGGTTAAACTGGCGTTTGAGGCTCTTGAAATGTTTCAATACCAATGAAGGAAGAACATTCAAATATTTATCTTTATATGTATTGTGTTAGATGTGCTTTCCCCCCTTTGTGAACAAAATATAGTGGTACTGTGAGAACAATTGATGCTTTCTGAAGTTAATGCACTTTCTTATTTTGTCTTGAACCTTTTGTGTCATATCATTCTTCCAAAGATAGTTGTGTCGAGGATCATATGTTTTCTGAAATGATTTATGATCATATCTTTATTTTCATGGCATGGAGTTTATTATTTGCGGCTTGTGACATTGGACAAAATGACTAAGTTGAAAGTCTTGAGAGTTTGGGCTCAATGACAGTGGACATTTATTAAATGCATTAGAATATGTCAGGGTACTTTCTGTAGGTAGTGGCTGCCCTTGACCAAGTTATCAATGTTCCATGGATCCACATGAAATGGCTGGCATGTGTTTATGCCCCATTCCTCCAGACCATCTTGTCCTTAGGATGCTAGTGTCCTCATTGCTTCTAGCAGCAACCCTTCATAGGGATTGTGCTTGTTGTGCATCTAAGGGATCCATACTGATAACAAAAGCTTGATACTGATGATTTTTACACATGTTAAGGTAGTGATTTTGGGTTGTAAATAGATGCTTCAAAATAATAGTCTTGCTATTGATGCATATGGTCCCATTAGGAATAAAGATGGTGGCATGGCTGAAATGGCTGGCATGGACTATAATATCTATGACATGATTGATGCCTTGGAAGCCACATGAAACACAACTATGGCGAATTGAAATGCCATGAACTAATAGTATGTGTTATGGTGTATTTATTTTAATAATGTGGCTAAGTTATAAATAAACCTTGAACCCTTGTAAGGTCCTTATGTTTGCTTGTTTCCATGCAGTCCTTTCCATTTTTGCGGACATCACTGTGATGCTCGCTGATAAGAGAAAGGCAAGGAGGTGCTAGTTTGCTTTCCGGGAGGTAAATTTATACACTCTAATATATCAATTTTCACTTATAAGACTTATAGATTCTGACTATTACAAAATATATCAATATGTTCTAAATCATTGTTGTGTTTATGCACCATTCCTCCAGACCATCTTGTCCTCAGATTACTTAAGGCAAACTGTAGGTGTTAGCAAGGTTTATCCCCTCGTTAGTGAGGTGTTTTTGAAGGAAGCCTGGGTTGGGGAAGAACGGGTCCAGGATGTCACTGTGCACCAATCACTTCAAAGTCACATTTGGGAATACATACCAGTACTTTTTCCATTACAGTGTACGTATGCTCTTCTCTATATACAGCTGCTGCTATCACTTTCATTCTGTTGGTCAGCTTACTATTTCTGTGGAGCGCTGTGACGTCAACAAGTCACTCTCAAGTATGAGGATGACACACCGGTTGAGGGGAAAGGCTCTGGGAGGAGGCCATTGACAAGATGTAGAGGACTTATGCCTCTGAGCTTGGTGGAAAGGAGATGTCCTATGATGGAGAGAAGAGCTTGTTTACCTTTGGACCTCTTCCGAAAGTTAAGGACACTTTCACTGTTGTCATCGACGACATGTCTTCCAAAAAGTATGCAAAGTGTTGTTTTTTTTAACACAGTGTGCAACAGTAATAGTTAGCTAAGACTGTCAGTTGAGCAGTCGGGCCTGCGTTTTTAACCTCCGGTGTTTTTTCAGGCCTGACGCTGATGGGAATGCAAGCCCTGGTGATCAGAGCCCCGATGAGGCAGAGAGAAGGAGGAGGCGTGCTAAGACATTCAAGGTCGAAATAAATTTTGCTGCTAAGATCCCCATTCAGGCGATCATAGATGATTTGAGGGACACACTAATATATTCCGCTCCAATTTACTGTCCGTTGTGAATAAAGTTGTTATTCATGTTTTTGCTCTGATAGAACACCCAGTTTTATAAAAGGTGAACGACATTACCCATTTACATGTTGCAGACGTCTCGACCACAATGATCGTCAGACCTGGTCCACTCATTGATTTTCTGATAGAAAACCAAAATGCTCGACATCCATCTGAAATTGACTAGGTTAAAGTAAGTAAACTCCATGTCATATAATCTCATATCATTCATAAAGGGTATTCTGGCATTGTATATAGTTTTATCTGTCTCCTTTTCACATTCAGGCCAAAAGAGTGCTGAAAAATCTCAGAATTGTTAGCAGACCCAAGAATATGGAATTCAAGATAACGGGTTTGAGCGAGTTGCCATGCAACCAACAAAGGTAATGAATGGCTTTTCACATTGGTAATTTCAATACAGAATGTTTTTTTCTTTCCTTTCAAAAGTCAAAACTTGGCAATTGGTGAATGCTATTTGACTTTTGGGCGTGATCATTTTCCTTTATATATTTGTGCTCGGCAGGGGAAGGGTCAATGCTGAAAATGATGAGAAGGAAATTACTGTGACTCAATACTTTATAAACAAACATCGGATTCATTTAGAATATTTAGATAATCTTCCTTGTGTGAATGTTGAAAGGCCAAGAAGTCCAACTTATTTCCCCATCGAGGTTAGCGCAGTTTCTTAGGTCACAAAAAACTAATTCCAGTTCCATTTGCTTTGATATATGATTTCTTTTTTAAATGAATATTCCAACTATGCAGCCTTCTTCCTTTGCAAAGATATACCAAATCTTTGATCGTTTTGCAAATATCTTCCCTTGTTGAGAAGTCGAGGCAGAAGCCTCAAGAACGAATGAAAGTTTTAGGCGATGTTTGTAATCTCTATTTTTTAGTTTGCAGTCTATACATTTGGGTGTAGTTTATAATGTGGCTTATATTTACTTGATGCATCAGGCTTTATCAAAGAGCGGATACAACTCTGATCCCTTGCTGCGTGCATGTGGTATTATGATATCAAGTGCATTCACCGTCGTGGAAGGTCGTGTGCTACCAAATGGTGCAATACTTCTTGCATGGTACAACAACATCGTTATCTTAGTTTTAAGTTCTTATCATTCTGGATTTAACTACTGAGCTACCTGAATCTTCGGCCCCTATCAAGCCAAGTCCTAAGGTACCTTGATAGAAACCTTAGATGACAACTTAGCAACCTTCACGTCAGTGCAATTCTAGGCAGATGCCTGCTGCACCTCCCAGGCTAACCTCCTGTTGAATCAAAAGCCATAAAAATATCTATTGAAATGACTGTGACTATTGGCAATATATAAAGGCTGACCTGGTAAAATATTGATGCCTGACATATTTATATTTTGGTTATACTAATGCTTATCATAATGGAAAACTAAGTTGATAGGAAGTCCACTTGGATATTGCTCATTTGTAAGAGATTGTGACAAGTACACAGGAATGATATGATGTCATTGGATCTAGTTCTTATAACTTGTCAGATTTCTGAAGGTAGGGGACTAAGAACCCAAGGATGAAGTGCCAAGGTCTTCACTTAGGCAGAAATAAGACAAAGATGGATTGACCAGGAAGCACAATGATCCAGATTTTCCTGGCTGGCATCAACATCCAACACCACTTTTGGTAAGATTTTCACACACGTATGCCATATTCAGTTTCCCAATCTCAGTAGGAGCAAGAGCTTGCCGTGATTTAAATATGGCTCGATCTAATTTCCAAGTACCATATTTATTTTCATCATAGATACATATATCATGAGGTTCCCTGGCGTTTGATTTTTTTTTTGGTTACCTATGATCATTGACAACACAACGTTGCTATATACACAACGAAGCAATCCATGTTATGTATTCTTCTTGCCAATGAGATTCTTGCATATATTAATTTGCAGTCGAAGACAAAAATATCAATCTTGTTCAGTCTTTCTTCAGACCATACTTCTTTTTTATAAAATCCTGATTTTTATGAATGTTATATTTTGTACCTCTAAACTTATTAGAAATAGTAGGAATCATAATATAATATGAAACTTTCACATGTGCCCACACCCTAATGTCCTCCCCGTCGTCCTCGTGCGAGGTGTTAAGTTTGAGAATGTCTTCTGCTGTGCTTTGTGGCAACCATTCCTTGAGAAACTCCTTGCCCCAACCTCCTTGCAGATTCACTAGGGACTCCACTTTCAGGTCAAGAAGTCATTCTTAGTCAATCTGGTTTTTCTATATCCACTATGGTGGTCATTGATGTGGTTACCTTTGGGATATTGATGGTGCCCAAAGATTTGACCATTCCTTTCCTTTTTTATTCAAGTGATATGACTATGAAAGATGAATAGTTGAGCAACAACAACATCACATTCAAACTGGAGTACATATTCAAAAAATGTTGATGAGTTGCAAAAACTAGGGAATCAATGAGTGGAATATTTGAAGTCACGATTACAAGTTATTAAAGATTTTAGTCGGTATGTTGCAAAAGATCGTCCCATTTAGTATCTTCTTTGATATGCAATGTGGGTTTAAAAACATATACTCTTGATATTAAGAGTTTTTTTCCTAGAATCCCCCCTATTTTCCCATTATTAGTATGATTGTCTTCTACAAGATTGTAACTTCCTTCATAAATTCATCCAATGGATGATGATTCATCATATTAGTATCTAATGTTGCTTGATGATGTCTTTAAACTAGTTCATCATGCCATGAAAGACATGTTCTAAAATTCTTAGGCGTATGCATCACTATATGATGAATCCTCAAAAGTATTAGGGCATGGTAGTACTTAAACTATGTTGTGGGGAACACATCCAACCACTCTTTGTTGCAAACTACCATGTCAAGTCTCTCTTGCAACAAACCTCTTTTAATTGTTAATTTGGGGGCCATTGGAACCCATTTCCTCTATCCTTGCTTTGTCTGAAGCTTCTCCAAGCTCCAATGCTGCTCTGGAATTTAAACTTGTGTTTCCTGACTTCTCACATGGGTAAAGAGTAGCATTCAAATCTAATAGAGAAACTCAAGGAGAATTGTTAGATTTACTACTACCAATTGAATGGTTTTATAGCATTTTCCTGGTAGACAGTTGAGCACTGCTATAGACAAAGGTCACTAAACAAGAGTAAGTTCTCACTGGACAAATTCTCTATGATTTCACATTTGTCATGTTTTCACAAAATCCATATTCCACCTGAGTAGAAAATGGCTTCAACTTTGTGAGAGCACTAGAATCTAAGTTTTCTGGTATTACTGATGAGATTGACCATGCTAGTACGTGGCTCCATTACAACTAGATGATCAGGATTATGGCAAAAGATAATCTTCTTAATCACGTTTGGAGAATTTGTTCGACATGTTTCTTAAACATTCCTACCGTTCCAAAGCAAAATTCAGTTCTCTCAGTTGTGTAGCAGTGATGATTTGACACATCCCCCCAATTCTTTCCTCAATATTATGCAAATTCACCCCTCAACTTTATTTTCTTCCTCCTTTAGTTCATCATTCAACATTTTTTATTGGTTCGTGGATTGCCCGTTTTCTTCTTTTCTTATTTGTTGTTTGCATATTAACTTGTGTTGAACCGGGGGATGGATGGGTGGGGTGTTGTGATCCATATAAATAATTCTAATCACCACTTCACTCTATGTGTTGGTTTTGGTATATGCTTTCCCTTTTCAATAGCTCCTCTATACATGTCATGCATCCCACAACATAAATAAATAAAAAAGAAGATTCTTGATCTTATCTAGTTAATACATCTACCATATTATTTTAACACCTACAACTGATATGCCCCACATCCGACTAATCAATTTATCTTTGTCCTCACACCAGAGTTGTAATATCTTCTCGTCTTTGTTAATCACTCATTGCCAACAATGGCATTATAGAAGGTAACATACTAAGATAAACATATCATTTATAGTGTTAGAAATGACAATGATGTTCATTACTGCCCAACGCCTCATGGTTCTTATAAAAAAATAAACAATTTGTTTGACAAGAATGCTTTGGTGGCTGCATGCTCGTGGCATCATTAATGAAACGAACCCAATTATATAACACATATTTTATATGTGCATAAACAATGTATTTTGTCGATGTAGTAAGAGGTTCTTTGTTTGCATATAAAGAGTTCTGTTTCGGGACATAAGCATATGACATGAAACTATGATTTGGGACATAAACAAAGTCTTCCATTGATGCACTTTCTTTTGGTCCTATTTTCCTGGTAGGTATCTATACAACCACGTAATTGTGAAAACATCTATGGCCTCCTTTTACATTTTCGTTTTTGTTCCATTTTTGAGATGTGCTTGATTCAGATTTATTGCTATTTGGTTACAAAGAAATATGAGTGATGTAGTGATCTATCTAAACATGATCAGATCTGATACTCAAAACTTGTAAGACGATTACGTATCTTATTTCATACTATGGTCTTCTTTACATCACAAATGATTTGTGTTCGAAGATCCCTGTCAGCTGGGACATTATTGGGGGTCTTATGTTAAAGAATGATGGTATTATCTGTCCTTTGGTCTTATATCATTCGTGGTTAGAAAGAAATAGAAGAATTCATGATAATATGTGTAAGAGTTCTGCAGTTGTTTGGAGCAACATCGAAAATGAGTTCTCTATCCTTCATGTCTAGTTTCCTGGGGTGGCTGGGTTTTGGTTCAACAATGTTTAGCTGTTGAGGTTGTTGCCTGCCTTTTTTGCCAGTAGGTGTTTCCTATCTTGGGGCCCTTTTTCTGGGGCTCGAGTCTGTGGAAGGTTGAGTTTTTCACTTGCCTAAGTGTGAGGCTCCCCCCTCCTTGTTCTTGCCTCTTTTTCGCTTTTGGTTGGCTTTGTTAGTGTTGTTTGGTATCTTGATGTGTGTTGACTTCCTTGACTGGGTTAGTTCTCGGCTGCTCTGGGCTTGGTGATGGTTGAGTTTCCACCTGAGGTTTTGTAGGTTCTGTTGTTTGAGGCTGCTGCTTTCAAGTGCTGCTATTAGGTGGTTTGGTTATGCTGTTCTTCTCTTGATGGCTCGGGGGGTGAAGGTGGCGATCCACCTGCCATAGAGTCTCTCTGGCTTTATCCGTTTGGTTGTCTATAGCCTGGAGAGGTGGTTGTTTTCTGGCTGATGTGTTCTAGCTGCTGTTTGAGATGATCTTATTAGTGAAGGTTGAGTATCCATCCTCTAGATTGTGAGGCTCCCCTCTCCCAGCTGTTTCGTTGCTGGTGCATTGTTGATGGCTGTTTTCTATGGAGTTTTGTGGGCTGGTTATATGCTTTTGGTCTTTCCTATCCTACTCCTGGTCATTTTCGCAGCAAGGTTTTTGAAAGGTGGTTTATTTGGTGGTTTCTCGCCTTCTTCCGTCTTCTGTGAAGAAGTTGATAGCTTGCTTGCTTCTGGGATGATCTGCATTTTTTGTCTGATGATGTCTGTTGTTGGAGCTAGCGTTTGGGATGATATGCTGAGCTTGGAGCTGTTCTTGCTGGTGCTATCCTCCCACTGTGAGGAGTATTTCATGAAAGATTCTGCTAATGGTTCTTTGGCTCTGATCGTTCTCTTTAAAGTGGGTCTGATGCTTAATTATCTATGCTTCATTTGTTGTTTGCTTTTGGGACGACCTGCTGGCGTGTTAGCTGATGTTGTCTTCTGATCCCTTCATTCTGTCGTATGGTTATATATTCCTACCATGATGATAATAGTTTTGCTTGTGCTGCTCTCTATATCAGTATAACTTCATTCATATCAATCACCATGATGAGTAAAATATTATGTGGTCCATTTACACATGGACAACTATAGTGACTCTTACATTTTTTGTTCATTTGAGTTTTAATTGGGTCACTTGGATGGTGTTTCAGGATCAAAAACAAACCAACGCTCCATGTCAACAAATGGATGGTGTCTTGGAGCTGCTGCCAGGAAGGCTACTGAAAAGTATTTGGTAGATGGTGTGTTACTTGGTATTTCTTTGAGATGAGGTCGAGATCGATGGTTTATACTTCCTGAAGTTGCATGATGGCAGCTACTTATGGAATTGAGGTTAGAGATTTTATTAATGATTAAGGTTGTTTCTAAGAGATCAGATGATGCTTAAGTCATGAGCTGAACTCCTTTCATTTTATAAGTTTTCTCTCATTTTCCTGTTGATACAAGGAATGGTGCTACTTGGTTCCTGAGTATGATACGAAGACATTCATATAGTATGTATTATGTAAGTGGGGATTCGGTATTTGATTACATGATATTACAGTTATATGAAATGAGAATTCACTGTGTCTATGTACGATACAAATAACCACTTAGCTTGCTTTTTGGTCATGCTATACAACCTGTTTGCTCTTAAGGACCAACGTTCATCTTTAATGTAAGAACTAAACACATACAAACAGTTAAGAGGTTTGATGATTCTAGTGTCCACGTAATGTTTGTTTGATAATTGAGGAATGGGTTAACTTCATCCCTTCTACTTTACACCCACAAGCACCAATTTTGAAATGATGATTTGATGACTCATGTTTTAAGCGCTTGTATTACTATACTAGTTGGAATAATCCTTTATCATTATAGAACAAGGTCGTGCAAATTGGATAAACTAAATAGTTGAAATTTGACAACGACTTGATAAGTAAGACACCCTTTAGGAATTTAGTGTGAATAGCTAGTAGTATGTTTTGCATTTTGCGAAAATCATCCATCAGTATGTAACTCTTGGTTCCAAATGGGAACGTTCCTACTGGAGACATGTTTCTTAACATTATATTTTGTTTCTATATTGAGTATCATATCTTTATTATGGCAACATTTTCTCCCCCTTGTTTAACTGAGTTTATATCTTCTTCAATCAGTGTATCATTGATATCCAAAACAAGGTAGTCATCATGGAAAGGATGTGAGCAAGACTGCTTTCATCTACAGACCAACCTAGTTTTCTAGATCATGTAGATGGCAAGGAGCCAACGAAGGATCGAACAACTTCTCTGTTGTTGGATGGATCTGAAATGAGACAAAATAATCAACACCCCCTTTTTGTATGTTTTCATGAACTCTGTCAATATACTTTTTTTAACATCTATGAATCCTCTATTCTCTTCAAAATTAGAGATATGTGGATAATAGTAACTAATTGTGATTGTAGGAAATTCAAAGGCATATTGGACTACTTTTTTCGAGGTAGCAGACTACTTCTATTGGAAATAAAACAAATTAGTCTTAGTAGTTTGTTTTATTTAGTTGCTAAATTTATCATGAGTATTTCTTTTTTATTCAAAAAAACCTAGATACGGATAAGGAATTACAAGAATTTTCCTCTCTTGTCCCTATAAGGGAGTTCTTCTTGCATTGCTGCCAACAAATAGAACAAGATATATTGGTGATAGCTAGTGTTTCAGTAGACTGTATAGGCATCTCACGGAAAAAATCGTCCTTATGGATGCCTAATTAAGGATAAGATGAATGTTCATTCTAAGGACTGTTCTCAGTTATGAAAATAAAAAATTTTCTAAAATAGTTTTCTAGAAGTTTAGGCTCACAAAACTATCATGAGTTCCCACATATATGCGATAGGTAGTATTTTTTGAATTGTGTTTGCCAAGCTGTCAGCAAGGCCATTAACATCTGTTCTAGCATATTTGATGTCCACATCCCAATCTTTCATTATAAGATTGAGGATCTTTTCCTTGCATCTAGCAGAGGTGGGGTGTTCTACTATCCCCCCATTAGTAGATTGGATGAAAATCTTACTATCAAATTCAATTAGGACATGCCTACCCCCTTTCCATGCAGCCTCCAGAGCCATATATATGATTATAATATTTGTCTTAGTTGTTGTATCTTATGACTACTCTCGGTTCAGCTGGATCTATCTTATGAAGAACAAAAATGATTTCAGTTCCATTTTTATCTCATTCTACAACATGATCCACAATTAGTTCAATACCTCAATCAAATTTTTTCAAAGCGACGGAGGTGGTGAGTTTGTCAATCACTTCATTCGACAGTTCTTCAACGACAAAGGCATCCTTCATCAAATGTCATGTCCACATGACCCTTCACAAAACGGAGTTGTAGAAAGGAAGCACAGACATGTCACAGAACTAGGCCTGGCTATGTTATTTGATGCTCATCTACCAAAAACATACTGGGCAGAAGCTTTCTGCACTGCCGTCTACCTTATCAATCGGCTGCCCACTCCCACTCTCCATATGAAAACACCCTATGAATTGTTGTATCATAAACAACCAACTTACCATCACCTTCGGACCTTCGGTGTTCTCTGCTTTCCCTACCTACGACACTAATCCACTGACAAACTCGACTCACGCTCACTTCCCTGCCTCTTCCTTGGTTATAAGTCACAACATAAGGGTTACAAATGTCTACACCTTGCATCCAAACGCCTCTACCTCTCCAAACATGTCGTCTTCAATGAAGCAGTGTTCCCTTTCAAAAACAACCTATCCACCCAACCAGTTACTTCTCTTTCACTCTCTGAGTTCAAATACACCACCATCCATTCGAACACCGTCACTAATGATTTCCCTACCAATACCACTACCACTACCTCCACCCCTCTAACCCTGCCCCATGGCTCCCTGCCACCCATCAGTGATGTCTCCACCTCTACCGTCGAACCAACAACCCCCATCTCATAACCCCCGCCTTCCCCTACATCTTCTTCTTCCCAGGACTCTACACGTGCAATTCCCACAACCACCTCCTCTCACCCTATGGTCACTCGCAGCAAGTCTGGCATTCATAAACTGAATCCACGCTATGCCCTTCACTCCTCTCTACTTCCTGACATTCCGCGCACCATCCACAGCGCACTCAACCACCCTGGCTGGAAATCGGCGATGAAACAAGAACTATCTACCCTCCACTCTAATCATACTTGGACCCTTGTCGAGCGCACTCCCTCAATGAACGTCATCGGGTGTAAATGTGTCTTCAAGACTAAACACAATGCCGATGGTTCTCTAGACCACCTCAAGGCCCGGTTGGTCGCCAAGGGCTTCCTTCAAGAAGCAGGTATCGACTATGTCAAGACCTTCATCCCTGTCATAAAATCTGCCACCATCAAAACCATCCTCACCATCGCCACCTCTCGCAACTGTCGCGTTCAGCAACTTGATGTCTGCAACGCCTTCCTTCATGGTTCCCTTGACACAGTCGTCTACATGCATCAACCACCAGGCTTTGTCGATCCCTCTAAACCCCATCATGTCTGTGCTCTTCAAAAATCCCTGTATGGTCTCAAACAGGCCCCTCGTGCCTGGTACAATCACATCTCTACCTTTCTTCATGAACTTGGCTTTGCCCCTTGCCTCAGTGACTCATCCTTGTTTGTCTTCTCCTCAGGCACCTGTATTGCCTACCTCCTCCTATACGTCGATGATATACTAATCACTGGAAACTCATCTTCCATCATCGCACACACTATCACACGTCTTGAAATAGAGTTCTCCCTTCACAACCTCGGCGACCTTCACTACTTTCTGGGCATACAAGTTGAACCCAACCCAGATGGATTACTCCTTCATCAATCCAAATACACTCTTTGGCTCGAGAAAATATGCAACATTGTAAACCTGCTTCCACTCCTGTCAGCACCAACTTCCTTCGCCATTCACTTACCCAATCCCAAACTTTCATTCCTAACATCAGTGACTACCGCCACATAGTAGGCTCCTTACAGTACCTTACCCTCACCAGACCTGACATCACCTACGCTGTCAACCTCGCCTGCCAATTCCTTCATCAACCAACTGAAGCCCACATGACACTAGTCAAACATATCATCAGATATATCAAAGGCAAGCTTTATCTTGGTCTTCAGATATACAAGGACACAAACCTTCCCGTCTCCAATTTTTTTGATGCCGACTGGGCGGGCTGCCCTCTCACCCACCGCAGTACGAGTGGTTTCTGCATTTTCCTCGGTAGAACATGTGTGTCCAGGTCCTCAAAGAAACAACCTACTATCTCCAAGTCCAACACTGAATCCGAATACCGCTCACTGTCTCAAACTACTGCTGAACTGACTTGGTTCTCTCATCTTCTTCACGAACTTCACTTTCCATCATTCAGTCCAGCCACCCTTTACTGTGACAATCTCAGTGCCCTCTATCTCACCGTTAACCCCATACTCCATGCCCGAACCAAGCACATCGAACTTGACTACCACTTAATCCGAGAAGAGGTTCTCCTTGGCCACATAGTTACCCGATTTGTATCCACCACCGATCAACTAGCTGATCTATTCACTAAAGCCCTTGCAAAACAGCCCCTTCGCAAACTGATTCTCAAGCTCGGCCTTCGATCCTCTCTGTCAGAGCTTGCGGGAGGGTGTAAAGCACAACCACCAAGATAGGAGAATCAAGTCTCCCATTCAAGACAGCAGCCAGACACCACAGTCGAAGCAACATGTACTTTCAATAAAGACAATCAATTGTAACTCGGAAACTATAACTCGGCGCCCTGGCTGCTCAATGCACCTGACGCTTCTCCTTCTCTATCTTCTGAACACAAACTCTCTATATAAGCATATGTACTTCCAACTATGTGAATTATCCAAAGTAGCATCACAGAAAATCGTTTGCTTATAGTATCAATGTCTTGTCAGATTGATCAACTGGAATTGGTTTTATCAATAGATGAATTCTAAGAGGGCTTCAGAGTTACCTCTGTGCAATTTCCTTTTAGAGAAGCAACAAAAATCACATTGGGATTATGTTCTTGAGGAGATGGCATGGTTGGCCTATGATTTTATGTAGGTCTTCATTTCTTTCACATTTTTAGCCAGCCAATTTGGCCTTTCGTTGCCCTCTCCTTGTCCTCCTTATTTCTCATTTTACATTTTTTGAGATACCAAATTTAGCAGTGCATGCATTTCCATCTCCAAATCTAACTTCTTTAGTGAGCAAGAGCGTCTATGGAAGATCACAGTAGCGTCCCAGCTATGTCATAGGGCTGCTTTCAGTGTTCAGTTGAAGTCTGAAGAAAATCTGAGGCAGAAGCAGAGATTGATATCCCAAAAAGTAGCTAAAGCTGTTATTAATTTATGGTAGTCAGCTGAGGTTATTTAAGCCACTTTATGCATATTAAGCCGCTTCACACTTTATATAAGTGTTTAGATATGGAAAATTGAATATTTAAGGTTTCCGTGCTAATTTATTTTCTATTCTGAAGATTTATTAAATCCTGCTCTTTTTTTGATAAGTCAAAGCCCTACAACAATATTTTTTTTACTGATTAGTCTGATCATGTGCCCCTGCAATTTTACAAGTAGTTATTTACTTTTACCATATATGATCTGAATTTGTCTTGCTTATCACATCTATAAACATATGCCTTTTCATATCTGAAATGGAATAAGGATATATTAAAATTTTAATATGCACCTTTGTGAAATTTCTCTTGGAACTTTTTTTTATATCATTGTTCCTATGAATGTTGGATTTTGCATGAACTTCTGATTCTTGGGTTAAATATTTTGGCTTAGCAATAAGTGGGATTACGGTTTAGCTGTAAGGTCAGATGTTTTATTCTGAGAATTATGACTATACATCGATTAGAGTGGCCGAGAAAGTTCAATTATGATGTATATTAATTTCTGAAAGTATAGCCCTGTCATTTTGAGCTGCAAATGAGTTCCTGGAAGTATACTGGATATCTGATAACTACTAGATTTCTTGACTACGGATTTCTACATTTTACCCCCCTAAACTATCATGATTATGACTTCATAGACAGTGAAATGCAGAATTTCTTCATGAATCTTGTCCCTGCCTTCGATTTATTAAAGTATTTGTAGCTATAAATTGGTTATAGAGGGATCATATAATTTCTTGACTTGATGGTTATTGTTATGACCTCACCTTTCAGTAACCCCCAATTAAGGGAGACCAAGAGGTTGAAGCCGCATCCATTAATCCCGGATCAAAGGTTCGACATATAACCATAAACAATTATCAAATTCTAACAGACTATACTGAAAATGGTAATAAAATTTTTCTTTACATACCTTTTGAAAACTTGGTTGATTAACCTTCTATCCACACCGATACTAATCTATCTAATCCTCCTTTATACTTTAACTCTCTTTTAGTATCACATGTGCCACTTTACTGTTTGTTCTTTTCATTGTACCTAAAACGCCGACAAACAAAACGTCGGTCAGCCGAAGCTGGTATGTGGGGGAGAAGCAGATAATTGTTCAACTAAATTAACTACATAATCATTCAATTAATGATTTAACAAACAAGATTACGTTTTAAACCATATAACTCAATCCATACATATTCACAACTCTGGGCTGTCCCTGCAGTGGACATGGATATCACCTCTCTTTTAGGTATAGAGTCGCATGGCACTATCCGAGGATAGCCCAATCTCTAACTCTTTATGACTTGATGGTCCTACCTCCATGGTAGCCATGTACTAAGTCAACCATTGACCTGATGGACCTACCCAATGGGTAGCCATGTACTAGGTCATCCATAGACCTGATGGACCTACCCAATAGGTAGCCATGTACTAGGTCTTTCTCTAACCTGATGACCTACCCATAAGTAGCCATGTACTAGGTTAGCTATTTTGCCACAGAGAGAACCAGGATCTGAGTTTATAGGTGTACACATTAAGTGATAGTCATAGCCACATTATATTTGCAATATGAACATCCAAGCAGTTTAGTTGCATTCAAAGCGATAAAACGTTCGGAAAACGCCGGGAAACCTAAACGGTTAACCATAAGTAACCACATACCTGATTTGAAGAGTCATGCAGATTATTGAACATTTACTTCATGTATATATAATCAAGCCAATCAACATATCCAAGCAAGTAATTCAATCATCACATATTTCCTGAAAAGAATATGTACTCTATTGTTACACTCTTCATCAAAAACTACTCTATTTACTTGGATTCACTTTCTAGGGTTTTGTGTCTATCTTAGGGTTTCATTATACAATTAGGGTTTCCCTTTATCTTTCACCGCATTAAACCCTAATTTTATGCGATTATTCAAAAACCCTAGTTATTTTATCTATTCTTCAATACTAAGGTTATTTCCACAACATATAACCCTATTTCCACATTTAAAGGCATATTACTCATCAATTAATTTCATTAAACTTCTTTTACATTAAAGATACTATTTTTATCCCTTTTAATTCATGACAAGATCATTATGTGCATCTATCATTAATTCAAATCTCATTAGGGTCTAATTAACATAGGAACTCATTTTGCCATCATATCTACCTTTTATTCATAAAAAGACCTTAATTACTACTTTTAGGTATTTATCCAGAATTAAGGACTTTCGTATACCAAAAACTTATAACAATCATTTAACAACATATTCTCATGATATCTTCCCCTTTTCTCTAAGTTAGGGTTTCTAAATGCATTATCATGTAATCTTGGTTTAAAACCTTAAAACATGCAATTTCTCATCTAGATTAGATTCACATCTGATATTATCCTTCAACAAGGTAACATTATTCAAACTAACATATTAGGCATCATATATTCAACCTTTAATTCACAAATAGGGTTTTTATCTTTACTTTAATGCACTTTTCATTAACTTATAGTAATTTTGCAAACAGGAACGAAATCTATATTTATTAACATTTTTATTGGATTCCTCTCATTCTCCTGATCAAAATTCGTATATAACTTGTTTCAATCCGAGTTACGGTTTACTAGTTATGATTTTTGCAAAATCTTACTTACTTGGCCAATGAAAGGGTGCCACGTGTCCCTCTCCATGCAATTGCTTCCTAGCTGCGCGACCCGGTTGTTTTAAAAACATAACGAAATCTCGTTTTTACCCCTGCGTGACTCCTTGACCTTATAGAGCCCGGAAGGGCAAAAACGTCCAACGCAGTCTGTCATCTTCCTCCTCGCGCACGTCTCCTGTAGCCGCTAGGTTAGGGTTCTCGCGCGGCCGAGACCCTCCTCCTCGGAGCCCGATGGCTGCTGCCGATGCCACCCCTGGCTCCGCAGCATCCCGCCGCCCTTGGGGCGCTAGCTGGCTCACATCCAGCGCAGCTGGTTTGGGCTGGGGAAGAGCCGCAACCTTCTGCTGTGTTGCGGCCGCTCGATCTGCTGCTGCTGGAGTTCGCGGGTGTAGGAGGATGGGAAGGGTGGCCGACTATCTGGGGTTGATCGTGGGTGTTTCCTGCTTCAAACAAAGTCATAAACGCCCCCGTTACTACAAGGATGGAACCCTACCCTCAAGTTTAGGGTTTTGACGAAGAAGATGAAGAAGAGAGGTATAACTGCGTGGAATTCTTCTGGATTCGCCCCCAAGCTTTCTCCCCTTATATAGAGGAAGTCAACGAAGCCCTAGGATGGCTTTCATTAACGAGACGAAGTCCCTCTTCTAGTGGGAATCGTTTTCCTTCAGAGAGAAGCAATTCTTCTCTCTTTCTCTCTCTTAGATATTCCTTATCTCTTGGATAATCATAAAAATGAAAAACACTTCTTTTATTTTCTTTATACTTCCCTCTTAAAATTATAGCATAAAAACTTCTTTTCTTAAAGCAAATAATCTCCCTTTTCGATAAAGGGCTGATTCTTATAATGATTTATCACATTATTCTATTATTTTGTTTTATTTTCCTTTTCTCTTTCTTATTCTTTCTTGGGACTCCTTGGAATCAAAGGGATTCAAATATTTCGAAATTGCTTTTTAAAGATACTCATTATCCTTAAATGCATCAATATGCATCATTTTGCATTATCATGTTTATTTCTCATTTAAATATTCCTTTTTGAGGATTTCTTTTTATTTCTCTTTTATTTTCCTCATTGGCATCCCTTTTATCATAAGAAATCCTTGGGATACGAAATTCCATAAAGGGTACTCAATTATTCACCTTTTCACTTAATTTCCACATTTAATCAATGTTTTCAATTTCTTTCTTAATAAAGAAAAACATAATTAATCTTTTCTTTTTCTTATTGCTTTTCTTTGCAACTTTAGACTCCTTGGAACCCAAGGAATCCAAGAGGCACGAAATCCTCTTTGGATTTGCCTTCTAGAGGTTTCCATTATTTCTTTTCTCGAATATTCAATTATCCATTTACTAATTGAATTTCCTTTGTTATTTTCCTTTTTATTGGGCCCAATAGCCAATAAAGCCCACAAATCAAATAACAAGGCTATTTTAAACGAAATCCATTTATTCTCAACCAAATATATGATTATTTGTTCAAACATCTTTAATATGAGAAATTATATTTCTCACCACTTGAACCCAAAATTTGGGGTTATAACATCCTTCCCCTCTTATAGGAATTTTGTCCTCAAAATTCAAACAAGCAAGCAAACAATTCAGGATAAGACTTTTCCATGTCCATCATTGGCCCCTATGTGGCTTTGCCGTACCCATGGCATTTTCAAAGAACCTTTATTATCACATATTCTTTTTTTCTGAGTTCTTTCATCCTGGCGTCTATAAACTACACAGGTGACTCAGGCCATTTCAACCTCCCTTGGGGCTCACTAGGTTCATTGCTCAACACATGGTCGGGTACCTCACATAGTGCTCTAAATTGGACACATGGAAAACATTTCTCATTACTCTATCCCGAGGGGTAGGGTCAACCTAACCTTCTCCACCCATCCATCTCTAATGGACCCATGTATCGGGGACTCAGCTCTCTTAGCTATAACTTAGAGGGGTCGGATTTTCACATTACATTTTCTCCCACAGTGAACTGCATGTCAGTCTACTTTGCATCTGCTTACGACTCTTATCGTCTCTAGGCTCCTTTCAGCCATTTCACGATCAAAGTGACTTTATCTACACGCACTGTGGTCCCTTTTCTAACCATCATATGGTCCTTTCACCAACATCACCTTACTGAAGTGGTGACCGACACAACCTCCCTTACAGAGCTTCATATAAAACCTGATACATGGTTATGGTGGTTATTGTCACATATTTCATAGGACAAGAACTGTCTCTAGTTATCACCCTGAACGAGAACACATGCCCTCATCAGACCCTTTAGTCTGGACCATCCTAACCATAGTTAGGGGTGATAAACTATACTAACATAGAGTTCTTCATGTACCTACTTCCACTTTATAGAAGTGAACCTTTAGGTCAAACTTAAGTACCTTTGAACTCACTTAATGGGGTAGTTGAACCATCTCTCTCATGGATAGTTCAACTAGATCTGTCCCTTAACAAAACTCTTCCTTTCTCATATTTTCTAGGTAAGGCGTCCTACCATAACCCATATTGTATCTCGACCTTCCTCGGTCCAGGGAAGACC
Organism: Alisma plantago-aquatica; assembly: GCA_963693085.1. NCBI lineage: Eukaryota > Viridiplantae > Streptophyta > Magnoliopsida > Alismatales > Alismataceae > Alisma > Alisma plantago-aquatica. The sequence goes on along the minus strand of OY856413.1, from coordinate 1,164,472,297 downwards.
TATCACAACATCCATAGTGTTGAGCTCTCATTCCCTCTCAAGGATTCTTTTATCCTCTATATCGATACACTGGGGTTCGTCCTTTACCTCATGGCTTGCATGGTCATAACCCACATGCAACTTCATCTTAAGCATCTAAAGTGCTATTGCCTTTTTTCATGGTGTATCATGATTTCCTGTATGTCATGATTCTTTCAAGATCGATTCCTTCAAAACCCCAAACCACTCTTGTCAGGGTTTCATCACCTTCTTTTCCAAAGAAGCGCACTTGAGTTTCTACCACCATCCTTTCATTGCATCAAGAACTAGGCTGGCTAACCAAACAACCCTTAACTTTTCAATGCATCTTGTTTCATCTGAGTGTTATCCAAACACCTCTCCTTTTCAAACTTAGGGTTATCCAAACAAACTCTTCTAACTTCTAGTCAAACAAGTCTTAATCAGAGCATTCATTATCACTTCACATCCTTAGGTAACATTGCACTTCCAGGTACTTTGCTTATCATGCCACCTTAAACTATATGTTCATCTTCATAAGAACACTCTCTGATTCTATCATCATGGTGATCAAACTCATCCTGGTATAACTTGTAAGTTCCACATAGATCATGATAAAAAACATATTCATAAGGTGACTACCTCATTCCCTTTTATCATTCACTTTACCAAGGTAGGTTATCTTCTCTGTCCCCATATCTTGTGGCAACATTTCAACCTACATCATCATCCCTTATCCTTGGTGTATGGCATGCGTAATGTCCTATCTCTCACTCCCATAACAAGAGGAAATAAGCATTTGGCTGCAGTCCAAATACAGAGTTCTTCCTGTTCCAAGAGTAGAGATGGTACATCCCACCTTGCCAATACACTTTTACATCTAAGTTGAAACGTGCCACATATGTCTCTACATCACATACATCATGATATCAAACTAGTCTTGAACTTACTGAGGTTTACATCCTTGGTCATCTCCTCTAGGTCTATAGGGTACCGACCTTTTTGGGGTCATCCCTCTTCCCTCATGCATCAAGAGAGTGCCCTACTCATCTGCCCTTTGGGTCTCATGAGTTCATGAAGGTGATCAATCTCCTAACCCATGGCCCTCAGACAATGATAGTTGTTACCTCCCGACCCTATGGTCATGTGCAACTGGGGAATTAGGCAACTCCTACTTTCATCGGTCTTATCCCTACCTGACCCTAGGATAGACATAGGATTCTCCCTTATAGTACATGTTCACTTAGAACCTTACCCAAGTCTCCTTCACCTCTCTTTCTGCATTCATGGGCTGGCCTTCATCCTTTCATCGGCATCATGGCAACCTACTTACCTTGGTCACGCCCCTTACTGGTTACCTCCATGGTAACACATTCATATGCAATTAGAGATGGATATCTATGGGTCTACAGGTTCATTCTTATACCATGTACTTCTCTCTTAACTCCTCAAGATCCTATGAGACCTCTATAGGTTACCTTGAACCAACAAAACTGATATGCATCCTTCCAAAGGGGTTCCTCTCCCCGGATGGGAGGAAAACTATCTCTAAGGTCACAAAAGCTCTTAGGTCCAGGGTTTACATCCACATGAGCCTACTTAACCCTAGCGGGCTATTAAGGCATGAGCAGCCCACTCACTGTACCATGCTGGGTCATACTTATCCTCTCTCCTCAATGCTGGATCGAGATCATACCTTCCTTTATCATCAACCTAGCTATGAGGGGTTCATCAAACATACCTATAAATTAAGGGACTTCCCTTATCCCTCTATACATGAGGAGCACCATGCTCGCTTCTATAGGAGCTCAACTTCTCATCATGAGCATTAGGTACACCACTTCCCCTCTTAGGCCTAGGAACCCAAAGTTCACTTGTAGGTGTCCAACTGTATGCTCTATCTCTTAGCTACGAACCAAGCATGCAAAAGGCATGACATGCACTTCTTGTCATCCTTCAACTCGAGCAACACTTAGGGTTGGGTCCTCCCTAAGGACAACTCACAAGGTACAAGGCCTCATAACCTACTACTAAACCTTTCTAGGTCTAAGGAACTCTTCTTCCTACCTCAGAAGATAAACACATATACCGTAGGCACATAGGCACCATATGCTTCATCTTCTATCTCTAGGGTTTGGTCCCTATAAAGGCAACCAAGATATCATCAACTTTCAGGGATCGATCATGAAGCAACCACTATCATCCATTGTTCAGGGTTTTAGGCTTCCAACCTTCTTGCTGGGTATCCTGCTCTCTCTAGAGCTAACCCTACATTCAACCTCACCATTAGCGGTCCTCTCTTTATGAAGGTTCAACCTCAAAGCATGCCCTATAGGGGTGAAGCCTAGGTTCGGACTTATGTTTGCTCAAGATCATCCATACCCCTTATGATTCCTTATCCAGGGTTTCATCCTACCGTCACCCCCATGACGTGCCCTAGGTTTCAGCTATGCCCTACTGGTACAAGTCCATGGGGTTTCTAAGGTCCTTCACTAACCTCATCATCTAAGGAGTTATCCTTTACCCTGACATGCACGATCCTTCCCCGGTTTGGGTTGCCAAAGGTGTTAGGTCATCTGTGGATCATATGGCTTCCCAAAGGCATGTCCCTTCAAACACCTGGTCCAACTCATCTCTCTCTAACCATCACTTAGGGTTAGGGTTAGCATCATCCTCATAGGATGTGCCAGGTCTCTACTAGCAATGGAGATCTCTATCTCCAAGACTGACTTATCCTCCAGACAAGAAGGTCTAGCCTCAGGTCTCTCCTGAGGACATGACATCTTATGTCATACGACCTAAGCATGTATCTATTATTTATTTTGCGCTTAATCTATTAAGCTTATGTCCATGACATCTTATTTACATGCCTTTCATTAATTTAGTGGAGGATCCCTTAAACCTTATTAACCTTACCCATACCTCAAGAGGGTGAGGAGAAGGAAGAAAACCCTAATCCTTTATGTCCTTATCAGAATTTTGTGATGAGAAGGGATGAATAAGATGAGAAGTCCTAAAGGTATCTTATTTCGATTCATACCCTAAGACCTTGGCCAGGCGGTCACACGGGTCCGGGAGTCCTCGTATTCTGACTAGCGGTGCGGAGGAAAATCTTGCCAGCCCCCGGTCGTGATCCCTTTCTAGACACCTCCGTCTTTCAGATACTCCTCTAATAACTCCCTTGGGTTCTATGGAGTTTGTAAAATTTAATAATTATTAATGGTTAAATGAGGAACCTACGCTCTGATACCAAATGTTACGACCTCACCTTTCAGTAACCCCCAATTAAGGGAGACCAAGAGGTTGAAGCCGCATCCATTAATCCCGGATCAAAGGTTCGGCATATAACCATAAACAATTATCAAATTCTAACAGACTATACTGAAAATGGTAATAAAATTTTTCTTTACATACCTTTTGAAAACTTGGTTGATTAACCTTCTATCCACACCGATACTAATCTATCTAATCCTCCTTTATACTTTAACTCTCTTTTAGTATCACATGTGCCACTTTACTGTTTGTTCTTTTCATTGTACCTAAAACGCCGACAAACAAAACGTCGGTCAGCCGAAGCTGGTATGTGGGGGAGAAGCAGATAATTGTTCAACTAAATTAACTACATAATCATTCAATTAATGATTTAACAAACAAGATTACGTTTTAAACCATATAACTCAATCCATACATATTCACAACTCTGGGCTGTCCCTGCAGTGGACATGGATATCACCTCTCTTTTAGGTATAGAGTCGCATGGCACTATCCGAGGATAGCCCAATCTCTAACTCTTTATGACTTGATGGTCCTACCTCCATGGTAGCCATGTACTAAGTCAACCATTGACCTGATGGACCTACCCAATGGGTAGCCATGTACTAGGTCATCCATAGACCTGATGGACCTACCCAATAGGTAGCCATGTACTAGGTCTTTCTCTAACCTGATGACCTACCCATAAGTAGCCATGTACTAGGTTAGCTATTTTGCCACAGAGAGAACCAGGATCTGAGTTTATATGTGTACACATTAAGTGATAGTCATAGCCACATTATATTTGCAATATGAACATCCAAGCAGTTTAGTTGCATTCAAAGCGATAAAACGTTCGGAAAACGCCGGGAAACCTAAACGGTTAACCATAAGTAACCACATACCTGATTTGAAGAGTCATGCAGATTATTGAACATTTACTTCATGTATATATAATCAAGCCAATCAACATATCCAAGCAAGTAATTCAATCATCACATATTTCCTGAAAAGAATATGTACTCTATTGTTACACTCTTCATCAAAAACTACTCTATTTACTTGGATTCACTTTCTAGGGTTTTGTGTCTATCTTAGGGTTTCATTATACAATTAGGGTTTCCCTTTATCTTTCACCGCATTAAACCCTAATTTTATGCGATTATTCAAAAACCCTAGTTATTTTATCTATTCTTCAATACTAAGGTTATTTCCACAACATATAACCCTATTTCCACATTTAAAGGCATATTACTCATCAATTAATTTCATTAAACTTCTTTTACATTAAAGATACTATTTTTATCCCTTTTAATTCATGACAAGATCATTATGTGCATCTATCATTAATTCAAATCTCATTAGGGTCTAATTAACATAGGAACTCATTTTGCCATCATATCTACCTTTTATTCATAAAAAGACCTTAATTACTACTTTTAGGTATTTATCCAGAATTAAGGACTTTCGTATACCAAAAACTTATAACAATCATTTAACAACATATTCTCATGATATCTTCCCCTTTTCTCTAAGTTAGGGTTTCTAAATGCATTATCATGTAATCTTGGTTTAAAACCTTAAAACATGCAATTTCTCATCTAGATTAGATTCACATCTGATATTATCCTTCAACAAGGTAACATTATTCAAACTAACATATTAGGCATCATATATTCAACCTTTAATTCACAAATAGGGTTTTTATCTTTACTTTAATGCACTTTTCATTAACTTATAGTAATTTTGCAAACAGGAACGAAATCTATATTTATTAACATTTTTATTGGATTCCTCTCATTCTCCTGATCAAAATTCGTATATAACTTGTTTCAATCCGAGTTACGGTTTACTAGTTATGATTTTTGCAAAATCTTACTTACTTGGCCAATGAAAGGGTGCCACGTGTCCCTCTCCATGCAATTGCTTCCTAGCTGCGCGACCCGGTTGTTTTAAAAACATAACAAAATCTCGTTTTTACCCCTGCGTGACTCCTTGACCTTATAGAGCCCGGAAGGGCAAAAACGTCCAACGCAGTCTGTCATCTTCCTCCTCGCGCACGTCTCCTGTAGCCGCTAGGTTAGGGTTCTCGCGCGGCCGAGACCCTCCTCCTCGGAGCCCGATGGCTGCTGCCGATGCCACCCCTGGCTCCGCAGCATCCCGCCGCCCTTGGGGCGCTAGCTGGCTCACATCCAGCGCAGCTGGTTTGGGCTGGGGAAGAGCCGCAACCTTCTGCTGTGTTGCGGCCGCTCGATCTGCTGCTGCTGGAGTTCGCGGGTGTAGGAGGATGGGAAGGGTGGCCGACTATCTGGGGTTGATTGTGGGTGTTTCCTGCTTCAAACAAAGTCATAAACGCCCCCGTTACTACAAGGATGGAACCCTACCCTCAAGTTTAGGGTTTTGACGAAGAAGATGAAGAAGAGAGGTATAACTGCGTGGAATTCTTCTAGATTCGCCCCCAAGCTTTCTCCCCTTATATAGAGGAAGTCAACGAAGCCCTAGGATGGCTTTCATTAACGAGACGAAGTCCCTCTTCTAGTGGGAATCGTTTTCCTTCAGAGAGAAGCAATTCTTCTCTCTTTCTCTCTCTTAGATATTCCTTATCTCTTGGATAATCATAAAAATGAAAAACACTTCTTTTATTTTCTTTATACTTCCCTCTTAAAATTATAGCATAAAAACTTCTTTTCTTAAAGCAAATAATCTCCCTTTTCGATAAAGGGCTGATTCTTATAATGATTTATCACATTATTCTATTATTTTGTTTTATTTTCCTTTTCTCTTTCTTATTCTTTCTTGGGACTCCTTGGAATCAAAGGGATTCAAATATTTCGAAATTGCTTTTTAAAGATACTCATTATCCTTAAATGCATCAATATGCATCATTTTGCATTATCATGTTTATTTCTCATTTAAATATTCCTTTTTGAGGATTTCTTTTTATTTCTCTTTTATTTTCCTCATTGGCATCCCTTTTATCATAAGAAATCCTTGGGATACGAAATTCCATAAAGGGTACTCAATTATTCACCTTTTCACTTAATTTCCACATTTAATCAATGTTTTCAATTTCTTTCTTAATAAAGAAAAACATAATTAATCTTTTCTTTTTCTTATTGCTTTTCTTTGCAACTTTAGACTCCTTGGAACCCAAGGAATCCAAGAGGCACGAAATCCTCTTTGGATTTGCCTTCTAGAGGTTTCCATTATTTCTTTTCTCGAATATTCAATTATCCATTTACTAATTGAATTTCCTTTGTTATTTTCCTTTTTATTGGGCCCAATAGCCAATAAAGCCCACAAATCAAATAACAAGGCTATTTTAAACGAAATCCATTTATTCTCAACCAAATATATGATTATTTGTTCAAACATCTTTAATATGAGAAATTATATTTCTCACCACTTGAACCCAAAATTTGGGGTTATAACAGTTATGGTCGTGGTGGTGTGCTGTAGTGTTTCATATCCTACTTGTGATAGGCAAGTGGATGGACGTCCTGCTCATAGTTCGCCTAAAAGCTCATAATCCTGAAAGCTGATGGAAGTAGCTGAGAAAGAATAACCAAAAACCAATTGAGCAAGTTCCACGAGGGAAGGAAGGCCGACAAATGGGCAAATTCTTATTGGCGCCTCAACTTTTTCATCCGGCAGAATTTCTCTTAAAGAAAAGTAGTGCAAATTTCTCTACTTTTTAGGCATGCGAAAATAGTAATGAAGCAAAAAAAACACCCGCATAAAGATAGATAGTTCTCATTTTGTACTACTACCAGGAGGTAAATAGCATCATCATACCTGCCAGGATAATTATGTGTTGTCCCCCTTTTTTTCGGCTCCTTCTCTTCTTTATACTAAGACTCATCCAAGCTATCTCATCTGCCTGGAAATTGATATGAACCCAGCTGATTTTGCTCAGTTCAGACTGTTAATTGTAATGGTTGTTGGTTCAGTCATGTGGTCATATATAGGCCACCTAGTTTATTTTCTGTTGGGAGAACCACATAGGCCAACTATAAGAAAAGCATTGTTGAGTACAACTTGATTGTGCACAATCCTTTACCTTTTTAGAGTGGGTACGTATATCTGAATACTAAGTGGAAAAACTCCAGAAATATTTTCTAGAGTAATTGGTCTATAAGAAAATCATTTTTCAAATAAGGTTTTGAACATCTGTCTAAAAGAAAGCTCTAGATTTTTCTAAAGTATGCACCTTTATTTTTCTTGGGGGTGCCCTCTCTACTGTTTTGGTATATAATCTGAATTATGCAACTTAAAATTCTGTTCTCTCACAAAAAGAATAAGAGTTAGTATCCATTAACAAGTGCAGTAGAATAAGAGGGGTTAGGAAACATATAGCTCTACGATAACTTAGTTCAACCATGTTTCATTAAACTTAGGGAAAAGTTGTTTATCATGATTTAACATGATTTTTGAATTAGTTTAATGCAGCAATAAAGAACTCTGGTATTCTATGCATTTCAAAAATGCAGACTTTATGTTTATTTCAGATGTTGTTCAACATAAATTGTACAACCAGGTCACATGTGTTTCCATTCTGAGCTACAACATTAGAAGAAATAGGGCACACCATGTTGGATGGAAACATCCCACCAATCTAAAATGAAAAAAACCCTCCAACAATTATTGTATAACTGAAAACTACTAGATTATTCATTTTTTCCTACTCCACGAAACCAAACTCAATTTTTTGGTCGCTGGATTAGCAGATATGGTCCAATTCTGCTGAACACGGCGTACAAAACATACCCTTATAGGAGATGTTCTTCAAAACATAGTAGCCTTTTATTTGACATTATTAAATTTCATACTGATTAGTCAAATAAGTCCTTATTGTCCCGAGTGCTTACCATATTTTATATGCTTGAAGTTTAGTCTTTTGTGTTATTTAATATATTGGCATGATTTTGTTAATTGCAGGTTGCACAATAGGATGTTCATCTAAACTATTTTTTATTCTAAGAAATACATAGAAGTTATATCGAAGTTGTCCACATTCATCCTTCATCTTATAACTTATGAGAATCTCATAGTCAGGGAGATGGAAAACATAGTCGTCCCATGTCCCGTCTTCATCACTCTGCTCCACAAAATACGAACTTCAAAAATGTACATTCATTGCTCTACTTGCGCACAAGGTGCAACCTAGGCATGAGAGTTTAGATATGGACATGATCTATAGTTGTATAAGTATTATAGTAACAAATGAAGTTCGTTTTTATATTGTATTTGGTAATTTGTTCAAGGTGGTAAAGGCTCACGCCCTCCAATATGTACATCAACATTTTGTTCAATACAATAAAGGAAAGAGTTTGTGAATTTTCCATGATTTGATCAATTGTGTACATTGGATGGATATTGTTAAGAAATAATGTTATATAATATATCATACATCAATTTTCTAATTATCATTATAACTATTTACGATGGAGTTTTTTGTCCCAATAAACCTTGATGAGAGTACTTATAAATTTGTCATTATTGGTATTTACGATAGAAATATGTTGTCGTGATTACCAACTATGACAACCAGTTTAAGTTGACGTTATATCCATTAGCGATAACATCAATTTTCTGTCGTTGTTGATATTAATGATGGAATGAAATTTTTTGTCGTCACAGGTAATAATGGCAAGACCAATAATGACGATATGCGATGACTAATTTTTTCCATCCTTAATAGATATAACGACCAATTTTTTCCCAATTACGACAGACATTTTCCATAGTTATTGTTATAGTTTCCTGTAGTGAATAATACCCAAGACTAGCTTGTATGGTGAATGATGACTATGTGTCTTTATTCATGATATTGGATATTGATTTAGATACATGGGTACTTGTTAGAGAACAAGTTGTGACAAATAGGACCACCTTGAGAATGACACATGCAATTCATGTAATGACATGTCAGAGTCATATCATAAAGTGATAGTGGTGACTGTGATTGTTAGACCTGAATTCAAGACTATTATCATATGTTACTTTGAGTGCATTGACCACTATCCTGACGGGCTCTGAGTAAGGGTTTCCGAAAAGGTAGTCATTGGGTGCATTTTGACACATATGGATGTATGTAATTATGTTGATGAAATTTTCCCCTCCCCTGGAGTGATATCTCTATCACTTGATAAGAGAAACTTTTGAAATGCATGACTATGCTCATGTGAGTCAATATGTGATATTGAGCTCAGAATATCATGAATAGTCTGCTATAGTTATAGGAAAAAAGATTGAAGGATAAGAGGATGACATTTACATGCCTCTTTCAATCAGGATATCTGTGACAAAGGGATTATACAGTCATGCTAATATTGATCACTTTGTAAGTTGAAGTTGTTCTCCAACTCATTCCTATTATTTGTTTGGCTAGACACCACTATTTTCTTGTGAGGTTTTGAACATCACTACCAACTAATTAGGAACCTATTGGTTTAACACATAAGGATGCATAAGGGAACCAAAGTTCACAAATAAACAAGTGATTAGAATGGCCCCAAGTCATAAATAGGTTGATTTCCTATCCAATCAGATGATTGGGATGTCAAGTCAACTGATTGGATTAGTTCGGTCAATGGATCCCTTGATTATCAATTGGTCAATTGGAATTTACCCTGGACTAAACCTATTAATCAATTGGGAATCCTAGTCAGTCGACTAGAATTCAATGGAGAATTTAGATCTAGATCTGGACTGACCCAGTCGGCCAATTGGAAATCCCAATCAATCGATGGGAACTGTAGTATGAGTCTTTAAAATGAGGATAATTTGAGATTATGGTTAGGAAAGGAATTGGAATTAGGGTTTTTTAAGCCCATGCCTCTCCTATATATATGGTGCACATCCCAAAGGAGGAGCCACACATGTGATACAACTTGTGAGACAAGTTGGTCATCTTATTTCTCTCTTGAAGAGAGACGAAGTTTTCCTAAGGACAAATGTCCATGATAGGAGAAGAAAGGGTGTTTTGGGACGACTAACACATTCATCAACTCTTGTTTTTCTTTAAATTGGTAGCTAGGGTGGTGAACTGTGTTCTCCCTCATCCATGCTGGTGAAGTAGATGCCAATGGACATGCACAAAGGCTTGGAGAAGTTGCTTGACAAGACGACACAAGGTAATGCAAAGAAGACAACCATGCAACGGTATGGTGCCCAATTTGAATTTTTGTTAAACAATTTAGATTTTTGGTGGACGATTCATATCTAGATCCAAAAGTTCTCATTCTCTGCTAATAAAGTTGTGTCTAGTTGTTAGACAACTAGTATGCACATAGGTATATTCTTTATTCTTTCCTCATCTTTTAGTCACCAACATTTTATAGCTATGGCACATTTGGTGGCTAGGGTGAAATGGGAAGGAAAATTTATGTTAATACACTATGTATGCTTTCCCAAAATACATGTAGTGATTTAAGATCTGATGATGTATGCTTTAAACATTGATTTGTGTTTTGAACCATAAAGGATTCCTTAGATGAATTATGTACAGAAATGATTCACATTTGAACTAGTACAATGCAATAACCTTGAATTTTCTCTTTCCTCTCGTATGTGCTATTCACTTCATTTTGAACTAATTTCTCACTATAACCCTTATTTTCTTATTTTGAGTTGTTTTGAAAACTTTTGAGGTAATATTATGCTAACATAAAAAGTGGTGAACTCTTTTTGATATAAATCAATGTTTCACCTATATTATGCATCATCATCTCTCATCCCCTTTTGAACTCATATATATACATCATTCTATGATTATTTTTCTATGGTTGTGTAGAGGACACTCTAACATTTACAACACATCAATTTTTTCCAAATTCTGAGTTAGTGTGAGAGAGTTATGCCTAATTGAAGTCTTCCCTTACTTTAGCCTTGCTCTAGCCCTTTTAATCAGATTTTGAACCAATATGGCCCAAGGGCGTGTGGCCCACTTAGACCAATACTTTTTTTTTTGGAAATCTATCTCACATGCCTTTGACCAAAATGCCACACTTAAATTCCCTTGATTTTGGACCTTTGGATACTACATCCATGGATCCTAGCACCATCCAACGGTCTCCCACGTTCTTCCTCCTTTTACAGCTGCAATAGTGTATGACTGCCATTTGGTTGGTTTGGGACCTCGACGTCCTACCTAACCCCCAAATCGGAATGACCACTGCCTTTGCCAATACTTCCTCCCCCTTTGTCCTCTTTTTCTAGTGTGAATCATAGTGTAACCTCTCTCTTCCATCTTCTCTTTCCCTATTTCCATTGTGGTCACCACCAACAATCTTCCCTTAGGGTTTCCTCCCTTGAGAACTCCCAGGAAAAGATGAAACCTTTCTTAACATTGCCCAACAACAAGGGGTCAGACCGACATGTTCTTCAGTGCCATCCTCACCTGGAGCATCCATGCCCAAAGCTTCGACGAGAAGTGCAGGCGTTGCACCACCACGGTGGGGCTCTGCCTCACGAGCTTGCCCAAGTTAATGGGACGATGATCATGCACCGTTGATGCGGCTCAGGGTCAGAGTAATCCATGAATATGTCGGCCCTATATCACACCCACTCCTCACAGGCTTCCCCCTTTCAACTCCCTCTCCCTAGGCCAATCATTGTGGGCCATCTCGACAGCAGCGCCAATGGCATCACGCTATGTGTCAAGGAAGCCACCTCTCCCTCCTCCTTTCTTGTGGTCAACATCGACCACAAGTGATGGGCAGAGACAAACGACATCCACTTATCACCATCACCCTCTTACACATCAGGCCTGGGCATTGAAGGGTGACCATGTACAACACTGATGGCGCGCACCCACAGCCTCCAGATGGAAACCAACAAACTCAATGTGTCATCAAATTATAAAAGTAACAACCCCTCTTTTTCCTTATAGTTTTGATATAAATATAAAAATAATAATAACTTCTAATTCCTTGTCCCAAATTTGGCATATCATATATGATTTTTTATCCTTTCGATGAGATATATCCACTGGCACTACTTTTAGAACATAGTTCTTCTTTGTTTTCTCCTTATTTCCTAGAAATCATGTCTTTTGTATGCTATTTGAATGACTAATGATGTATCTTGCTCCCATCTAGTGTTGTTTCTACTATATGACTCTTGATCTTCATAAAAGTAAGTTTTAACCATCTTTTGCCTTGAATGACGAAATTGATCACTTTGACCTACTTAAGTTACTATTTCGACATAAATATGGCTCGAGTATGTGTTTCTTTAGTGCAACATGTTGTACATGAAGTTTTTTCCCTAACCTATCATCATACAATGATTTAATTTCGAAATCAGTAACCTATCTTTAGATTTGTACTCTACTAGACCTATACCTTGTGCTAATACTCTAAATATACTATTTATGTCCTCAAGTACTTACTTTATGCCCTTATATGTGATGTTGAGTACTTATAACCTTGAAACTTTAAACCTTAAGAAAAGTTGGTCCTAAATGTTGAAACCCTTATGTTCACCTTATAATTAGTCCTTAAATGACTTGTAAGAAAAATTGCACTGTATCATACTCATATGCATTCATGACTTATATATGACAACTATTGTGATGTGAATACACATATTGATAGTTTGACTCTAATATCGCACGAATGGCCCTCTAATGATTACCATGTCATCTTAGACTTTCAATCAGTAGGATTATCATGCTATTACTATATAATCCTAAACTGATCTTCTTAGTGCTTCTATGGCTTGGAAATGTACAATGTTGCATGATTTGATCTAATATGAAGAGTTGTGAACTTGCATGATTAAACCATGATGATGATAACATGGATCTCATTCTTGCCCTACATCTAAAATTAGATATTTGCCTTATCTTATAATAGTCATAATGTGGATGGTCTGCTTAGACCTACAATATAATTATGATACTTGGATGGTTATGATTATTTGCATACATGTTTGGATCCTTGGATCTAAGAATAAACTACTTGAAACCTAGGTCTAAAGGAACATCCAAATGACTTATAAGATTCTTATCCTATCAAACCATAGTGATCTAAGTCTCTATGTTTTGACTTTTATATCTTAGGTCCCCTTGAGGATGGACCATCTCTAGAGATGTTATGATAACTCATTCACTACTCACAATGTAAACTTAATCTCTTTGACCCTACTATGTTATTGGCTTCCTTGTATGTATGCTCATATGAATGCTTGGCTAGATAATTACTAATTTGATTTACTTGCTCATATGTATGTAAGGGGCACAAGGTCAGGCGCCTTACTGGAGATGTCCAGATAAGGCATACCATGTTGATAAAAGGATTGGCTAATCTTGGGCACCCTTACGAACTCTTCCAATGGGAAGCTGATCATTGGCTATTATATGTTGTTGAGTATAATGGAAATACACTTAAAACACACATTGTATAAAAGAATATTGTTGAATTTTCTTGCCTTGTTTCTACTTCTTTCTTATATGATGTTTCTAGTCAAGAAACTTTTATATACTCTTAAACTATTTACTTTCCATTTCATAGCATACTTATTTCCTTAGCATTAATATATTGTGTTTATTGAATTTTTTAGTTTCCAAATGAAGATCTGATGCACTCAAGACTCTCAGATCTGAAATGAATCACCAATGGGTATACTTGAATCAAGAAATGGGTACATATCTCTCATCTCCATGGTTAGTATCTTGTTATCTCTTATTGTTACTACTTTTTATAAATATTTCTAGTGTCAAATATTTGAGCCATTCTATGGACAGTCGTCCAAGTCCACTCTCCTTTGTCTATGTAGCCATTAGGAGTGTGGACCTAGATAACAAATAGTTCTATGACATACAATTTACAATATGCTACATATTTGTATTACATAAACAATTTTGATTCCTTGAAAATCATTTTTTGGCAGATGTGGATAAGGAAATTAGGTAATTGTGGTGTGATCTAAAATATGTAACATTGTTGTTTTTATTTTGGTCAAAAGATTACATAACATGTATGTGGCTTGGATGCCATGCCCTCTCTCTATATATTCTCCATGTAAATTTCAATTATGTAATTAGAATAGGATGATGTGAACCAGTGGGACACAGTTGAGATGAGGAGACAATATGCCCATGCCAAAGAGGATGGTACCTAGAGGGTTCTTGATCAAGATGAGATGATGAATCAATCAACAACACAACAAATGCACAAACAAGGACTACTAGTCAGCCGACTAGCTTTCCCACTCGGTTGACTGGGGAACCTATTAAGGGAGGATTTAGGATTACATAAGATGTAAATCAATTTGTGGTTTTTCTAAAACACTTGTTGGCTCAATATGTACTAGTTGGCATATCATGTTTTATTATAGGTGGTGATTATTATAGTACATGATATGTATAATAATATGTAATGGTGTTGCATATGTATGAATATATGTATATATACATATCTATCAATTTAATATCAATATTTAAGATTCCTTTCATGTCCTATACACATTAAAACCTTGTTCGACTATGTGTGGGCATGCTCAATGTGGTGCATCGTCTATCTTTGGGAAGTGTGATAATAGGTATGTGGGTCTGCTCTACTAGGTGCATATCTTTTTGTAGTGGACTTAGGTTGGACTTGAATATGTGTTCTTGATAGGATTAAAACATAGAGTAATAAATAAGGCATATACTTCATATGATGAATTATTAAAATATATTTGTGCAACCATCTATCCAATAATTGCATAGGATGCAATCAATAATTATTACCTACAAAATAGTTAAGTTGTGAATAGTCAACCATAGTTGACAGATAACTTAATTTATTTTGGATCTATGATCACTAGAATGGTTCTTGTTGTAATCTTCCATATTAATAGTGAAGCCTATTATTTTGAATAAAATAGTGGGAACATAAATTAATCGATTAATTCTGTCAAATCAGAATTTTGAAATCAAAATTATTTTTTTAAATCAATTTTTTGACTAGTGTGATATCTTCTATGTAGATCAATGGGACACATAAACAAAAACCCTTTTTCATAGTGATTGGTCCTTGAGAAATAAAAACTAATTGTAAATAGCCTCAAAAACTGGTTTAGGATGCTAAGAATTGTTCTCAGACATGAGCATAGGCTCTATGTCATGGACACAACAATACCAAATGAACCAACTCCAATTATTCCTAGGGTAGAAAGGGAAGAAGCATTACGATGATGTTGTGAACATGAAGTGCCTCATACTATGCTCCACATAGTCATAAGCCTCATAAGAAACATGATAGTATGGATGTTATTGAGATAGAGCACATCTCATGAGCATATACCAAGAACAAGAAGGCAAGTGAGGTATGATGTCTTTAAGGCATTGTTTAAGTGCAAGATGGCAAAATGGGATCCAATTGGAACCTACATACTCAAGATAATTGGATATGTTGATTGTCATGTAGAGTAGGATTTCCTTTAGGCCATGATTTGGCAACATATGTGATCCTACAATAGATTCTATATTCACACAAACAATTTGTCATAAATTACAACCTGAAAACTTTTGCTAAGACATTTACAGAGCTACTTGACATGTTGACAATAAGTGAAGGTATTATGAAAGATAACCCCAAATTTATGATGATGGTCAACAAAAGAAAAGGAAAGTCTAAGGGTAAAGGAAAATCCAAGAAAGGTTCTAAAGCTGGCCAAAAGTCTTCTACACTTAATACAACAGGAGGAGTGGGTAAGGGAGGTAGTTGTCACCATTGTCACCATGCTAGATGTTGAAAGAGAAATTTCCCTCTCTACCTTGAGGAACTAAAGAATAAGAAGTAGGGGACATGTACTAGATGTTATGGAAATAAACTTATATACTTCTTCATATTTGGTATTCGATACTAGATGTGGGTCTAAAATATGATCAAATATGCACAATCTAAAAATAAGTAGAACCTTGAAGAAGGAGGGGGTGGTACTACACATTACAAATGGAGCAACAGTTGCTGCCACTACTATAGGAACCTATTATTTATTTATATCCAATAGGCTTGTAATAGAGTTAGAGAACTATTATATACATTCCACAAATTGAAACATTAATTCTATATATTATTTAACCATTCTAGACATTAAAAGAGAAATTTCCCTCTCAACCTTGAGGAAGTAAAGAATAAGAAGTAGGGGATAGGTACTAGATTTTATGTAAATAAACTTATATAATTCTTCATATTGGGTATTCGATACTAGATTTGGATCTGAAATATGCTCAAATATGCACAATCTAATAATATGTAGAACCTTGAAGAAGGACGGGGTGGAACTACACATTACAAATGGGCAAAGAGTTTCTGCCACTACTGTAGGAACCTATTATTTATCTCTGTCCAATAGGCTTGTAATAGAGTTAGAGAACTATTATATACATTCCATAAATTGAAACATTATTTCTATATCTTATTTAGATAAGAATGGTTTTGAGTTTCTAATAATTAAATGGTTTAATTTCCATTTACAAAGATGAGATCTCTTAAGGAAGTGCTCATGTGTCTTATGGTCTTTAATTACTAGATTTTGAGACATGTTGTAAAACATAAATACCAAGAAGTCAAAACTCAATGACTCTAACAAAACTCATATTTCCCACTATTTTCTAGGGCACATAAATGAAATGTAAAAGTATAGACTCCATTATGATGACTACCTACTATGTTGATATGGAATCTAAAAACATGTGAATCATGTTTATTGGGAACGATGACAAAAACACATTTGAATGGAGACGTTGAGAGAGTTGGGGACTTATTAGGTGTCATACATACTGATGTGTGTGGACCTTTTAGCATAGGTGTTAGAGGTGGATACTTTGCTTCATCTCATGTATTGATGACTTTAGTAGATTTGGGTGTGTGTATTTTACGAAACACAAATAACAATAACTTGAAATGTTTAACGATTCATGAATGAAGTACAAAACCAACTTGGTAAGAATATTAAAGCGCTATGATGTTATCATGGTGAATAATGTCTTAACCAAGAGTGTGAGGCCATACTGAGTAACCTGGTATTGTATCATAGTTGACTCCACCTAGAAAACCACAACACAATGATGTGTTGGAAAGAAGTAATCCCACCTTGTTGGAAATGATATAGTCAATGTTGAGTTTACATAATTTTATGATTTCCTTACAGGGACATGCTCTTGAAACCTCTACGTTTACGCTTAACCAAGTACATTCCAAACCTTTTGAAAGACATCATATGAAATATGAAATGTGAAATGTCCCTATGTCTTTATTCGAAGTTTGGGGATGTGAAACTTATGTCAAGACACATTTGTATTAAAAACTTGGACCCAATCATATGAATGTTTCTTTGTTGGATACACTGAGAAAAATAGGGGTTACTACTTCTATATTTCATATGAAAACAAAATGTTTGTTTTTGTTGTATGTCTTAAAAAGGAATTTAAATCTTGAGAAAGTAGTGGGAGGAAAATAGAATTTTAAGAAGTTCATGTCCAACAAAGTGACATTGGAGGTTGATAGGTAACACGAGGAACCAAAAACTATTGTGGAATGTCAAGTTCCTATTACAACACAAGACACTTGAAGGTCTAATAGGGCACACCTTGATCCAGAGAGATGTCAATTTCTCATGAATCAAGAAGATAATGTGTTTGTCATTGAGGACGATGAGGCAACCACCTACAATGAGTCTATTGAGGGACCAAATTATGGGAAATTTATTGAAGCCATGATATTTGAGATGGTCTCCATGTATACCAACAAGGTATGGACCTTGGTGGATCCAATTAAAGGTGTAAAATCCATAGGGTGTAAATGAGTCTTCAAGAAGAAGACTGGACTAGGTGATAATGTATAAACCTACAAAGGTCGATTGGCAGAAAATTGGTTTCAAATAAGTTCAAGGTGTTGACTATGATGAAACTTCTTCACCAGTTGCCATGGTTAAATCCATTGGGATTATGCTCTCTATTGCAGCTTATCATGACTATAAAGTCCAAAATTGGATGTTAAAACCACATTCCTTAACGAGATTCTACTTGAGGTCTTGCACAAGACACAACCTGAAGGTTTTATCGCTCCAAATATAGATAGAAAAGTTAGTAATCTACAAGGGGTAAATGCAACATCCCACATTTTTAAATAAAATAAGTTTAGGGTATTAATTGCAAAATTTAAAATACAAAATTTAAAACTTAGACATTAGTGCAAGTTATCCCAAATATCAAATACTTAATATGAATTTTGATGTAACGAAAATGAAATATGTTTCTTCTTTTCTTTTCTTTATGATTAAAAGAATAAATAGTAGTATGCTCTCTATTATTCTCTCTCCTATGATAATCCTTCAATTATATATAAAAAGATAATGAATAGGCCCTAGAGTGGATAATAACTTATAATTCAAAATTTAACTCAAATGCTAACTCGCTAAGGAAAGTAAATTTCACTTCATCTCATCTTTAATTATATATATTAGGATAATCACCAAAATGAGTTTTATAGGCTAAAAGGTAGTCAAAACCTAAATCTAATCATATACGAAGAATCTAGACTCATTCATTAACTAATGGTTAAAATTTGAAGTCAATAGGACTTTGTTTTTGAAAAACCACTAGAGGGGGGGTGAATAGGGTTTTATGGATATTTTAAAAGAATTTAACTCAAACAACCACAATTGAGATAATAAGAAGGAGACAAGGTGTCTAGAGTGGTTCCAACCTTAGCAAATACTAAGGCAGTCAATCCACTACCCGGTTGCTTACCCAACCGGGATTTTGAAAGTATTTAATTTTATTACCTCGCAAGGATATTACATAAAATTACAAAACTTTCAACACCCTTTGGACATCCTTCACCTTGAAGTAGTCTCACCAATTTGAAGCAGCCTTCCTTGAAGTAACTTCAAGCTCCCCCTTGAAGTAGCCTTCCTCTTGAAGTAGCTTCCCGTTGAGACAGCCTTCTAGAAGTAGTCCAAATATCTCCTTCTTCACCAAGAAGATAAAACTCTCTCCAATCTGTAGCCTCAAACCCTAGGAGTAGCAAGGAGAGTACAAGCAATAAGAAAGAATAAGAAAGGAAATGGAAATTACAATTTACCACTTGAAGCACAAGGCTTGATTTCCTATATCAAGCGTATTGATCTCCTAACCAATGAGTATGGAAGTGTAGGTTTAGTGGATAGGAGATGCTAGCCTATAGGACACGAATTTGGAGCAAAGGAAATGAGTAGCAAGTACTAGTGTTGCTCAATCGCTCAAAACAGATTGCCAATTGCAAGTATGAAAGCTCAAGTATTGCACAAGTGTGTTTTGGGTGTCCTAAGGCTTGCCCTATTTATTGGAATGGCCTATGAATGCTTAAGGACGTTCTAGACACTTTCTAGGGGGTTCTAAGTGCTCAAGTAGCCGTTAGATATCCATTAGTTGCTTTAACAATGGCTAGTTAATTAATTCTAAAAATTGCAGATAGAGACATTCTCGGTCGAAGATTTGTCGACCGAGAGTCCTAGTCGGTCGAGGACTTGTCAACTGAGGGACTGTCTGTAGCAACATTCTGATCCAACTCCCAACTACTTTGTCTGTTGTGTCTAACAGCTATTTGGGTCATTCTCGGTCGAAGAGTTTATTGATCGAGAGTGTCTCGGTCGAGAAGTTTATCGACCGAGAATGACTCTGTTTCAATGTTTTAAACTAAGTACTAAGTGTGTGTATGAGTGTACAGTTGTGACACTATTGTAGAGGATGACCTATCTAAGTGTTGTGATTGACTAGGGAAGATCTAAACACTTGATTTACATGATATCTAAGTACTTGTACATTATATACTTGTACAAGTTTTTACATTTGATTACAATCATGAATTAAAGCAATTTGAGCATATAGATCTTCCAAGTAGTTTGTCATCCACCTAATTCCTGCAACACTCAAGTAGCACGTTAGATCCATAAGAATGAAATGTTTGTCATCATCGAAACAAAGGGATTATAATAA
This sequence comes from Alisma plantago-aquatica, assembly GCA_963693085.1. Classification (NCBI taxonomy): domain Eukaryota; kingdom Viridiplantae; phylum Streptophyta; class Magnoliopsida; order Alismatales; family Alismataceae; genus Alisma; species Alisma plantago-aquatica. The sequence continues at coordinate 1,164,452,076 of OY856413.1, read as the reverse complement.
TGTCCAATTTAGCCAATAGTTTTACCATCCAAAATAATTAGGAAAGTTAATATATAGTTTAGATTAAATAAATGATTTATACATTGATCTAAACTAAGTTTGTTGCCATTTAAATGTCACGTGAGCTATTTTCTTCTTTTCTCCTATAGTCTCTATCACATGCAATCATCTAGATGCAGATTCTTTTGTATCATTTAGATTCCCATCAGATGTCTCTACACTCATATCCTACCTTGAGTAGGAGACCTAGAACAAGCAACCAAGCCATGTTTTACTTCTCTGACCCCGATCACCCCCACAATGCCCCATTTTCCTAATTTTCTTCACCATCACAATCCTTGATGCAATTCAAACCCAACCATATTGGGTTTTAAAGGACTTCCTACCATATCAATGAAACGTCCTTTAGGGCTTGATCTCCTCTTCCTGTCCTAAGATTATATATGACCCTATTGTCCATGAAACCTATATATGTGTGGTCCAAAATGATTTATAAGATCAAAAAAATGCTCCTCCCCTTCCAGTTTTCTCTTTCTCGCCCAGACTAGCATTGTATACTTGACTTGCCCTCCAGTGAACACCTTGTACGTCTCAACCTCCTATGTTGTTTCTGGATAAATTGTTTATTCAATAAGTTTCCCTAACTCTCAATGTTCCTTTTTACATCATCAACTTGTCCCAAAAGTATCTACTTCACCAGATCTCAAGTTTGCCCCAAGGCAATGGGTGTTATATTGTGTTGGTGCCTTGGTCGTCTTTTTTTATTTTGCACCATGTTTATCTTCAGTTTGATATGATGAAGCCATCTTGAAATTTATGTAGTGGAGTTTATCCCTATTTTAGTGTGTCTAGTTTCTCTTGATTTCCTTTTCTATTGAGCCATGGAGTAGAAGCCATCTCGAGTTCTTGATCATCAAAAGTTACGAGCCTTAGCTAGTGAGGTCTGTCCAGTCTTTAGGAAAGTTCCTATCACCTTGGTTTATGATGATGATGGGTGTAATCATATTTTTGGCTTATGGGTTTGCTCAGAGAGTCGATTGCTCTGTCTTCACTTTGAGAACAAAGATCCCAACTGTGGGTTTCTCGATTCTGACCCTAATTTGAGTTGATACTTTTTCATGACACCATGGGCTTTTTCATCTTTTTGGCATCCCTCCCATCAAAGACATCACACCTGGCTACGTCAAGGGCATCTTGGCCATGTGGGCATAGGGTATTGGTCCAACTAAGCATCCTGGCCTAGTTTTGGATAAATATAGCCAACATGGATTTCTTCCGCTTTCTTATTGGTGCATATTTTGGAAATTCACATTAAATGAACTAATTATCAGAGTAATAAGTGTAAATACTCATTGGAGAGAATTTTTGACAAGGAATCCGTTTTTGGGGTCTCAAACTATGTTTTTCCTATCTATTTTGTTGTTTTCATAGGGAAACATAAAACCCTAATTTTGAGTAACATGTTACTTAATTAAGTAGTATTCAAACTGAGTTTTCCAAACTTATTGATCTGATCTGTAACCCTAACCCTAATTCAATGCAGTATGATCATGTTTTCCTAGAGACCAATTTAGCGTATATAATGTTAATTAAACTCAAAATTAATAGGAATCTTGTTAGTTTCAGGAACGTAGGAGTTGACTCAAGATAAGATACACTAACTTAGGATCTTATTTGCTCCAAGATAAACAAGTCATGTTGCTGAGAAAAGTTATTTGATGGTTGCTTGATTGTTAAGTATAAATTAGAAATTATGATTTCAAGTTCAATGTTCTAAATCATGTTCGTTATATCAATTGCGTGTTGATTGCTATATGTTATGTCCTATGGTTACAATGTTCACTAAAATTAGAGGTTATGATAAATGATTCCTGAACTTAAAATTCAAGTTTCAAGAAGGAGAAATCCCATCATATAAAAGGTTAAAGATCATGTTAATATTAGTTTTAATATAATTAGAATTAAATCAGTGTTTGTATGCTTCTTGAATCATGGACATCAAAAGTAAGGGCTTTCCTAGAAATAATGTTCTCTTAAGTGGGCACCATAGAGACATGCATATATTTACTACTCAATTCTTCATGTTATTAATGATTCAAGAATGCTTATAGTTAATTCATGTCAACTTTTATTTCACGTCAAGTATATTTTTTTATTATGTTATAAAGTAATTGTACCATTTATTGATGTGTTGTTTTTCCCCTTTGCATGGCTGGGGACGTGATGCCCCTACAAGTTGGAGGAAATAAGGACTAAAGAGGAACAAATAAGGAATAGAAAACCTTCAAGTGCAACTTGCTAGGGTGCCATCTACCTTTGAGGATCTTAATATTCAAATATTTTCCTTTCATGTTTAGTTTCCATGATTAGAATGTTGGAATCTTAGACTTGATAATGAACTCATTTGTAGTTTTCCTATTTAAAGAACAATGTGTGCATCTTTTAAAATAATGTATGGTGATTTATTTATTTATTTGAAATGATTATAGTAATGTGACATTCCTCTTTAAGATAAATTCTTCCACTCTGTTATATTAAATTTTCAAAAGTGGGGTGTTACACTAATGGTATCAGAGCAAACAAGTAGATGGAAACCAAGAAACAATCTGATTCATATGTTCTAACTCCAGGTATATGTGACCTTTTTCTAGATGGCCCCTAAGATATATGATGAGGGAAAGGATAAAGATGATGGTGCTAGCTCATCTAGTGAGGGAAGTGAACTAGGAAGGAACCCTAAGGCAACCTTGGAGGATTTAGTTTAGGCGCTCACCTATGCCCTAGCACAAGGGCAACATCAACCCATACACCATGAGCTAACTTTAATGGACTTCTTAAAGATAAGGCCTGAATCCCTTACTGGAGAAAGAGAAGTTGATGTCGTCACCAAGGGAGAAGAATGAATTAGATGCATGGAGCATTGTTTTCATGACCTAGACTGCCCTCAATAGTCTAGGGTTCGGTTCGCAACCTATATGTTGAAAGGAGATGCTCGAACATGATTTCTCAACTTAAGAGCAACCGATGCACCTGCACTCACATGGGAAGATTTTGTTGAAGCCTTCTAGGAGCACTATGTGTCTGAATCCATGATAGAGAAGGAGCTGGAGTTTGCCAATCTATCTCAGGTGGGTGACATGACTGTGACTCAATATGCCATTAAGTTTAGGATGTTGTAGAAGTATGCTTATGATAATGATGAGCAACATAGAAAAAAGAAGTTAATTCAAGGACTCAATCCTAAGCTAAGATTTGCCTTGTCAGGAAGAGGCCACAAGACCCTTCAAGTTACCCTAGATTCAGCCCTAGAGCTGGAAGACAACCCTAGAAGGTCCTATAGGAAGAAAGCTCCTAAAACGAATAACCAACATCAACGTCAACCTACCAACAACCATAAGAGGATGGCTCTTGAGCCTGCTATCAAAATTGAGAAGACCCAATGTCCAACATGCAAGAAGAACCATATAGGCCCATCCAGGTATGGTATAGGAGCATGCTACTACTATGGAGAGGTTGGACACCTCAGGTCGAACTGACCTAAGATGAAGAAAGATCCAATTTAAAATCTAAATCCACCCCAAAATCAGAATAGGATAGGATCCTCCACCTAAGAGATAAGCTAGGATTTTTGCATTCGACTTAGACAATGATGATCAAGATAATAATTAATTCGTGCATTACAAGCCCTAACTTTTGATTTATGACATTATGAAAAAACTATGAAACTTATTTGAGAGGTGGGTGAACCCCTAAGGTGGGTACTAGTCTAAGGAAATTTTGAGGACAAAATTTATTCAAGGTAGGTGGATTTGTAACATCCCAAGTTTTTAAATAAAATAAGTTTAGGGTCTTAATTGCAAATCGCAACTATGAAATTTAGAACTTAGACTTAAATAAAAGTTATCCAAAATATCAAATACTTCCTATGAATTTTGATATAAAGAAAATGAAATATGTTTCCTCTTTTGTTTTCTTTATGATTATAAGAATAAATAGAAGTATCCTCTCTCTAATTCTCTCTCTCTTACGATATTCCTTAAATTATAGACAAAAATATTATGAATAGGCCCTATAGTGAATAATAACTTCATACCTCAAAATTTGACTCAAAACCTAACTCACTAAGGAAAGGAAATTTCACTTTGTCACATCTTTTAATTATACATATTGGGATAATGACCAAAACGAGTTTTATAGGAAAAAGGTAGTCAAAACCTAAATCTAATCGTATAGGAAGAATCAGGCTCCTGAATTAACTGATGGTTCAAATTTGAAGTCAATAGGACTTATTTTGATCGTACAAATTAATTAGGAAAGTTAGCATATAGTTTACAATAAATAATCAACTTATATACTCATCCAAACTAAATTCGTTGTCATTTAAATGTCACTCAAGATATTTTCTTCTTTTTTCCTATAGTCTCTGTCACACACTTTTATCTGGATGTGGATTCTTTCATATCTGTTAGATTCCCATTAAGTGACTCTAGACTTATCTCCTACCTCGAGTAGGAGACTGAGAACATACATCTAGGTTGTGTTTTCCTTCTCTAACCCCGATCACCCCCCCCACACACACATTGCCATGTTTTCCTAAATTTCTTCACAATCGCAAACCTTGACATGATCTGAACCCAACCCTACTGGGTTTTAAGGGACTTCCTACCCTATCGAAGAAACACACTTTAGGGCTTGGACTCCTCTTCGTTCCCCAGGATTATATACGACTATATTGTTCATTGCACCTATATATATGGGGTCTAAACCGACTGCCAGGCTTAGAGAAATGCTCCTTCCCTTCCAATTTCCCCTTATGAGCTCTAAACCAATGTTGTATACTCAACTTGCTCCTCCAATGAAAACCTTGCATGTCTCATCCTACTCCACTGTCTTTGACCAAATCATTGATTTAGTAATTTTCTCTTACCCTCAATGTTCCTTTTTTACATCATCAATTTGTCCTGAAAGTATCAACTTTGCTGGCTCTCAATTTTTCCCCAAGGCATGGGTTCTATTATCATGTTGGTGCCTTGACCATCTTTTTCAATTTTGCACCATATTTATCTTAGGTTTGATATGACGAAGCCATCTTAACTTTATCTAGTGGAGTTTCTCCCTATTTTAGTGTGTTCAGTTTCTCCTAGTTTCCTTTCCTACTGAGCCATTATAGAGAAGCCATCTCGAGTTCCTAATCACCAAAGGTTATAAGCCCTAGCTTGTCGGGTTTGTCCGACCTTGAGGAAGGTTCCTAGAACCTTGGTTTTTGATGAAGATGGGTACAATCATGTTTTGGCTTCTGGGATTGCTCATAGAATTGACTGCTCCATCTTCGCTTTGTGAACAAAGACCCCAGTTGTGGGTTTCCCAATTCTTACCTTAATTAGAGTTGATGCTTTTTCGTGACACCATTGGTTTTTTTCTTCATCCTTTTAGCCTCCCTCCTGTCAAAAACATCATACATGGCCGTGTGGAGGGCATCTTGGCCAGTTGGGTGTAGTGCATTGGTCCAACTATGCCTTATGACCGAATTTTAGATAAATATAGCCAACATGGATTTGTTCTGCTTTATTATTGATCCATATCTTGGAAATTCATAGTAATTGAACTAGTGATGTCTAAAATAAGTGCAAATACTCGTTGGAAAGGATTTTTTGACGATGAATCCATTTTTATTGTTTTCAAACCATCTTTTTCCTATTCATTTTGATGTTTTTATAGGGAACCCTAAAAACCTAATTTTGAGTAACATGTTACTTAATTTAGTATATTCAGACTGAGTTTTCCATATTAAATCATCTGATTAGTAACCCTAACCCTAAGTTGGTATAGTAAGACCATGTTTTCCTAAAGACCATTTTAGGGTTTACGGTGTTAATTGAAGTGATAATTAATAGGAATAATGTTAATTTCAAGAACTTTGGAGTTGAATCAAGATCAAATACACTAACTTAGGATCTTATTTGCTCTATGGTAAATGTGTGATGCAGCTGAGCACAATTATTCATGGTTGCTTGATTGTTAAGTATAAAGTTGAAATTATGATTTCAACTTCAATGCTCTAAATCATGTTCATTATATCAATTGCTTGATGATTTTTATATGTTGTGTCCTATGGTTACAATGTTCACTATGATTAGAGATTATGATATCTGATTCATGAACTTAAAGTTCATGTTTCAAGAGGGAGTAATCCCATCATGCTAAAGTTCAAAGATCATGTTAGTGTTAGTGTTAAAATAATTGGAATTGAATTAGTGTTTATATGCTTCTTGAATCATGGACCACAAGAGGTCATCAAGGGCTTTCCTAGCATTAAGGTCATTCCTAGCAATCATCTGCTCTTAAGTGGGCATCATAGAGAGATGCATAAATTTACTGCTCAATTGTTCATGTTAGTAATGATTTGGTAATGCTTATAGTTAATTCATGTCAAATTTTCTTCCACGTCAAGTATATTTATTTTAATTATGTTAAAAAGTTCCAGTACCATTTACTGATGTGTTTTTTTCCTCCTTTGCAAGGCTGGGGACGTGATTTCCCTAGGAGTTGGAGAAAATAAGGACTGAAGAGGAGCACCCAAGGATTAGAAGACCTTCAAGTGCAACCTTGTGGGGCACCATCTACCTTAGAGGGTTGTAATATTTAGATATTTTCCTTTCATGTTTAATTTCCATGATTAGAATGTTAAAATATTAGACTTAATAAAAAAGTCAGTTGCATATTTTCCTATTCAAAGAAAAATGTATGAATCTTTTTAGACAATTTATGGTGATTTAATTATTTATTTGCAATGATTATCATAATGTGACATCCTCTTTCAAGATAAATGCTTCTTCTTAGTTATATTACATTTTTAAAAATAGGGGTATTACAATAAACCTATGGATTGAAGCAAGCATCTCAGATCTAGAATCTTCATTTTCATGAGGAAATCAAATAGTTAGGATTTAATAAAAATGAAAACAAACCTTGTGTTTACAAGAAGATTAGTGAGAACATAGTTGTATTTATCTTATTGTGTGTAATTGACTTACCCAATCTATAATTGATTAAGACCTAATTCGAAAGTATCTTTTCCATGAAGGAATTTGGAGAAGAATCCTATCTACTAGGAATCAAGATCTAAAGAGATAGATCTAGAAGGCTTCTTGGTCTAAAACAAAATAAATACATTGACAAAGTGCTAAAGTGGTTTAACATCCATGGTTCTAAGAGAGGAAACTTAACAATGTTACATAGAATAAGTTTTTATAAATAATAAGATCCTAACTCTTTGGAAGAGTGGGCATGCATGCGTGAGATTCCATATGCCTCAAAAATTAGATCTATCATGTATGAAACATTATGTACAACACCCAATTGTATCATATGCTTTGAGCATGATGAGCAACACCAACTGAATCTGGTTGATGGTCACTAGATATTGTAAAGAATATCCTTAAGTACTTCAGATAAACTAAGGATTAGATCTTAATTTATGGAGATGTGGAAGAACTATTTATAAACAATTACACCAATGAAAGATTCCAAATTGATAAGGATAATTATCATTTGTAATCAAGATTTGTGTTTTGCCTAAATAGTGGAGCTGTAAGCCAAAAGAGTTTCAAGAAAGAGACCATGGATGATTTTGAAATAGAAGTTGAGTATATTGCCACATATGATGTAGAAAAGTAAGCAATATGGATTAAGAAGGTCATTACTGAGTTGGGTTGTTCTAGAGGTTGAGTATATTGGCACATTTGACGTATAAAAGGAAGCAATATCGATTAAGAAGTTAATTAGTGAATTGGGTTGTTCCAACCATCAAAGGCATAGTAGAGCTATAATTCGAAAATAACGGATCCATTGTGCATTCTAAGAAATCTAAATAGCATCAGCAATCCAAGCATATACTCAGATGTTAGCATCTCATACAAGATATCATATAATGAGGAAATGTTAAGTTTGTAGAGTACCAATTGAAAGTAATATTGTTGATCCCTTGATGGAAGCACATTCATAGAAGAATCACAATGGTCATGTTAGATACTTTGGAATTAGATTTTTGAGTGATTGTCTCTAGAGGAAGTAGGAGACTATTGGTTGTATGTCGTGAGAGCCATAATATAATGGTTGTAGTTGGGATACTTTGTATATGATTTGATTATTAATGAAAGTCAGTTCCTACCATAATGTGTATTTCATTATTAAAGTAATAAATAAACCTAATATTGTCCTAAGAATGTTTGGAATCAATGGCATATATTTGTATTGAGGACGTTAACATGAGATCATATGTACAGTTAGATTATTAATTTGGTTATGTCCCTAGTTGGATATTATTTTGGATTATAGGTTAAAAATAATATATATGAATAACATGTATGGTGAGTGATGACTATGTCTTTGTAGTCATGATATTGGATATCAACTCATATACATGGGTACTAGTTAGAAAACAAGTTGTACTAGACATATCTACCTTGATAATGTTAGAAGGAAGTGATGTAGTGACATGTCAAAGTTACATCTCAAAGTGATAGTGAAGACTAGGATCTTTAGACTTGAAGTCACTACTGTAATCACATGTTGTTTAGTGTGCTTTTACAACTAGCCCAACATGCTCTGAATAAGGGTTGCCAAAAAGGTAGTGATTGTGTAACACCCAGATTTTTATATCACATGAGCGTAAGCAAATTTTTTTTTTTTTGGGAGTGTCACAAACATGATAACCATTGCAATGAAAGTAAATGAAACACTTTGCAAAACTGTAAAACTAATTCATACATAGCTTTTTGTCAACATAAAACTACATCATGTTTATTCATAAGTTCATAATAAAAAGATATCAATACTTAGGATCATCTAGGTAGATGTAACCCCACTAGGAAAGCTTGGAAATCTCCTAGACCTTTACTTGTTCTTTGAATCCTCGGCTGCTCCAAAACCTACGGACATCACGTCCCCAGCCATGCATTGGGAAAAACAGTCGTTAGAGTAAGTGGCATGAGTATTATGAAATATACATTGCTAAAGAGATGAAATTGGGTATTATAAACATGAACTAACATCAAACTGTGTGTAAACTGAAACATAAAACATCTTATTTCTCAATCTGAATCTTTATCTTTCTACCTTATCTTATTCTGGAGACATGTATCCTGGTACATGGATCTCAAGACCTACACCAAAGTGCTTGGGTCATACTTATCTTATCTAATTCACTCTCATCATACTCATGGATGAGATTATGGGCATGCTCTAAACTAAGGTATCTTTTACTTACGATTTTTATCTGACTGTGGCCACCATTATATAATTAGTCCTCCTGAATTGGCGTATCTACGCCCTGAATTGGTACTAAGGTACCCTGAAATGGCACTACATGCCCTGAATGACACTGAGGTGTCTCTGGATTGGCGTGACTACGCCCTGAATTGGTGTCACAACACCTCTGAATTGGAGTAAACACTCCTCTGAATTGGCAACAGATGCCTCTGAATCGTCTCGAGACTACTGAATGAGGACTTATCATATAATGTCTTATGTGAAGGTTTCGACTTATTTATCTTAAGTCTAAACTTACTTAATTCTTAATCTGAACTAAAGCTGAATACTGATAGCTTTGCTGAATACTGAATCTGAACTTATCTTATATTAAAATTGAACACTGAACTTATCTAAGATTGATTACTGATGACTGAGCATGTATTGAATTATGAATCTCTTATTCTTAAATTATGAACTGAATCTACATCTGAGTATGAATATAGATATCAATTACTTCATAATCGGGATTGGGTCTAAAACCCTTATCATGTATCTTTATTCAGAATCTAACTACTCACACCATGAGTAGTCTAAGCCTGAATCTACATCTAATATTGTTATTATCTGGATAATCCTTAATCTAATACTTCAATCTGATAGAAATGACTTAACTACTTTTGATACTAAATATATGACAACTAAATCTGAAGGCGTAGGAAAAGGATCTGAACTAAATATGAGAATATGAAGTATATGAGAGTTCTCAAGTATCAAATATATAAAAGAGTGTAATTTCTGACAAGGTAACTCAATTTCTATAAAATCTCATTAAATCTGATCTCAATACATTCATATGAACTTAAATCTTAAATCTTAAAGTAGGAATCATATAGAGTCTCATCTTGGAAACTTAATCATGACTTTATCTCTCATAATCATAAACTCATGTTATGATATATTCTAATCCCAATAGTACCTTTACCTTGGAAATTGGGCCATGGCCTACCATGTGCAACATCCACATTACCACATAACTTAACTTTTAAACACTAATCTTTCTAAGATCTCTATTTCACTTCTAAACTCTTAGATCTCTACATATATATAAGAAACCTTGATGACATGTTTCTACTTGAATTCTTAGCACACAATTACATCCATAAATGAGGGGAATCTTAACAACATGTTCTACTTGAAATCTCAATACATTCTTATCCCACATTATCATGTATGACTATCTTGGTTGCATATCTTATCTTGTAGTCATATTCATCAATATGAATCATCACTAATAGTTCTTGTAGAAACATAATTCTCTAGTCTTCTCATGAACCTGGTTCTTGAGTTTCTATCATTCTTATAAATCTTAGTAACATATCTCTTCTCGAGATATTAGGCACATGTAAGGAAATAGCCATGAATGTATGAAAATCTTACTTGCATACCTTAACATAAAATCTTAGAACAGTGGATCACATAAAGTATGAAGTCTTATGAAAATATGTTGAGTTTGATAAATATGAATACTCATGGTCATTAACCACTTACCTTTATATTGAAGATGTTCTTGATGTAGCCTTGTTTCCTTGGTTCACAACATATATACCTAGTCATCAACAAAATTGTATAAGTCCATGTGTAATCTCCTCTATTTGTTTCTAAATCTCAAACCCCATCATCCTAATCTCCTATAAGGAATTAGGAATCATATTTAACTAAGACTAACTCTGATTTAAAGCATGATTCATGTTTAAACATTGAATAAAACTTGATACACACATTATACGACATACACATACTAATATATTCATTATACCAAAAATAGCATATACACCAATATATAAGAACATACCTCATAGACCAAGAGTAAACTCCATACATATGCACATATACTACTCTTACTGATTCATTTATAAAAATCAGATAAAAATATAATTGTAATAATTTTCCATACTAAATAGGCACATAAAATACACTTTGCCTCAAAATACTCATGAATCATCTTTCATAATGGCCACTTAGGCCAAAAACTAAATATGAATTTGATTATATATGAAACTCCATCAAAACTTACAGAAAGGTAATCATACAATGTAGTAATATCATGTATTAAAATAACATGTCATTTAAAAATTAAATCATGGGTGAAATACCCAAAATACCCCTATTAGGGTTTACATCAAAAATTTCATTAAGACTTCACATATGAAAGATCAAGCTCTGAAGTTATGTTAAACATATAAAAATACACATTCAGTAAAATTTGTATGAATTTCTAAAGGCATTTACTATTTTTAATTGACCAAACATCAAAATCATATAGTTTTGAATACACTATTTTTAATAAATATCAGATATCAAAATTGTAATATGGAAGTATTTTTATATGATAATACTCATCATGAGCAATCTGTAGGTATCTTGTTTGTCCCAAAATGAGCTCTACATCTTAAGATATTAATTTTGGAAGAACTACTTTACCAAAGTGATGCTAACCGTTCAAACTTGATCTAACTGCTGAGAAGGATCAGCGATCCCATCCTCATCCCAGACGGATGGGGCGGGATCCGCGTCTTCTTCACCCACTGAGAAAGGGGGTTCTTCTCCCCTATTTCTCTGTAAGAACAGAGCAACGGCCTGGAGGCTTCGGCGGCCGGTGAGTAGGCCATCCTCGTGCGAGGTGAGCCGTCCTTGACAACGGATTGGCTCGCCTGGATGGGCGGCACTGTAGATGCCAGTGAAGGGGCCATGATCAAAGTTGCAAGAAGAACTCATGGCTGCCACCATCATGCTCCCCTTCACCTTCTTTGTTCTTATGTCTTGCTCTCTACCCCTCTCGATTTGCGTTGAAGGCCTAGCATAGGGTCTGACCGCCACCAAGCATCCAAGATCCAGAGGTTTTATACCCCCACTCTGACCCTATCTTGGGATACGACTGCCCATCGCGGGCGCCGTTTGGACCCAGAAAACAGGGGTCACGGACGGGGGTTCGTCCCCCTTTTTATTTTATTTTTATTTTTCTATTTGCTAAAAGTCCATATATCAGAAATATTTATATAGCCTATCCTATAGCTGAGTTTGACCTCATATTTTGGGAGAAACACTCCATGTTTGTCACTTATATATGAACAAGATATCAAGTCAAAACTTATTGGATAAATGCTTCAAACTTGTCTTTTAAATAAAAATATTATAATTATTAATTTAATTACCTAGGTCACCATATACATCAAAAACATCTAAATTTTCTCCCTTGATCTTGTATATCAAATATCCATGTATCAAAATTACATTGAGTATTTATTATGAACACAAAATGCTAAATCCCCAAATTTGAATTCCAAGGACCCATGTGTGAAACTTAATTGTTCCAATAGGGTTGGAATTGGGATCTAGGGGACATGGCCCATCCCTTAGTATTTCAAAGGGTCCATGAGCTTAATTGTATTCTAAATTATGAAAATATGTCTTCAATCAATTATAATTTCTCAATTGAAGCTCGTGTATGACATATGTGATTAATATTTCTTTAGTTACATAACATGGAGGCCTAAACTAGGCCTAAGGCTCAAGCCATGAACTGGACTCATCATATTATATATTTGTCACATTATTGTTCATAGGAATAATTCATTTATATTCATATACAAACGACCACATCATACAAATTCTGTGAACTTAATTACGTACCTAGACATGGTTATGTTCATTATGTCCATTGGCATGCCTTTACTAGAAAACCCCACATAAAAGGATTAATTTAGCTATGAAATTAAGGATGTTACAATTCTACCCACCTTAAAATAAATTTCATCCCCGAAATTTCTCTAGGCTACTACCCACCTTAGGGTTCTGCTTACTTCTTCATTTATTGTAAGGCACACTTTGATTCGAACTTTTGCATGAAAAAAAAGATATGTAATGTATGTTCATAAAGATTTATGTGAGTATTATCTATTACCTTGGTCTACTTCTCAACTCATACTTAGGGTTTATGAAACTAAAGTTGTCCCTATACTTAGGGCATCTACTTCAACCTTATCATGACTTCCTAACATTAGTTGCACATGGTTGTCTAATCTTGGGTTCTTTAGGTAACTCCTACATTCCTAGATATGTGGTGATCAGGAACATACCTAGAGATGTGGGATCCTGACATGCTATCCCTCACTAACCCACTAACACATGTGTCCCATACCACATGGGCTAGTAAGAAAGGAGATATGCATAAAAGTCTAGTGCTTATGAAATTCATTTTCAATTCTCAATTGGCTGGCCATAACCATTGAGAATGGAGAAGCAACCTCATTAGCTAAGGTTAGGTTGAAACTGGAGATGTAGAATATGTAAACATCTATCTATGATATCCCTATTTCTTCTAAGGTGAAAACTCTTAGTCATTCTAGGTCATTGTATCTTTCTTTGGGAATCTATCCCTAAACCCTAATCTCTTATCTTCATCCTAGGGTGGCTATGAAAATCAACTTTTCCTAGTGGCCATTTACCAAATTGCTCTGATACCATATTGTAACACCCAGAATTTTATATCACATGAGCGGAAGCAATTTTTTTTCTTCTGGGAGTGTCACAAACATGATAACCATTGCAATGAAAGTAAATAAAACACTTTGAAAAACTATAAAACTAATTCATACATAGCTTTTTGTCAACATAAAACTACATCATGTTTATTCATAAGTTCATAATAAAAAGATATCAATACTCAGGATCATCTAGGTAGATGGCACCCCACTAGGCAAGCTTGGAAATCTCCTAGACCTTTACTTGTTCTTTGAATCCTCGACTGCTCCAAAACCTACGGACATCACGTCCCCAGCCATGCATTGGGAAAAACAGTCGTTAGAGTAAGTGGCATGAGTATTATGAAATATACATTGCTAAAGAGCTGAAATTGGGTATTATAAACATGAACTAACATCAAACTGTGTGTAAACTGAAACATAAAACATCTTATTTCTCAATTTGAATCTTTATCTTTCTACCTTATCTTATTCTGGAGACATGTATCCTGGTACATGGATCTCAAGACCTACACCAAAGTGCTTGGCTCATACTTATCTTATCTAATTCCCTCTCATCATACTCATGGATGAGATTATGGGCATGCTCTAAACTAAGGTATCTTTTACTTAAGGTTTTTATCTGACTGTGGCCACCATTATACAATAAGTCCTCCTGAATTGGCGTATCTACGCCCTGAATTGGTACCAAGGTACCCTGAAATGGCACTACATGCCCTGAATGACACTGAGGTGTCTCTGAATTGGCGTGACTACGCCCTGAATTGGTGCCGCAACACCTCTGAATTGGAGTAAACACTCCTCTGAATTGGCAACAGATGCCTCAGAATCATCCCGGGACTACTGAATGAGGACTTATCATATAATGTCTTATGTGAAGGTTTCGACTTATTTATCTTAAGTCTAAACTTACTTAATTCTTAATCAGAACTGAAGCTGAATACTGATAGCTTTGTTGAATACTGAATCTGAACTTATCTTATATTAAAACTGAACACTGAACTTATCTGAGATTGATTACTGATGACTGAGCATTTACTGAATTATGAATCTCTTATTCTTAAATTATGAACTGAATTTACATCTGAGTATGAATATAGATATCAATTACTTCATAATCGGGATTGGGTCTAAAACCCTTATCATGTATCTTTATTCAAAATCTAACTACTGACACCATGAGTAGTCTAAGCCTGAATCTACATCTAATATTGTTATTATCTGGATAATCCTTAATCTAATACTTCAATCTGATAGAAATGACTTAACTAATTTTAATACTAAATATATGACAACTAAGTCTGAAGGCCTAGGAAAAGGATCTGAACTAAATATGAGAATATGAAGTATATGAGAGTTCTCAAGTATCAAATATCTAAAAGAGTGTAATTTCTGACAAGGTAACTCAATTTCTATAAAATCTCATTAAATCTGATCTCAATACATTCATATGAACTTAAATCTTAAATCTTAAAGTAGGAATCATATAGAGTATCATCTCGGCAACTTAATCATGACTTAATCTCTCATAATCATAAACTCATGTTATGATATATTCTAATCCCAATAGTACCTTTACCTTGGAATTGGGTCATGGCCTACCATGTGCAACATCCACATTACCACATAACTTAACTTTTAAGCACTAATCTTTCTAAGAAATCTATTTCACTTCTAAACTCTTAGATCTCTACATATATATAAGAAACCTTGATGACATGTTCCTACTTGAATTCTTAGCACAAAATTACATCCATAAATGTGGGGAATCTTAACAACATGTTCTACTTGAAATCTCAATACATTCTTATCCCAAATTATCATGTATGACTATCTTGGTTGCATATCTTATCTTTTAGCCATATTCATCAATATGAATCATCACTAATAGTTCTTATAGAAACATAATTCTCTAGTCTTCTCATGAACCTGGTTCATGAGTTTCTATCATTCTTATAAATCTTAGTAACATATCTCATCTCGAGATATTAGGCACATGTAAGGAAATAGCCATGAATGTATGAAAATCTTACTTGCATACCTTAACATAAAATCTTAGAACAGTCGATCACATAAAGTATGAAGTCTTATGAAAATATGTTGAGTTTGATAAATATGAATACTCATGGGCATGAACCACTTACCTTTATATTGAAGATGTTCTTGATGTAGCCTTGTTTCCTTGGTTCACAACATATATACCTAGTCATCAACAAAATTGTATAAGTCCATGTGTAATCTCCTCTCTTTGTTTCTAAATCTCAAACCCCATCATCCTAATCTCCTAGAATGAATTAGGAATCATATTTAACTAAGACTAACTCTGATTTAAAGCATGATTCATGTTTAAACATTGAATAAAACTTGGTTCAAACATTATACGACATACACATACTAATATATGCATTATACCAAAAATAGCATATACACCAATATATAAGTACATACCTCATAGACCAAGAGTAAACTCCATACATACACACATATACTACTCTTACTGACTCATTTATAAAAATCAGATGAAAATATAATTGTAATAATTTTGCATACTAAATAGGCACATAAAATACACTTTGCCTCAAAATACTCATGAATCATCTTTCATAATGGTCATTTAGGCCAAAAACTAAATATGAATTCGATTATATATTAAACTCCATCAAAACTTTCAGAAAGGTAATCATACAATGTAGTAAGATCATGTATTAAAATAACATGTCATTTAAAAATTAAATCATGGGTGAAATACCCAAAATACCCTTATTAGGGTTTACATTAAAATTTTCATTAAGACTTCACATATGAAAGATCAGGTTATGAAGTAATGTTAAACATATAAAAATACACATTCAGTAAAATTTGTATGAATGACGTTTACTATTTTTAATTGACCAAACATCAAAATCATATTGTTTTGAATACACTATTTTTAATAAATATCAGATATCAAAATTGTAATCTGGAAGTATTTTTATATGATAGTACTCATCATGAGAAATCTGTAGGTATCTTGTTTGTCCCAAAATGAGCTCCAAATCTTAAGATATGAATTTTGGAAGAACTACTTTACCAAAGTGATGCTAATTGTTCAAACTTGATCTAACTGCTGAGAAGGATCGGCGATCCCATCCTCATCCCAGATGGATCGGGCGGGATCCACATCTTCTTCACCCACTGAGAAAGGGGGTTCTTCTCCCCTATTTCTCCATAACAACAGAGCAACGGCCTGGAGGCTTCGACGGCCTGTGAGTAGGCCATCCTCGTGCGAGGTGAGCCGTCCTTGACCACGGATTGGCTCGCCTGGATGGGCGGCACCGTATATGCCAGTGAAGGGGCCGTGATCAAAGCTGCAAGAAGAACTCATGGCCGCCGCCATCGTTCTCCCCTTCACCTTCTTTGTTCTTCTGTCTTGCTCTCTACTCCTCTCGATTCACGTCAAAGGCCTAGCATAGGGTCTGACTGCCACCAAGCGTCCAAGATCCAGGGGTTTTATACCCCCACTCAGACCCTATCTTGGGATACGACTGCCGATCGCGGGCGCTATTTGGACCCAGAAAACAGGAGTCGCGGACAGGGGTTCGCCCCCCTTTTTTATTTTATTTTTATTTTTCTATTTTCTAAAAGTCCATATATCAGAAATATTAATATAGCCTATCCTATAGCTGATTTTGACCTCAAATTTTGGGAGAAACACTCCATGTTTGTCACTTATATATGAACAAGATATCAAGTCAAAACTTACTGGATAAACACTTCAAATTTGTCTTTTAAATAAAAATATTATAATTATTAATTTAATTACCTAGGTCACCATATACATCAAAAACATCTAAATTTTCTCCCTTGATCTTGTATATCAAATATCCATCTATCAAAATTACATTGAGTATTTATTATGAACACAAAATGCTAAATCCCCAAATTTGAATTCCAAGGACCCATGTGTGAAACTTAATTGGTCCAATAGGGTTGGAATTGGGATCTAGGGGACATGGCCCATCCCTTAGTATTTAAAAGGGTCCATGAGCTTAATTGTATTCTAAATTATGAAAATATGCCTTCAATCAATTATAATTTCTCAATTGAAGCTCGTGTATGACATATGTGATTAATATTTCTTTATCTACATAACATGGAGACCTAAGCTAGGCCTAAGGCTCAAGCCATGAACTGGACTCATCATATTATATATTTGTCACATTATTGTTCATAGGAATAATTCATTTATATTCATATACAACCGACCACAACATACACATTTTGTGAACTTAATTACGTACCTAGCCATGGTTATGTTCATTATGTCCATTGGCATGCCTTTACTAGAAAACCCCACATAAAAGGCTTACTTTAGCTATGAAATTAAGGATGTTACAGATTGGGTGCACCATATGACACATGGGATGAATGTGAGTCATTTAAATGGAATTTGTTTCTCCTTTGGAGTGATATCACCACCACTATATAAGTGAGAGTATGTAAATGCATGGTCGTGCTTATATTAGTTAATATGTCATATTGAGCTAACAATATCTTGAATAGTCAGCTCCAGTTCAACGAACACAGATTGAGTGATAAGAGGATGACAATTCCATGCCTCAGTTTCAATTTGGATATATGTGACAAAGGGACTATACAATCATGGTAACATTGATCACTTTATAGGTTGAAGTCTTTCACCAACTCATTCCTGTTACTTGAGTGGCAACAACATGTGGCTAGACACCAACCTTTTGTTGTGAGTATTTGAACATCACTACCAACTAATTAGGAACCTACCCGTCACAACATAAGGATGCATAACAAAATTGAAGCTTATAATCAAACAAATGATTAGAATGGTCCTTAATCATAAACATGTTGATTTCCTATCCAATCCAGTAACTAGAATATCTAGTCAGCCAATTGGATTGGTTGGGTCAATGGATTCATTGATTATCAGTTGGTTGACTAGATTTTACTCTAGTCTTACCCATTAGGCTGATTGGGAATCCCAGTCGATGAATTATAATTTATTAGGGAATTTAGATCTAGATCTATACTGACCCAGTTAGTATATTGGGAGTCACAGTCGGACGATTGGAACGACAATTCAATTTTTCTACACTAAGTCTGTTTTGATATTGTCTTTATGAAAGAAATCAAAATCAAGGTTTCCCAAGCCCATGAATCTCCTATACAAAGGGGTCACATCGTAAATGACGAGAACACATTTTGCACACATGGAACAAGTTCATAATCATATTTATCTCTTGAATAGAGAGAATGTCTCATATTCTGCTTCACTTGGTGGCCAAAGTGGTGCACTAAATTCTCCATCATCTGCATGGAACAAAGTAGAGGAAGAGGAACATGTGTGGAGTCTTGGAGAAGTTGTTCCACAAGACTACAACAAGATGCTGCAAAGAAGACAACTGTGAAACAACCATGTGATGGATCTAGATTTCTTTATAGTACATTCAGATTTCTTGGTGGCCGATTCAAATCTAGATCCAAAAGTTTGAGTTCTTTACTGAAAAATAGGTGTCTAGTTGTTGAAAAACTAGTGTGAAAGAGAATAATCTGTATATTTTATACATCTTTTATTGACTGACTTTTTATACAAAGGATTCAACAGCTAGGTTAAAATGCGAAGAAAAAGTTTTTTTATTCTATTGTTCCCCCTTTTTAAAAACCCTACAATTACATGCTAAACCAAGTAACCATCATGAATTGTAACCCATTCCCAATATTGATGAACTTTTTAATGAATTGAAATGTAATCAGTAGGACCTGAGTCTTACTTGTATACATAGAGTACATGATCACATCATTAAAAAAAATCAAACATGTAATTTTTATAGGAATGAAATTCACTACTCAATTATAATTATATCAAGATACCATAGAGTATAATAGGAAGAAAATACTTAACTATTCTAGAGGGAGTATAAAGATACTCAACACACATTATAGGTGTATACATGAAAGGAAAACCAAGTTAATTTAATGTTGATATCGTAAAAGCTACACATATCAAAGATGTTGTGAGACCTATGACCTAGCTTAATTTATCAAACATGCTTTATTTATATTCCTATGTGTTTGGGTTCTTTAGTTACATGCTTGTTATACTTATGTAATCATGTTGCTGATGATTTTCTCGTATGCATCTACGTGTAAATTCTTAGTTCTTGGAGGTTGATCTGGTATTTTGCACATAATCATGTTTTCTCTCTCTATCTTGGACTTGGTTTGGTAACCTAAGATCACCTAATTAACCACCTTGTCATTCCATCAATGAAGGATCAATGGAGTCAACCTATCTTGTTTGTCTTATGTGATTTCATCCATTGGTAGAGCTACTGGGTGAAGACTAACAGGGACTATTTGTCATGAACCAGCAACCCTTAGATAGGCCTTCCGTCAACGACTCATGGTGGCACTTACTATTAATCGATCAAAAACCAATGGGAACTAGATGGTAGGCCTTTCACTCTCCATTGTATGAGAACAATGAGAGTTAGATGGTCGTTGACTTCTCATTAATTGGAAACTAATGGAATATGATAGTAATGGTGACGACGTGTGAAGAAGCTTGTCCACTGATACCAACCGATGGATCTAAAGTGCCTACAGATCAATAAAAGTTCAATGCTTAATGTATGTTTTATATCTTTTAATTGGAAATTGATGATGCTTTTGGTATTGTATATTGATGGGATTTGGGTTTGAACCTACCAATGAGAACCTAGATTGCCTTCCTCTATTGCAAGATATGATATAGCCTAATGATGGGAGATCATGGATTCTCTCAAATGAAGCTATTAATTGATGAAATTGTAAGACCAAAGTCTCTACAACTTTGGCCACCTTTCTCTCTCCAATATGGATATAAATACCCTCTTTTCTCCTCCATTTTCACCTCAGTTGTGCAATCTATTGGGAAATATGGCATAGAGCAGGCAATGGAATTTAAAATTTTATTACCATATTCTCCATAACAATAGATCGGGCCAATAAGTATAATGCATGAAGGATGGTTTATGGGATATACCTGGTCCTGGAGCAAGTTCAGAGACAATACTTGTCGTTGTAGATGCACAACTCTGAATCCTAGTTGCAACAAGACTCGTTTGACTGCTGCACCTCCTGATTTGCACCACAGACTACAACCACGAACATCGTCTTCTTCAGCAGCTCCTCTTATCACAGACTACTGGTTGACGTTGTCCTCCAAGCAGGAAACAACAGCTTCCTGCCTCCATGGTAGTTCACACAGACTGCCTAGAACTCATGTCATCCCACTAGACCGGACAGGAAGGAGTTGTCCCTTTTCATCGATACTAGTCACCGACTTTCTCTCCCACAACCACAATTCTCAGTTGTTCTCTCCCGTGTCTATCTCTCCCTTGTCGAGTAGGACTTGACTGGGATCTTGTAGTTACCACAACCAGAGAGGACAACAATTGTCAGAGGAGTTGATTCTTAGTTGTCTGTGTTGTTGTTGTGTCTTGGGAAGCCCCCAGTACCCCTCTATTTCTAGGAGGGGTTAGGATTAGGGTTCCTGAACCCCAGCCAATGTGGGACTAAATGTGAAAGTGGAACAAACTAAGAGATCTTGAATTTTCACATCAATTTGCAATCTTCGACAGCCAAAATGGCATTCTGGTGCACCAGATGGTCATATCGCACCGGGATATGGTTGTCTCACATTGTGAGATGGCCGTCTTGTAGTTTCCAAATTGCACACGAATTAACAAATTTGATTTCCAATCAATATTGTATATTGATTTACTTATTTTGCAAGTATTTGAAATCAAAACTTTTGGAAACATCCCTAATGGTCATTCGCCCAGATTGGACTGTCTTGCACATGTGCGATTCCCATCTCTCTCTCCCCCTATGCTCATCTAGTGAGTCTTGAGATGGTCCTTTCAATCACATTGAATGGTCGGTTCATGGGGCCGAACTCAACCAACTCGCTCCTTGATTGGCCTGACAACCCACACGATCATCTCAAAACTTGATACATCTGTCTGGCAACCCAAACGGCCATCTAACTCAGTGAGATGGTCATTTGGCAGTCCAGTTCAGCCAATCTAGCAATCTGTTGTGTGAATAGAATACATGAATGCTTCAGTAATCAATTCAACTATCATTCAAGATCAAACTCCTCTTCTAGGCTGAGTCCAATGTGTGTGACACTATAGGTCTCACATTACGTTGGTAGTGAATGCCCATAACAATTTATGACATCACAAGCAAAGAGTGGTGCCTAGTCGCACATCATTTCTACCCAAGTAAATGGAAAAGTTGGGGAACAACTTCAACCTACAATCTGTGTATGGTGTTACCGTGTTTGTATAGTTCCTTTATCACTGATGTCTAGATTGAACTACAGGAATGGAGTAGTCACCCTCATTATTATTCAATCTTGTTTCTTAAATCAAGAGTAGAACGTTTGAGATATATGTAAGCTCAATATCACATATTGACTCACATGTGCATGGTCATGCTTTTTTCAGTCTCGCTTATCTAAAGGCCTAGGACATCACACTCCAATAGGAGGGACAAATCCCATGTCTATCACTCACAGTCAATCCCCATGTATGAAAGACACTCAATCATCATTATTATAACAACTAATGCTTTGGGACTGCGTTTGATGATGTCAAAGTGTACCCAACAACATGTCTTGAGTGTAGTGATTTTAGGTATAAAAACCTCAACCACCACCATCACTGTAAGAGCTGACTATGACTTCCATGATGATGGCTTCCATGTGTCAGTCTCACATTGGGTCTGTCTGATATACTATTCTCTAAATTGTATATGTGTGATTGGTTTGATATTGCCATATCATGACTAATGAGATCTAGTCATCAACCAACTCACACTATGATCTTATGTGTCATTGTTGTCTATTAACCTTCCACAATGACAACTGATCGGGGACATAATGAGAATATGTATATGTACTCTTAACATCTGTATGATCTCATCCACAAGGTTAGTAACTTGATTACATACGTCATTGAGTAATATAATTCTTTATACATTTATAATGTTATTTCATTATCTCATAACTAAACAAACATAATAAATTGGAATCTTGCCTTTTATTAATAATAAAATCAATTTTACATGATATGTCATTACAGTCATAACATGATTTTCTCTATGGGAAAACATAACCAACAAAATCCCACTTGCACTTAGAGACAATGACCCACAAATCGTATTCCAAGTGATCTAACATGACCATCATGCTTCTATTGTGAAAGTTCCTTTGTCAAGGGATCAACAACATTTCTCTAAGTTGGAACTTTACAAATTTTAACATCTCCTCACTATACAATTTCTTGTATGAGATGATACCGCCTTTGTATATGCTTTGAGGGCTGATGCGGTCTGGGTTTCTTAGCTTGTCCAATAGCTCCATTATTGTCACAATATAGATCAATTGTGTCGTTGATGCTAGGAATGACCCAAAGTTCTATGATGAATTTCTTGATCCAAAGAACCTCCTTTGCTTCACTTGATGCAACAATATACTCGACCTCTGTTGTAGAATTGGCAAATGTCTCTTGCTTGGAAATCTTCCAGCTTACAAACCCATTGTTTAGGCAAAACACAAATCCTGATTGAGATTTGTAATCATCTTGATCAGTCTGGAAGCTTGCATCAGTGTAACCTTTAACCACCAACTCTTCCTCTCCTCTATTGACCAAGAACTGATCCTTAGTCCTTCTTAAGTACTTGAGGATGTTCTTCATGACTATCCAATGAGCATCACCTGGATCTGATTGATATCTGCATGTCATTCTCATGGCATACGAGATGTCTGGACGGGTGCACAACATTGCATACATGATTGATCCAATTGGTGAGGCATATTGAATCTCACTCATGAGTTCCCTTTCTTCACAATTATTGGAAAATTTATCTCTAGAGATAGGGGCACCATGGTGCACAAATAGATTACCTCTCTTTGAGTTATCCATGATGAACTACTTCAACACTTATGTCAATGTATGTGCTCTGACTTAGTCCTAGAAGTATTCTGGATCTATCTCTATAGATATTTATCCCCAAGATGTAGGATGCTTCTCCCAAGTCTTTCATAGACAATTTATTCTCTAACCATGTCTTTACCTTTTGTAAAGTAGGGATGTCATTCACCATCAATAGTATGTCATCTACATACAATATCATGAATGTCACTATGCTCCCACTAACCTTCTTGTACACACATTGTTCATATTCATTTTGAGAAAAGCCAAACCCTTTGACTGTCTCATCAAAATGAAGATTCCAACTCCCGTGATGCTTGCTTCAATCCATAGATTGCCCTCTGTAGCTTATAGACTTTATTAGCAAACTTTCGATCTATAAACCCCTCAGGTTGTGTCATATATAAATCCTCCACAAGATTCCCATTAAAGGAAAGCAGTTTTAACATCCATTTTCCAAATCTCATAGTCATGATAAGATGCAATAGCAAGCATGATCCTGATGGATTTAACCAAGGCCATTAGAGAAACAATTTCATCATAGTAAACACCTGGAACTTGTCTGAAACCCTTTGCAACCAATATGTCCTTATAGGTTTGGACCTTTCCATACATTTCGATCTCCTTTTTGAAGAACCTCTTGCACCCTATGGGTTTTACCCCTTCAGGTGGATCCACCAAAGTCCATACTTTGTTGGTATACATGGATTCCATCTCAGATCTCATGGCCTCATGCCATTTATCAGACTCTAGTCCCTCAATAGCATCTTTATAGGTATCATCATCTATGACCAATTCACTACCTTCCTGAATCACAAGATATCCATATCTCTCAGGTTCAAGGTGTGTCCTATTAGATCTTTGAGGATCTTGTGTTACATGAGAAATTTGAGATTCCAAAACATCTTGTGAACCTCTTTGTTCCTCTAGTTTATCTATTGGTTCAATGTTTTCTTGTTGGTCTCAAACCTCTTTGAGTTCCACTTTTCTCCCACTAATTCCTTTGGAAATGAAGTCCATCTCAAGGAATGTAGCATCCCTAGCAACAAACACTTTGTTGTCAGATTGAGAATAAATGTAATATCCTCTTGTTTCTTTAGGATATCCCACAAAATAACATTTATTAGATCTTGGGCCAAGCATTTTAGGAAACATTTTCTTGACTTAAGCTTCACAACCCCAAATCCTCATAAAAGACATATTGGGATGCTTCCCATTCTATATCTAATATGGTGTCTTTTGAACTGACTTAGATGGTACTCAGTTTAGTGTAAACATGACGGTTTGTAGAGCATGCCTCAAAAGGTAGTTGGAAGCTCAGCTAAACTCATCATTGATCGCACCATATCTAGTAACATGTGATTCCTTCTTTTTGATACACCACTATGTTGAGGTGTTCATGGCGGAGTCCACTGGGATACAATACCATGGGCTCTAAGAAGGTCCTCAGTCTCCTAGTTTAAGTATTCTCCACCTTGGCTAGAATGAAGTGCCTTGATACTTTTACCATGTTAGTTCTCTGTTTCATTCATAAACTCCTTGAACTTTTCAAGAGCTTTTGACTTATGTTTCATCAAGTAAACATAGCCATACCTACTGAAGTCATCAGTGAAGGTAATGAAGTACTGATACCCACCTCTAGAAGTTGTTCTAAAAGGTCTACATACATCAGTGTGTATGAGTCCTAATATATCACTAGCCCTCTCATTGTTACCAGTCAAAGGGGTCTTAGCCATCTTGGCCAAAAACGAATATTTGCATGCCTCTAATGATTCGAAATCAAAAGATTCAAGATAACCATCTTTATGGAGTCTAGATATGTGATTCTCATTTATGTTCCCTAAACGACAATACCAAAGGTTTTTTTTGTTTGAGTCATTGAGTTTTTTCCTTTTGGTATTCACGTTATATACACCTCTAGATATATCAAGTGTAGATCATAAGACATTGGGGCACTACCATAAAAGATCCCATCTTTACTAATAGAACATCTTCCATTGTTTATAAGATATTCAAATCCTTTCTTGTCCAAATAGGATATAGATATGATGTTCCTATTAATGGCAGGTACATAATAGTAGTTCTCTAACTCTATTACAAGCCCACTTGGTGGAGTTAACTCATAGGTTCCAAGTGCACTGGCCACAACTATTGCACCATTAGCAACACGTAGTTCAACCTCACCTTTCTCTAAAGGTCTATTTCTTTTCAGATCCTTCACATTTGAGAAAATGTGTGATCCACATCCGGTATCAAGTACCCATAATGAAGAAGTAATGAAATTAATCTCTATAATATACACCCCATAAGTAGAGATCTCTATCCCTTACTTCATCTTCCTGGCCGCTCCCTTATCCTTTTCCTTACTTTGAGTGTAGAAGACTTGAACCTTAGCTTAGCCACAAAACACTTTTTGTCTTTTCCTTTGTCCTTGGACTCAACTCCACTGATCATCATCATGAATGTGTCCATCTTCATTTGTGCTTCAACATTTATCAAGATGTCAAGCAACTCTGACAACGGTCCATCCATGTTGCGTAAGTGGTAACACTAAATGAACTGGCTATATGATTTAGACAATGATTGAAAAATCACATTCGTAACTCTTGACCCAAAGGAAATCCTAGTTTCTCAAGATTCTCCATATGGCTAATCATATTAAGCACATGGGGCTCTATTGGATCTCCCTCTATCAGTTTGCACTCAAATAGCACCTTTGAGACAATATACCTTTCATGATTACCATATTGTTTATGAAAATCATAGTTCATACAGTCAAGCATAAGGTTCTTGATGTTCATAACATCATTGGCATGCTTCAAATAAGCACCCACATCAAATTTAAGAGAATTATGAGTGGATATTGGCTCTGGTATTTTAGGATCATGCAGAACACTTCTCAAGGTCCATGTCTCTGGTATTTTAGGATCATGCAGAGCAGTTCTCAAGGTCCTAAACCAGTTATGGAAATAAATCTCATTTAATTTGTCCGAGCGTGGTGATTTGTTTTCCATTTGATTCTACAAGAGATGAAATTCACATCTGTCAAAACCCATTTGATTTGATTTGATATGAAAATTTTGATGATATAATTATGTTTTTTATTATTACCGCTCCCACTATTTTATTCAATTTGATAGCCCCCAATATCAATTCAGAATATTGCAACGTACAATATTCTAGTGGGCTAGATCCAAGATGATTCAATTATTGCCCAATCAACACCGCAAACACAGTCAACCATCAAGGTAGGCAACTCATGCCAATTGCATCATATGAAATTATGGATAGATGATATGTGCGACCCCTTGCCATAATCATCTACATGCCTCTGGGCTCAGATGCTCTAAGAATCACAAGTCAATCCTGACCCAAAAGCTAACAAGATAATAATGCACCCCACGGAGGTGGAACCTACATCATTACCATCACACTTCCACGAGATAGACGACGCACCCCGCGGAGGCAGAACCTACGCTTAGTCGATCAAGCTTTTCATGTGTTCTGCTTTTGGAAAGCATCTAAGACTTGATATTTTAATTGAGGGAGTTTTAAATGTATATGCATATACTTTATCCAATCACCACATATATATTACGTATCATATGCATGTTATATCCTACAATGAAAACATGCAATAAATGAATGTTATGGTTATGGCCAGTCCTAATATAATCAATTGGAGCCACAAGGAATTAGGGTCATCTATGTCTACATCACATGTAGAAACCTATTGTTGTTGAATATTTGTGCTTCCCAATCTGGGTTGATCAGTTCAAACCTTGAACTGATCAGCTCGCCTCTTGGCTGGTTATTAGGTTGTCTCACTGGTCGTCTGGTCCTTATATCCACCATTGGTTTGATCCTTCAGCTAATTGGTACCCCCGTAGACAATCGATTTGGCTTGTCCACTATGTTAGGTTTTTCATTCGGTCCACTCGTCTTTGACACACCTTCATCTTCATCATAACAGGAAATTAAATTGTCCTACTTTTACATGATTATAGGGAAACCTCGAGTTACATTCGAGGGGAGAAAAGGTAGAAGAGAATTAACTTTACATTGGAAGAAAAGATAGAGACTTGGCAAGTAGACTGAGATAACCAGATAAACCATCCACATACAACCATGCATAGATAGGGGTTATTGGCCATAACCATATTACACATCCACAATGAAAACCATTTTAGGGTGACTGATGCGATGATTTTGAGTCACATTTATAGACATATTTTACTTGTGTTTGATGCATTTATTGGTCATTTTGGTGGTTAATATTGCATGATTCATTTACTTTGGTCTATGATCCTTCTCTATGTCAACTCTCTTGTATTTTAGTGTTTTGAGCATAAATGAATATAATAGTATGTTTTATTTCGACTTATGTGGTTTTGTGTTGCAATTTCACGAAAAATGAATATCTGCTGCCGTTGATACCATCGACAGTGGTCGATACCATCGACACAACCACAGGTTGCCAGCCGCAAGGAGCATCGCAGAGTCGATACTATCGACACAGAAGTCGATGGTATCAATATACTATTAGGTTGCTGGCGAGAAGACAGTCGATACTATCGACATGAGGAGCTCTAGCAACGGAAAAAGATAAAAGCGACGCCTAAGAGAGTCGATACCATCGACCCTTGTCGATGGTATCGAGTTAGCATCAGTCGCGACAAAGAAAAGAAAAGAAGACCAGCCGATAGCGCGCAGAGTCGATACTATCGACCCACGTCGATAGTATCAACAACGTTAGATACAAATTTGCTTCAGATGGTTCTAAATCCGACGGCTGTGGTACTTTGGCAAACTAACTCGGTGATTATACCTAATGATGGCGACCAAGAGCAATCTATCACGTCATTAGCCGCTGCACACGTCCCGAGAAGGGGTGGAGAGAAGAACAGAGCCCAGAAGCACGCCCCAGTCGTTCCGGATGCCGAATAAGCTGTTTTCCACCACCGAAAGGCGGGAGAACACGTATTCTACGCCAAGGAGTGCCTGGATCTCCTCCGTTCAGGGGTTTCAATTCTTATTTCACGCTTTTCCCTATGTGTCCCTTTGTCTCTACCATGTTTTGCTCTGAGATGAACATGCGGGGCTAATTCCCTTTATCTTTAGGACCGGGAGTAGCTCGGGGAATCATTGTATGACAATTTTATAATAGTAATTCATCATTTATCTCTCAAATCCGTGGTATGATTTCATTTTATCAATTATATTGTTATGCTTGACCACCATAATAATAATCTAATGCCCTTAATTACTTTGAAAGAAGAATTAACAGTTGAAAAGAGACATATTTTACAGTAATTGACAAATCCCTTGAACAAGATGATGTAAGGTTAATGGTGGAAACCCAAAGGTTGTTTCTAATGCACCTAGTTTAGGGTATAGGTTACTACGACGGTGGAACCGACCTAAACATAGGTCATGAATCACGACAGTGGGCAATTCTGACTACAGGCCACTACTCGGAGAGAGAGATGAATCTGAGTTGCTGTATAGAAATTCATACAATGATAACCCGCGGTGAAACCGCAATCCTAAAGATCTCCACTTGAATTGATTAAATTAAACCTTTAATCGAATGTTTTATTTTATTTTATTTTCTTTTAATTTTAAAACAACTCTCAAACCATTTTAAATCGGTCTAGCTGATTGCGAGTAGTTAGTAGTGGTCTCCGATAATTCAGTGTCCCTGTGTTCGACTCGGGCCTCACAAGGGCCTGTACTACATTAACGCGTACACTTGTGTTTGACGCATGGTAAAAGTGTGTCAAGTTTTTGGCGCCGTTGTCGGGGACACGACAATTGTCGGCACTACGAGTACTGCAAGTGGCCACTCTAGGCCATTTTCCTTTTATTTTTATTAGTTTGAAATCATTTCTAAAATTCAAAGTCTATTTTCTAGTTTTTGTAATCGTCAAGCACGATACTGAACTCAAATTTTCACTTTACAGGTACTGTGTATGGTGCAAACGCGTAGCACCGACTACTCACAACAGGTACCAGAGGTTCCACTGCCGGGACCTGACGACGAAGAGTACTACAATCAAGAACACTTGGAAGGAACTGATTCCGAATCCGAACAAGTAGAAATGGCAGAGGAGCAGACGATATGGGAGAAGATAAAGGCTTCTTCTTCATCTGCTTCAAAGGGGCCAATCAAGAAGCAGGCGATCAACATTCCAACTTACAAGATTGATCCTGCGTTAATCAACTCGGTCAAGTCGAATGCTTTCCATGGGCTCAAGAACAAAGACCCAGTCACTCATACAAGCCAATTCATGGAAAAATGTGACATGATAAAAATTGACAGATTTCCACAAGAGACGCTCTACTTGAAGCTATTCCTGAGTTCTCTGGCAGGGAATGCACGAGAGTGGTTGCACAATGTGGACAATGAATATATGAAATCATGGAATCACATGGTGGAGGTTTTCTTTGAAAGGTTCTTCCCACCCGAGAAGACGAATGACATGATCAGGAAAATCCACAATTTCACTCAGAAGGCAGGAGAGACCTATTCTGAGACCTGGGAAAGGTTTCAGATCATGCTTAGGAGGTGCCCACATCACGGGCTTGACAAGGAAACACAGGTCAAAATCTTCTATTTTGCTCTCTCCGAGCATGATAGAAGTAACCTAGACTCCACAGGCTCAGGATTCTTTTTGAACAACACAAATACGAGATGTTGGGAAATCTTGAAAAATATGGCCAAGAAGCAATCCTGGGGCGACAGGGATGTCGTAGAGCACGTTAGAGTAGCAGGGGAGTCAAAGGCAATCAAGGAGTTGAATGAGAAGATGGACCTTTTAGCAAAGAAACTGCTTGCAAAAGAAGATACTGAATCCGAGGATGAAGCCCAAGTCAAATTAATGCGCCAGCAGCAGGGTTTCAGAAATAATGATTACTCATGGAGGAAGGACAAGAAATTCTCTTGGAAAGATCTGAATAACTTTTTGCAGGACCTCGATGCAAAACCCCAGTCGGTGGCAGAGGATAAGATCATGGAGTTGCTCAACCAAGTGATAAAGCAGAACCAAGAACTTATGAACACTTTTGGTCAGCAGATCAATCAACAGGGGGATTTATGAATCAGTTTGGACAGACATTGCAGAGCCATGGGGATCAGATGAGGACAATAGAGACGTCTATGGCGCAAATGGCAGCTGAAATAGCCAATATGAAGAAGCCAGTGCAACAAGGTTTTCCGAGTAACACAAATATTCTAGGAGGAAACCAACAGGCAAAGGCAATCTTGCTAAGGAGTGGCAAGAAGCTTTTAAACCCCAGGGCCGATGAACCAAGTAAACCCCAAGCAGAAACCGAAGGTGAGTCCACTGAGGAATTGCTAAACTCAGTCACAAATCCAGTTGAGGAAATAGCAGAGGATGTCACTGCGGAGCCCATTGTTGTTGAGGAGGAGACGCAGAAAGGACACTATATGTGCCGCCGCATCAAAGGGCACAAGCCGTCCCGGTCCCATATCCGAATAGTGCTAAAGCAAGGAAAGTGGATGCCCAGTTCAAGAAGTTTTTAGACAGTTTCAAAAATCTCTCAGTCAACATCCCGTTAATAGAGGTAATAGAGCAAATCCCCTCTTACAGAAAGTTTTTGAAAGACATCATTACTAAAAAGAGGAAAATCTCTGACACGGAGGTTGTAGTTCTTAAGGAGCAAGTGAGTGCCTTCATCATGGGCACATTGCCACCGAAGAGGCAGGATCCGGGCTGCTTCAATATCTCATGTTACATTGGAAAGGTGAAGTTTGGAGAAGCGCTATGTGACTCCGGGGCAAGAATAAACTTGATGCCCCTCTCGACATTCAAGAAACTGAGATTAAAAGAGTCAAGGTTGAGCAACATGACAATACAACTAGCGGAATATTATGTGGTGAAGCCATATGATATTTGTGAAGATGTGTTGGTGAAAGTAGATCGGTTTGTATTTCCAGTAGATTTTGTCATAATGGAGATGCATGATGAACAAGGCAATGAGTTACTACTCGGACGACTCTTCCAAGCTACAGTTGACATGATACTTGAGATGGGGAGAGGTCATTTGACCTTGGGTATCGCCGATGATCGGTTCGAGATGGTCATGCCTTCCAGCACCATGTCATCTAAAGCTAAAGAGCAATGCCGCATGGCAAAGCATTTTGATCACAATATCTCACTTTGTCTAGGGAAGCCATTTTTAGATATGGCTCATGTAATGACTAAGGTGGAGAGAGGGAAATTGGTTGTAGACATCATGGAGCAGACCAAGGTTGTGTCCCTTAGCAAAGCTGTAGGTTTTCCTAATGATGAAGAGGAGGACATTCCCCCTTCTACTGAAGATGAGGCCATAGCGAGTTCGGTTTTCAATGCATATCCAGAACTACCACTTGAAGCCTGCTTGGTCAATATAACGCATGATTGGATGAGAAGAAAATCACTGCAAGAGTGTGCCAAGATGCTTCAGTTGCTTCCGTGCTTTTATGCTAGGTACTATGAAGACCTTGGTGAACTCCCACCACTGCTTCAGTCATCCTTAATCAGCCCACCAGATTTGGAATTGAAGCCATTGCCACCGCACTTAAAATACGCATTTCTAGCTGAGGAAGAGAAGTTGCCTGTGATTATTTCGGCATATCTGGGTGACGAGGAGGAAGACCAGCTGCTAATTGTGTTGAAGAACCACCGAGGTGCATTCGGGTGGTCGGTCACAGACATCAAGGGGATCTCCCATACATTGTGCCAACACAAGATTCGGCTCGAGGAGGGAGCCAAGCCAGTAATTCAGCCACAACATCGACTAAATCCTAGCATGATGGAGGTTGTCAAGAAGGAGGTGATCAAGCTCCTTTCTGCAGGTCTCATCTATGCTATATCTGACTCGACGTGGGTGAGTCCTACCCAGGTAGTCCCTAAAAATGGGGGAATCACTGTTACCCATAATCTACTAAATGAACCTGTCATGACCTGCTTGGTAACTGGGTGGCGTGTCTGTATAGATTACCGTCGATTGAATGCTGCTACGCTTAAGGATCATTTTCCCCTCCCATTTATTGACCAGATTTTAGAGCGTTTAGCCGGCTGATCGCTTTGTTTTCTTGATGGTTATTCGGGGTACAATCAGATTTCAATTGATCCTAAGGACCAAGAGAAGTCCACCTTCACTTGTCCTTATGGAACGTTTGCATACCGCCGTATGCCGTTTGGGTTGTGTAATGCACCAGCGACCTTTCAGCGTTGCATGCTTGCCATCTTTTCCGATATGGTTGAACACTGTTTGGAGGTTTTTATGGACGATTTCTCCATCTATGGTGCGTCCTTTGATGAGTGCTTATACAATTTGGAAAAGGTGCTGCAACGTTGCGAGGACACACATTTGGTCCTCAATTGGGAGAAATGCCACATGATGGTGAGTGAAGGGATAGTGCTAGGACATAAGGTGTCTAGCAAAGGGTTGGAAGTAGACTCGTTAAAAATTGAAGTGATTTCCAAATTGCCCCCACTGAATACGGTTAAAGGGGTACGGAGTTTCCTGGGCCACGCCAGTTTTTACCGCCACTTTATAAAAGATTTTTCTAAAATTGCCAAACCGTTATCTGAGCTGTTAGAAAAGGATGTTGTTTTTTACTTTAATGAAAGATGTCTACATGCGTTCAATGTGCTTAAGGACAAACTGATTTCCGCACCGGTTGTGCAAACACCGGATTGGACCAAGCCGTTTGAATTAATGTGTGATGCATCCGACTTCGCAGTTGGGGCTGTTTTGGGACAACGGGTGGACAATAAACCCGCAGTGATTTTTTATGCATCCAAAACTTTGAATGATGCCCAACTTAATTACACGACAACCAAAAAAGAACCGTTGGCCGTTGTTTTTGCTTTTGAAAAATTTCGGCAATATCTTGTTGGATCTAAAGTCGTGGTATGACCCGGCCAGCGTAGCCCAGGTGGTCAAGCCAGCACGCCCCTCATGAAGGGTCGCTGGTTCGATTCCCCACTCGGGTCAGTTGTATTTACCAACCTCTTGGGTCATCCGGGCTCTGACACCTGTTTGGAGAGGGGATGGGCTTCGGCCCATGCAGATCCAAAAAAAAAAGTCGTGCTATGGACGGACCACGCCGCCATTAAGTATTTGATGGAGAAAAAGGATGCCAAACCTAGATTGATTAGGTGGATCTTACTTTTATAGGAATTTGATATTGAAATCAAAGATAAGGCAGGCATTGAAAATGTGGTCGCAGATCATTTGTCTCGGTTGGAGAGGGTAGATGAAAAGGATTTGCACATACCCATTACAGAGACATTTCCGGATGAACAACTTTTAAAAGTGGAATCAAAAGATCCTTGGTTTTCTTACATTGTTAGCTATCTTTCCTACAAAATTATCTCAGATGATTGGACGTACCAAGAGAAGAAGAAATTTTTCCATTCTTTACGTTATTATTTCTGGGATGACCCTATTCTTTTGAAGCAGTGCAAGGATGGTGTCTTACGCAGGTGTGTACCGGAGGTGGAATACGAAAGTGTTCTTTACCATTGTCATACACTACCGACGGGGGGACACCATGCTAGTTCTCGCACTACAGCCAAAGTACTTGAAAGTGGCCTATACTGGCCTACTTTGTTCAGAGATGCTTACGATTTCGTGCGGCAATGTGATCCCTGCCAAAGGGCGGGTAACATCTCAAAAAGACAGGAGATGCCCCTCAATGTATTTCAAGAGGTTGAGGTGTTCAACTTGTGGGGTATAGATTTTATGGGACCCTTCGTGTCCTCAAATTCTAATTTGTACATTCTTTTAGCTGTTGATTATGTGTCGAAGTGGGTAGAGGAAATACCCACAAGGACTAATGATGTCGCTGTAGTGTGCATGTTTGTCAAAGAATATATTTTCTGCAGGTTTGGTGTACCAAGAATGATCATTAGTGATGAGGGTACACATTTCCGGAATCAAAAGTTCGTGGCACTATTGAGAAAGTATGGGGTAAAACACAACATTGGTACCCCGTACCACCCGCAAACTCAAGGGCAAGTGGAGGTCTCTAATTGGGAGATTAAGAAGATCTTGGAGCGTACTGTGGCTGCCACGAGGAAGAATTGGAGTACCCTACTACCAGATGCTTTGTGGGCATACAAGATGGCATATAAGAAACCTATAGGCACTACGCCTTTTAGGTTGTCTTATGGTCAGGCTTGCCATTTGCCGGTGGAATTGGAACATAAAGTGCATTGGGCACTGAGGAAATTAAATTTGAGCTATGATGAAGCAGGAAAGAAAAGATTGCTTGAACTCAACGAACTAGATGAGCTGAGGATGAATGCATATGAAAGCTCGTGGATCTACAAGGAGCGAACAAAGTTGATTCATGATCGCCATATTCAGATGCGCATTTTCAAGAAAGGAGATCATGTACTTTTGTTCAACTCCAGGCTGAAGATGCATCCCGGGAAATTGAAATCCCGATGGAGTGGACCGTTCACCGTGGAAGAGGTCAGGCCACATGGCGCAATCGTGGTGCGTGACGGCGAGACAACCTTCATGGTCAATGGGCAACATTTGAAGTTGTATTTCGGTGAAGATTACACAAGGAAAGTGAATGAGGTCAAACTCATTACACTTCCAGATGCATGAGGAGCTTAATGTCATCTAGCCTAAGACGTTAAATAAGGGTGCTTGTTGGGAGGCAACCTAGCCATCGCTAGTGTAGTTAGTTCTTTCACATTTTGTACTTTGATTCGTTTTGATTTTGTTTTTAATGTAAAAAAGATATCGTGATTGTTTGCTCAATGTGCAGGACTGAGGCAGAGTCGATACCATCGACACTTGTGTTGATGGTATCGAGATGGGTATAGGTTGGTGGCTGTAGAAATCGCACTGAGTCGATACTATCGACGGCCTCATAGATGGTATCGACACACCAACAGGCTGATCGCAAAAGCAAGGTCGATGGTATCGACACGGGTGTCGATACTATCGAGATCTCTGGAGATATTCAGACGAAAATTATCTCAGTGAAGTCGATACCATCGACGGGCATGTCGATGGTATCGACCCGACTATAGGCAAAAGGTGGTGACTGGGCCTCACGAGGGTGTTTCCCTAACTAGAAGTCGATACTATCGACTACCGTCGATAGTATCGATGTGACACGTCACCGATCCACGAGAGGAGATTAACGGAAATCGCTGCACTAAGAGAGTCGATCCATGGGATGGGTCGATACCATCGACACCTGTCGATAGTATCGACACAGCATCGATCCGGGCCCCCACATCAAGCCATCGATGACCGTCGATACCAGCGATGAACGGATTGTGCTACCCAAGTCGATACCATCGACTCGTGTCGATAGTATCGACGGGCATACAGTAGCACCAGCCACGGTTATATAAGAGATGTATTGTTGTCATATGACGTCACAACTTCAGAGCATTCCTTCTCCACTTGTGCTGAGCATCTTTATGAGCAATCGGAGCCCGGCTACAAGCATTTACGGCGAGTGTTCTTCACCAAGCCTTCATCGAGCGGAGATAATCTTCTCCGACCTTATCCGAGCTCCATCTTCTAATCCTTCTTCTTCTTTGACAATGGTGCACACCGCCGGCGCATCTTCTTCACGCGCGACGCCGATGGAGATCTCAGTGTTCGTTCCTCCACCAACTGCTTCTATTCTGCGCCTGTGGATTGTTCATCCTTCTGCGGAGGTTCGGAAGACCTACGAGGAGATAATGAAAAAAAAAAGATCGACCCGACCCGTTACGTCGACCACAATATGATATGTAATCTGGGGTTCGACGCTAATCTGGCCTACATGCTTAAGGGACAAGCACGTCATACGGGAAGGAGGCCCGATGAGATGGACTGCCATGTCGATGGCCAGCCGTTCTTCGGTGAATGGCCGACATACAAGGAGTTGGTGGCAGAATTCATGGCGTCGCTGGATATATGCGTCGTGACGAATGACATCATCGCCACAGATCGGGAATGGATCAACGACCGTGTTTCTTTCCGACTGTATAACAATGATTACACTCTCACCCTCAAGCAGTTCAACTCCATCTATAACTAGAATCATGGGGGAGAGCAATACCAGTGGCCAGATAACCAGACTAATTATGATGATATCTTCGCTGAGCTAGTGACTGTGCCGCCGGGCAAATCTGTGAGCAACCACAATGCGGCAGTAGCGGATTTTGAGCACCCTTTCGTGTGGATTCTTCACCGCATGTTGTGCACCACACTCTTTGCTCGTGGTGACCTGTCTCTTAGCAAGTTTCAAGAGACAGATTTGTTTTTCCTACATAAGTTGTTGAAGTGTCCAGAATGCAATTGGGGTGCGTTTTTCTTAACATGCGTTTTGGAGGTAAAGAGGAGTACCTTGAAGGTGCCAATTCATTTTGGAGAACTCATCACACCGCTGGCCTCCTACCTTGGGTTGAATTTCTCCCAGCTGACTCCTCTCTCCAATAGGAGCAAAGTGAACTTGCAACATCTGCACCGCTCCAACCTCATCCTTCTTCGAGATGGCTTGGCATATGCACACTGTCATGTCAACCAAGCATATCAAGAGTGTTCACTTCCAGACCCCGTCTTCCATATTGAGGGTGCTCAACATTTCCGATGGCCAATCATAGCCATTGCTAATTTAGATGAGGATGGCGGCAACGACGACAACGACAATGACAACGATGAGGCTGAAGAGGAAGAGGAGGCCTTCACTCCTCTTTGTGCATGAGTGGCACCTAGGAAGCATCCTCGCATGCATCCATGTGCATCTTCTTCTTACCATCCTCCGCCACCACCACTGCCTTCACAGCAAAGCGAGGATGTCTACTCAATGCAAGGAATGAATGCAATGCTACATGATATACATCAGACGCAGCAGCAGCATACAACGACATATGCCGGTATTCATGAGACGACTCACCGGATGCTTGACAACCAGAGGGCTATCTTTGAAAATGAGCGCCTCCTCTTCGACAACCAACAGCAGATTCATGACAGGTTGCATAGGATGGAGATGCATCATCAACCCTTCTACAATCATTACTGGAGCCAGAACTACTTTGGGGGGTATCCACAACCTCCACCTATGCCCCAGTATGATCCGAGCTTTCAGGGGCAACACCCATCTTGGGACCCCACGGCCCCACAGTACCCGCCTCCGCTAGAAGAGTAATTGGTATCTCTGTTCCAACCTTTAAGATTGTTTTTGACTATGAGGCCATAGTCAATTTCAAGCTTAGGGGGGCAGTAGGAACAACTCTATCTTTTAATTTCTCAGTTTTTAGTTTTATTGTTTTTGTTCTTGTCATTTATTTCTTGCAATCTTAGTTTGTTTGTAGGATCCACATTCTATCTAGTGTAATTGTGGATGTCTTAAGTCATGTGTCATCTCATTCAAGGGAAAATTTAAAACTTTTTAGCGTTTGCAAGCTTGAGTTGTTAAACATTGAGCACATAACTTAAGAAAATGATTGGGTTAGTCAACTCTAAAATAGGAAATCACAACTTTACATTCATAATGATTCATGAAAAGTGGACATAATTGGTTGTGTGAGCCTAAACTGACCAAATGATAATGAGACTCTAATTTGAAGTAAGAGAGAGAAACCTCTTAATTACTACACATGTCAGTAAGGAGGGACGCATAATAATTTGCAAAGGTTCAGTCAGTTAGTCTTGTGATCTATCCACCTCATTGTTTCCATATTCCACCATAAGAATCGGAAGTACATTATGGTTTTAACCTCCTTGAGTGCATTTCATGTAGATAGGTCTTGCATTGCAGCTGTTTTCACATAATTTGCATAAAATAAGAAAAGATTATAAATTAGTTCACATGCACTTTCTCCTTAGGTGCATGTCATCATTTTGTAGTCGCATTCATATTTTTATGCATTTAGATCACATCTTGTATCTTATTTCTTCTGAAACATTAAGGGTGATGAACTTGTTCCATACCTTCTGAATGCTTCAAGTATATAGTTATGCAACAAGAAGTGAGCCCGACAAATAATTCAGTATTGTATTGGATACAAGGGCCTTGGAAAAAAAAAGAAAAAAAAGCTATGAAAATGAAAAATAAAAAGAATTGAGAAGTAAATAGGAATGAGAAGGAGAAAGGAACATGCTTTTCACTACATATTAAGAAGAATAAGAACATGATGTAGCTCAGTTAGATATTCCATCTCATTTTGAGACGGGATGTTAGTGCATGCATCATTCCACCCAATTATAGGCATTAGGGCATTTTCATGTGAAATACATCATTTAGGGCACTTTTGTTTTATGCATGTTGAAACCGTATAATGCTTCCATTTATTCCATGAGCCACCCATTCCATCCACTCATTGCTTGAATTGGTAGGCCACCGTGATTTTCTGCTCACTTGTGAATATCAGGAGAGCTGCTTCCATGTAGATGGTAGTTAGGATGAGCAACGTAGAATAGGAGATCACAAGATGCACCGAGTCTGAACCGGCGAATTTTATTATGTTATCTGCCTTATATGATAGAGTTCATCAATTGTGAGGTGGATATCTTTTATGAATGATTATTGTCGCCTTTAGGGTAATTATCATTATGTGGTTAGTAAGGGCCGGTATGTGAATGTCCGGTGGGGATCATATGGTGATGTTTGTTGTGATGATCTGTTCTTTAGTTGACCCTTGCAATTCTATTCTAAAGTTTTGTTGCTCGAGGGTGAGCAATGTTCAAGCTTAGGGGAGTTTGATGCGATGATTTTGAGTCGCGTTTATAGACATATTTTACTTGTGTTTGATGCATTTATTGGTCATTTTGGGGGTTAATATTGCATGATTCATTTACTTTGGTCTATGATCTTTCTCTATGTCAACTCTCCTGTATTTTAGTGTTTTGAGCATAAATGAATATAATAATATGTTTTATTTCGGCTTATGTGGTTTTGTGTTGCAATTTCAGGAAAAACGAATATCTATTGTTGTCGATACCATCGACACAACCACAGGTTGCCAGCCACAAGGAGCATCGCAGAGTCGATACTATCGGCACAGAAGTCGATGGTATCGATATACTATCAGGTTGCTGGCAAGAAGACAGTTGATACTATCGACCCTAAAGTCGATACTATCGACATGAGGAGCTCTAACGACGGAAAAAGATAAAAGCGACACCTAAGAGAGTCGATACCATCGACCCTTGTCGATGGTATCGAGTTAGCATCAGTCGCGACAAAGAAAAGAAAAGAAGACCAGCTGATAGCGTGCAGAGTCGATACTATCGACCCGCGTTGATATTATCGCCACCGTCAGATACAAGTTTGCTTCAGATGGTTCTAAATCCGACAGCTGTGATACTTTGGCAACCTAACTCAGTGATTATACCTAATGACGGTGACCAAGAGCAATCTATCATGTCATTAGCCACTGCACACATCCCGAGAAGGGGTGGAGAGAAGAACGGAGCCCAGAAGCACGCCCCAGTTGTTCCGGACGACGAAGAAGTCATTTTCCACCACCAAAAGGTAGGAGAACGCGTATTCTATGCCAAGGAGTGCCTGGATCTCCTCCGTTCAGGGGTTTCAATTCTTATTTCACATTTTTTCCTATGTGTCCCTTTGTCTCTACCATGTTTTGCTCTAAGATGAACATGCAGGGCTAATTCCCTTTATCTTTAGGACCGGGAGTAGCCCGGGGAATCATTTTATGACAATTTTATAATAGTAATTCATCATTTATCTCTCAAATCCGTGGTATGATTTTGTTTTCTCAATTATATTGTTATGCTTGATCACCATAATAATAATCGAATGCCCTTAATTACTTTGAAAGAAGAATTAACGGTTGAAAAGAGACGTATTTCACAGTAATTGACAAATCCCTTGAACAAGGTGATGTAAGGTTAATGGTGGAAACCCAGAGGTTGTTTCTAATGCACCTAGTTTAAGGTATAGGTTACTACGACGGTGGAACCGACCTAAAGATAGGTAGTGAATTGTACCACGACAGTGGGCAATTCTGACTACAGGCCACTACCCGGATAGAGAGATGCATCTCAGTTGTTGTATAGAAATTCATACAATGATACCCCGCGGTGAAACTGCAATCCTAAAGATCTCCACTTGAATTGATTAAATTAAATCTTTAATCGATTATTTTATTTTGTTTTCTTTTCTTTTAATTTTACAACAACTCTCAAACCATTTTAAACCGGTCTAGCTGATTGCGAGTAGTTAGTAGTAGTCTCTGATAATTCAGTGTCCTTGTGTTCGACTCGGGCCTCACAAGAGCATGTACTACATTGACGCGTACACTTGCATTTGACGCACGGTAAAAGCGTGTCAGTGACGTGCATAAATGCATATATATATATATATATATATATATATATATTAGTTTGGTATTATTGTGGGGTTTGGATTTGACAAAATATTATTCTCATCGCATGCAATAATAGAATGACAAAACCAAAATATGATTTTATTGATTATCCCATAATAATGTAAATTGGCATTGCCTTTGATATCACTATTGGGAAATATGGTACAGAGCAAGTAGTGGAATTTAAAACTTTATTACCATATTCCCCATAAA
Source organism: Alisma plantago-aquatica (assembly GCA_963693085.1). NCBI lineage: Eukaryota > Viridiplantae > Streptophyta > Magnoliopsida > Alismatales > Alismataceae > Alisma > Alisma plantago-aquatica. The sequence continues at coordinate 1,164,410,709 of OY856413.1, read as the reverse complement.
TAGTAGATCATGTCAATAACTATAATACAGGAAGGATTATTTATGGGATATACCCGGTCCTGGAGCAAGTCCAGTGAAAATCCTCGTCATTGTAGATGTGCAACTCTGAATCCTAGTTGTACTGGGATTTGTCTGACTGATGCACCTCCTAGTCAGTACCATGAACTACAGCCATGAGCATCGTCTTCTTCAGCAGCTCCTCTTAGCATGGACTGTTGGTTGACGTTGTCCTCCAAGCAGTAAACAATGACTTCCCGCCTCTATGGTAGTCCACACAGACTGCCTAGAACTCCTGTCGTCCTCCTGGATAGGATAGGAATGAGTTGTCCCTTTTCATCGGTGTACTAGTCACTGACTTGCTCTCCCACAACCACAACTCTCAGTTGTTCTCTCCTGTGGCTATCCCTCCCTTGTTGGGTAGGACTTTCCTAGGCTCTAGTGGTTATCACAACCAGAGAGGACAACAATTGTCAGAGGAACTAATTCTCATTTGTCTGTGTTGTAGTTTTGTCTTGGAAAGCCCCCAGTACCCCTCTATTTATAGGAGGGATTAGGGTCAGGGCTCCCAATCCCCAACCAATGTGGGACTAAACATGGGAGCAGAAAGGACTAAGAGATCTTGAATTTTCGCAACGATTTGCAATCTATGACAGCCAAAACGTCCAGATTGCACAAAAATTGGCAAATTCAATTTCCAATCTATATTGTATATTGATTTACTTATTTTGCAAGTATTTGAAATTGAAACTTCGGGAATCATCCTGAACGGTCATTCGCCCAGACTGGGCCATCTTGCACATGTGAAACTCCCATTTCTCTCTCTCCCCATATGTCTATCTGGTGAGTCTTGAGTCAGACGTTTCAATCACATTGAACGGTTGGTTCATGGGGCCAAACTTAGCCAACTCACTCCTTGATCGGTCTAACAACCCAAACGGTCATCTTAACACTTGATACGCTCGTCTAGCTACCCAAACGGCCGCCTCACTCAGTGAGATGGTTGTTTGGCTGTCCAGTTCAGCCAAACTAGCAATCTGTTGAGTGAATTGAATACATGAATGCTTCGATAATAAATTCATCTATCATTCAAGATCAAACTTCTATTCTAGGTCAAGACCTATGTGTGTGACCCTATAGGCCCCATATTACATTGGTAGTGAATGTCCATAACAACTTATGACATTACAAGCAAAGAGTAGTGTCTAGTCGCTCATCATTGCTACCCAAGTAAATGGAAAAGTTGGGGAACAACTTCAACCTACAATCTATATATGGTATTACAATGATTGTATAGTTCCTTTGTCACTGATGTCTAGATTGAACTAGAGGAATGGAGCAGTCACCCTCATTATTATTCAATCTTGTTTCTTGAATCAAGACCAAACTGTCTAAGATATATGTAAGCTCATTATCACATATTGACTCACATGTGCATGGCCATGCTTTTCTTAGTCTTGCTTATCAAGAGGCCTAGGACATCACACTCTAATAGGAGGGACAAATCCCATATCTATCACTCATAGTCAATCCCCATGTGTCAAAGCCACCCAATCATCACTGTTATAACAACCCATATTTCAAGACTGTGTTTGATGATGTCAAAGTGTACCCAACGACATGTGTTGAGTGCCCTGATTTCAGGTCTAAGAACCACAACCACCACCATCACTATGAGAACTGACTATGACTTCCATGATGATGGCTTCCATGTGTCAGTCTCACGGTGGGTCTGTGTGATGTACTGTTCTCTAACATGTATCGGTGTGAATGGATTGATATTGTTGTATCATGACTAATGAGATCAAGTCATCAACCAACTCACACTCTGATCTTATGTGTCATTGTTGTCTATCAACCTTTCACAATGACTACCGATCAGCGACATAATGAGATTATGTATATATACTCTTAACATCGATATGATCTCATCCACAAGGTTAGGAAGTTGAGTACATACGTCATTGAGTAATATAATTCTCTAGACATTTATAATGTTATTTCATTATCCCGTAACTAAACAAACAAAATAAATTTGAAGCTTTCCTTTTATTAATAATCAAATTATTTTTACATGATATGCCATTACAACCATCACATGATTTTCTGTATGGGCATACATAACCAATAAAATCATCTTTGATGATCTAGATAAATAGTGAGATGCCATCAGTTGGAATCAACTTATTGAAAGTCTATCTCGATGGACCTTCAATGTAGCTTATATTTACCCTTCTTTTCTCCATCTATGAATATCAACACCCTTCGACACATCGTGTGGACCCATTTTCATGCAAATGAAGTCCCTTTTTAGGAGTTTCTCCATGATATAGTGACGCTTCATATTTTTTCACCTCGAGACATGTTCTTGGTAGTTCCTCATTTAGGGTTTTGACTGCATTAGTCTTACACCATGTTTACATATTTCCCTTAATGTAGATTCTCAAGTTATGGATCGTGTGTGAAAATGACCTTTAGGGGGTAAATGCTCAAATCTTTGAAGATATTGCAACTTTCAAGAGGTTGGATCCTATTGGAGTTTGAAGAGTCAAGCTCGAGTTTTTTCCAATATCATCTTTGATTGAACTCATTTCCACTATATGTAACACAATTGGTACATATAATTCATTTGGTACAAATGTGATATGTGGAAATCATTATCTTGTTGTTAATATATGTTGTATACTAAAAGGTGGAATCTTGTATCATTCTATGTCAATGAAAAGAAAACACAATCTTGCATGTACCATTTAGAATTCTAAAACATCTTCTACATGCTAGATCCATGATAATATATTTATCTTTAGTTGTTTTATTCCTTTAATTCTGTTTTTCCTTTTATCACTTGTTATGTAATATAAGCCTAAGTATAATAGGACCATTAGGGTTTACTAAGTGCTTCCTTGTTATTTTCCCTCCTATTTGTAGGAGAGGGTTGTACTCCTTTTATTATAGAAAGATGACTATAATCAACATGGTAGCAGAGCATGACAAATAGTTGCCTCAAGACTTATCCTTTTGAAGTCAATGTTGCCACCATCAATCCCCCCATCTCCCTCATTATCATCTTCCTTCTCCACCATTGATGATCACACAAAGGGAAATCTAGTCACTTCTCTAGCCCTATCCTCTTTCCAACAAGAGGATCTAATAAGATTGCCTATGGTCTTTTTGTTGGTCTTATGCACTAAAGAGTGGTTGTTTGGAAAGTCATACAACTTTATTTTTTGGTCAGCTATGATCACTTCCTATAGGTATTTGTGCATATTTTATAGAATATTATTGGACCTCTCCAACATATCTCTATTTTGCTTGGTGATCCATAGAGTTCACCATCTATCTTGGATCTTGTTCTGGGCAAAATCTATTGTTTCTATGTTACACATGATGTGTTGCCGCAAGCTACTATGGCGAATTAGTCATTTTTAAAGTCTTCCAAAAGTGACACAATGTGACTATTTTTGACACGACGTGTATGACACTTCTTTTTCTATTTTGCTACAAGTGACATGACGTGTCTACTTCCAGACACAACGTGTCAGTGATTGTTTTCCCCAATTTCTATTATTCCTTTGCTGCTCCAATATATCTTGTATTTGTATATTATGGGTTCATCTTCTTCAACTATTGGGATGTTCAGAACACACCCCAAGTGTGTAACTTCTACAAGATTTAATGGTTCCAACTATGTCCTATGGACACGCTCATTTCAAATCTATGCTCACTCCTCAGTGAAACTGGAACATCTAATGGATCTGCCTCCACCAAAGGAAGACACATCTGACAAGAAGAAAGATACTAAAGAAGCTTATGAGAAATTGAAGGTGTATTTCAAAAGGTGGGTTGAACATGACTCTCTTATTCTCTACTGGATCCTGAATAGTTGTGAATCTCATATTTCTAGTAATCTTCTCTTTACCAACACTACCAACATGAGATCACCTTGCCCAAGTTTATTCTAGAAAAGGAAATGCATCCTGAGTTTTTGATCTATACAAACATTTTCATTCCCCTAAACTTAAATATAACTTGACCTTTACTTCACACTTCGACACCTTTAAAGGGATTTGGGGTGAACTCAAGCTTCATCACCCCTTATCATCTGATCTTGTCAAGCTAAAAAAGTAGTAAGAGGAAATACAAGCTTATCAATTCTTTGCATCTCGACCTCCTAGTTATGAAGTTGTTTGTCAGGTAATTCTTGCCTATGAACCCTTGACGACATTTGATGATGTCTATCTATGACTATCTCACTCTATATCTTCTACTCCTACTTCTGAAGAGCTTGTAGTCCTTATTGTTGGCAGACGATGTAATCCTAGTTGTGGACGAGGAAAAAGTCCCAACAATGGCGTGAGAGGATCCTCTTCTTATTCATCCCAACCTAGATTTTGTAATTTCTGCAAGTTCACCAATCCAAATGAAGACAGATGTTGGAAAAGGTATAAGAAACCCGAATGGGAAAATAAAGTGTCAACTACCCATGCTGATGGAAATTTTTTATGTTGTTCGTCATGTTACCAATCCTCAAATAGTAATGTTGAGTTCTTCTGATCTTGAGTAATTATTAAAGTTTGCTTCTAATGCTACTATTACTCCTCAAGCAAATATTACTTAACACTGAGGTGACCCCTCATGTCTTCAATTCTCTTCCTCTTCATTGTAGGATGATTGGATTATTGATTTGGGTTCTACAACTCATATGACTGGTAATACGAAACTATTTACTTACCTAAAGAAATTTATTTGCCATCCTCATGTGCATTTGACAGATAGGACCACTCCTTAGGTTCTTAAAAGAGGAGATGTGAACCACAATATTCTTAAATATGTTCTATTTGTGCCTAAAATTCTTGTTAAACTTGATGTCTGTTAGTAAAATTACCAAAACCTTAAACTACAATGTAACATTCTTTCCTTACATTATCTTTGTTCAAGATCTCAGGACAAACAAGACGATTGGTGGGGGATAAGGAGGTGGGGATGGTTTGTACTACTTGTATACCTCGTCAAACCTTGTTATTACTGCTCTTCTGGCCCAGTCTAGCTGCCTTCATGAATGGAACCTATGACTTGGTCACCCTTTCTGCCTCCAAATTGAAGTATTTATATCCAACTGTGTCTATTGAGCACTTTTCATGTCAGTCTTGTGAGTTTGAAAAACATTATCGAACATTGTTTCCTTTTCATCATAATACTAAGAGTCCAAGTTTGTTTTACTTAATTTACTCTGATATTTGGGGACCATGTCGTATTGATAATCATACTAGTGTAAGGTATTTTTTTACCTTTATTAATGACTGGTCGTGTGCTACTTGGATGTATTTGTTAAAAGAACATTTTGAAGTTTTAGAAGTTTTCTCCAAATTTCTTAATGAGATAAAAACTCAATTTTCTGCTACTCCTAAATTTGTTTGCACTGATTGTTGGTATGTATGCCCTGAGAGCCAATCATATGATGATTGGATTGGCATACTTCATGATTGATTTGATAAATATAAAAGGCAATCTTCCAATTTATTCTAGCTCAATCGATTATGAGATAAATGATGGAGCATAATGAATGTCTAAAGAATGGCAATACTCAATGACATATGTCTTTGGGTTGAGGACCTGAACAATGAGATCATATGTGTTACAACCCCAATTTTAATTTCATTTGCTGAGAAATGTAATTTCTCATAACAAAGATAAATGAACAAATAATGATGTCTTTTGTTTTGAATAAATGGATTTTCATTTGAAATAGCCTTGTTGTTTTATTTGTGGGCTTTATTGGCTATTGGGCCCAATAACAAGGATATTCAATTAATTAATGAATAACTGAGAATTTGAGATAAGAAAGGTGTGGAAACCTCTAGAAGGCAAATCCAAAGAGTATTTCGTGCCTCTTAGATTCCTTGAGTTCCAAGGAGTCCAAAGTTGCAAGATAATGCAAAAAGAAAAGAAAAAGATCAATTAAGTATTTCTTTATTAAGAAAGAAATTGAAAAATATTGTTAAAATATGGGAAACAAGTGAAAAGAGGTATAATTGAGTAATCCTTAGTAGAATTTCGTATCCCAAGGATTTCTAATGATAAAGGGAATACCAATGAGAAAAATAGAAGGAAAATAAAGAGAAATCCACAAAAAGAGATATTTTAATAAGAAATAAACAAGATAATGAGAAATAATGCATTTAGATGCATCTAGAAGGATAAAGAGTATCCAATAAAAAAGATTTCAAAATAATAGAGGTTCTTGGGATCCAAGGAGCCCCAATTAAGAAAGAGGAAAGAGAAACTATCAATAATAGAAAATAAGAGGATAATGTGGTGCATAATGAATGAATTTCCTGGTATTGATAAAAGGGAGTATTTTTTTCTACTAAAGGAAACTATAATTTCGTGCTTATGGAGTAAAAATCAAGCATAAGAGAGAAATACAAAGGATTTTCGAAATCCTTGTTTTTAAAGAAAAAGGAATATCAAAAGGGTATAGAAGAGAGAGAAGGTTTGCTTATCCATGAAGGAATCAAATTCCTAGTAGGAAAGAGTGTTGTTTCTTCATGGGAAAGCGTCTTACGGTCTGGGCAACCACCCCTATATAAGAAGTTGAACTCTGGCCGGGTCCCAAAAGATCCCACGCACCCCCTCTCTATTTCTTCTTGCTTCTAGCACTACAAACCCTAACCTTGATAGTAGGGCCCTACCCTGGGGCAACGAGGGACAGGGAGGAAGGCTGATGGAAGCCTGATGACCCTACAGTGATTCTAGGAAGGTTGGTTACCATCTTCGGGCAAGATCCTCACGCAGACGAGCTGCTTCAGGCTACCCGTCTAGCCATAAAACGCTGGCCGAGGACGCTTGAAACCACCGCCATGGTCACAAATAAGAGGCGCCCTGGGTGCGACAGAGCAAGGTGAAGCTAGAGGAGAAGGTTCCGGTAGCAATCGTGGCCCTAGGAGGTGAGGAAGACCCACGCAAGGCTGCAGGTCGGCGGCCGCGCAGGGTGTTCCTAGGAGGAAGACGACCCGAGACCGTTAGGACACATTTACCCTCTGTGCTGTGCTGGGCGGGTCGGTTAAGTCAAGGGCAAAATCGACAAATCGAAATGTTTTCAAGCCAAGAGCAACGTTGCATGGGAGATGCCTACGTGGCAGCCCCTCATTGGCCCACAGTAAGTCATTTTTGTTTAATTCATATCTCAAAAACCGTAGCTCGGATGCACACGCTTTATACATGAATTCTTCTCAGAAAAACTAGGGGAATCCATTAAAAATATAATAGGAGTCTGATTCCTCTTGCAATTTGGAAAGTAATGTAATTTATCAACTTTAACATAATGATGATTAAAAGAAACCCTAATTGGGAATGATTAAAGTGATTAATAGGGTTTAATAGATGATTAAAGCTTATACTAGCTTGTTAATGATAAAAAGGAACATTAGGAAGAAAAAGGATGAATTTTGCACGTAATTAGTTTAATTGGAAGTCCATGTGCATGAATATGTTTTAATAGGCCTTGAAACCCTAATATTGACTAATTTGACTATCAATGGCTTTAATTGATTAATTTCATGATTAAAGTTGGAATATGCTGAATCTAATCTATTTTGAACATTAAAGTTCCTAACTTGTGGATAAATACCCTAAATGTAGTAATTAGGGTTTTCTCATGAATAAAAGGTGGAATTAATTACAAATCAAGATCATATGTGTTTTGGATCATAATGAACTATGAATTAATGATAAATATGTATAATGATCTTGTCTTGGATTTAAAGGATAAAAATAGTAGCTTTAATAAAAAGAGGCTTAATGAACTTAATTAATGGTTAATTATGCCTTTAATCCGAAATTGATAATTAAATGTGGAAATACTTAGGGTTTGTGATAAATTGTGTTAAATAAGGGTTTAAAATAATAAAAGATGAAGGGAAACCCTAATTGCAATGGAAACCATAAAAGTGGACTAGAAACCCTAAGAAGCGAACTAGATTTAATAGATCTTAATGACATGAGTAATAAAAAGGAAATTGTATAATTGTTTCAGGATCTTATTGAATGCTTGCTTGCTCGTTGTTGTTTGGATTATTCCTGCACCTGAATCTACATGTACAGGTATGTGGTTACGCTTATGACTACCTGAATTAGTTTTTCGGGTTTGTATCGATGTTTCTATCGTGATTTGAATTAAACTGTTAGATGTATTTAATTCATGCAAAGTATAATGTGAATATGACTATCACATAAGAGATATGCCTACTAGCTCAGATCCTAGTCCCCTCTGTAGCTTTATAGATTGACCTAGTAAATGGCTACCAATGGGGTAGGTCCATCAGGTCATTAAATGACTTAGTAAATGGCTACCAATGGGGTAGGACCATCACGTCATCATGAGTCAGGGAGTGGACTACCTTTGGGTAGGGCCATGCGACTCCATAACCCTAGGAATTGGCTATCTGTGTGGTAGGGCCATGGGGGTAAGGATCTACCATATGAGAGAGGTAGTATCCATGTCCACTGCAGGGACATTACAGAGAAAGGGGATATGCAAGGATTGAGTAGTATTGCTTAAAACGTAATCTTGGATGTTAAATGATTAATTGCATGATTACATTGTTATTATAGTTGCACAATTATTGTTTCCCCCCACATACCAGCTTCTTGCTGACTGACGTTTTGTTTGTCGGCGTTTTAGGTACAATGAAAAGAACAAACAGTAAAGTGGCATATGTGGAATTAAATGAGAAGTAACGTGCACAGGAGGATTAGTTAGATTAGTATCTTCAGGGATAGCATATTAGAAATCCCAGTTTTTAAAAGGTAACAAAGTTTTATTTTATACCAGTTTTCAATTTAGTTGGTAAAGTTTATTAATTTTTATTGATTATTTGTAGAACCTTTGATCCTGTTAATAGAATAACGGCTCTTTCCTTCGGGTCTCCCTTAATTGGGGGTTACCGGGAGGTGGGGTCGTTACAATATGAATGCTAAGAGTATGTACATTCTTGTTATGTCCCTAGTCGGATGTCATTGTGGAATGTTGATAGACAACAATGACACCTCAAGATTAGCGTGTGTGTTGGTTGATGACAGTGTCTCATTAGTCATGATATATGATATCAAACTAAGAAAAGAAATACATGTTGGATAACAGTGTATCAGACAGACCCACCATAAGAGTGACATATGGAACCATGACATGGTAGTCAGAATCATTGCTCATAGTGATGGTGGTGATTGTGATTCTTATACCTGAAGTCATTGCACTCGTCAAATGTAATTGGGTACACTTTGACATCATCAAATGTAGTTCTAAAACATGGGTTGTTATAAATGTGATGATTGGGTGACTTTGAAGCATAAGATAGACTATGAGTGATAGATATGGGATTTGTCCCTCCTAAGGGAGTATGATGTCTAGGCCACTTGATAAGAGAGACTGAGAAAGGCATGAACATGCACATGTGAATCAATATATGATATTGATGTCACACATATCTCATACAGTCTGCTCTAGTTCAAAAAACATGAATGAACGTTGAAAGGATGACAACTCCATGCCTTCAGTTCATTCAAGATATCAGAGACAAAGGAATTATACATTCACTGGAACACCAATCACAAACTTTAGGATTGAAAGTTGTTCTCCAACTTTCCTTTTCAGTTGGGTAGCACTGATGTGTGACTAGGTATGACTCTTTTCTTGTGATGTAATAAGCTAGTTATGGGCATTCACTGCCAATGCGAAATGGGACCTATAGGGTCACATACAAAGGATTAACCTATAAGAGGAGTTTATCCATGAATGATGTTTGGATTGATTACTAAAGTGTTTAGGTACTTAATCAAGCATTCAATCAATAGACTTGACTCAGAATAATCAATTTCAAGTTTTGAAGCAACTGATTAGAGTGTCAGATTTATTGAGAACTGAATTGACTATGTTCTGCACAATCTAGACCACTAACCGTCTGGTTCACCGGGTGAACCGATCGGCTCATGGTTAGTGAGACGACTGGTTCACTCTGGTGAATCGATCGGTTCAACTGGACCAAGCGAGTAGTGTTGAGTTGTCCTGATTTGTGAGAAAAAAGTTTTTCATTTCACTTGTTCAATTTGATTGGGACAAGAATTAATCTTTGCATTAATTAGAAATGGATAAGGAAAGTCAATTGTAGGCAACCCTGGGAAGTAAAAAGACCAGTTCACTAGGTGAACCTATCGGTTCACACTCCCAACCGACCGGTTCACTAGTGAATGGATTGACTCACCTTGCCAAATGAATGTTTCATTTATTAACAATGCAAATTTTTCATGGAAATTCTGGACCCTTCTACTCCCACACAGACTGGGAACCCTGACCCTACCCTTTACTATAAATAGAGGGGTATAGGGGGCTTCTCTAGAGACACAACTCAGAATATTAGTTACTCTACAAAGTTGTTGTCCTATCTAGTTTTGGTAATCAAGAGAGACCAAGCAAGTTCTACCCGTCGAGGATGGAACAACAAGGGACAGACAACTATAGAAAAGCAATTGCTGGTGGGAGAGTGTTTTGGTGGTGGGACAACTCCTTCTAGTTTGTTATTTAGGATGACTAGAGTTCCCATTAGTCTGTGTGGACTATCTATAGAGGTGGGAGACTTCTACCGCTCAGGAGGACGATAGTCAGCTGCAGTCTGGGTCAAGACCAGAAGTGGCACAGAAGTCGTCAAAGACAGGTGGTTGAAGATCGCACTTGTTACAAGGTATAGTCACTGAGCAAGCCTCAGGACCAGGTATAACTCCTTAAAACCATCCTTCCCATTACATAGATGTTGATGCGATCTGTTGGTTATGGGTCTATGGTCAAGTAAATTTATGTTTCTAATACCTACTCTGACCATGTAAAACCCAGCAGTGGTATCAGAGCCACGTCAATACTCTATGTTTTGGGATAATCGATATGATTGGATTTTGGTTTTACCATCTTTTATTTATTGCATACAATGTGAATATTTAAACGACTAATGTGAATATGCGATTAATACCACATGATCCCAAACTAATATATACATATATGATATGGTATATATGCAATTGATACGTGTTGTCCTAAAGTGGTTTTGATTGTGGATGTGTAGCATGGTTGTGGCCTATAAAACCTATGTGCATGTGTGTGGTTGGTTATGGTTGTTTACATCTCCATCTGTGCACCAAGCCCTCTTTTTCTATTCTGAATATAACTCGAAATAACTCAAGATTCTCTTTTACCTTTGCTCCCCTTGAATGTAACTCTAGGTTTCACAAAGATTATGTGAAATAGGATTAGTTTTATTTCTTGTTATGACAAAGACAGAAGATGACCACTTGATGATCAAGACAACTGACTGAGGTGCAGTTGGTAGACTGATGAGAAGCCCAAATGACCAGACGAGCCGACCATCTGGAGGATCTAGACGACCAGCTGGAGGAGACCAACCGACTGACCAAGAGGCGAGCCGAATGATTCAAAGGTTGAACCAGTCAACCCAGATTGGCAAGCACAGATCTTCATCAATAACAGGTTGCATGTGATGTAGACCATCGATAACTATAGTTCCCTGTGGCTCCAAGGAACTACAATAGGATGGCCATAATCATCACTTTATCATTATTGCATATTTTTGTTTGTGGGATAGATCATATATATGATACGTACTATATATGTGGTTATTGGATATATATATACATATATAAGCATATTAAAATCCCTCAACAGACATATTAAGTTGAAGATGTCTTCCAAAAGCAGCACACATGAAAATCTTGATCGACTAAGTGTGGGCATTCCTTCGTGTGGTGCACTGTCTATCTCATGGAAGTGTGATGGTGAATATGTGGGTCTGCCTTCGCAGGGAGCATAATCATTATGTTGGCTTTTGGGTCGGACTTAACAAGTTGACATTGATCAGATCAAGCACCTTGAGACATAAAGATGAACATCACAAGGAGTTGTGAATGACATCTATCAAGAGTTGCATATGATGTAATTGGAAAAGGTTGCCTACCTGAAAGATTCTTGTTGTGGGTGATAATCATAGCTAGTCTATGGCTTAGATGAAATCAACATCATTGCTCACTAGAAGGTTGTATGTTGCAATCTTCCTAATTGATACATGAGGGTTATCAATTTGATCAAAATAGTGGGACCAATAATTAATTAAAGACCTAATTAATATAGTTAATTTTCAAATCAAATAAAATCAAAAGAGTTTTGGACGAAAATTGCAAATTTCCTTTTTGTAGTTAAATGGATGTCAACAATAATTAGTTTTCATTACGATCGGTCCTTGAGAAGGACAAGCTAAACAGGAACAACTTCAATGACTGGTTTAGGATGTTGAGAATTTTTCTCACTCAAGAGTGAAAGCTCTATATCCTAGATACACGAGAGCTAGAAGAACCCACTCCCAACACACCAAAGGTTTAAAGGGATGCTTACAAGAAGCATACTGAGGATGCCATTTATGTGAAGTGCTTGATGTTGTGCTCAATGAACTACAAGTTACAGAGACAACAAGAGAACATGGACGTCATTGAGATGATTCAACATCTCAAGAACATGTATCAACACCAAGCACGACAAGAGAGATATGATGTCTCCAGGGCACTGTCCAAGTGTGTCACGATAGAAGGAGATCTGGTAAGCCCTCACACACTCAAGATGATTGGGTATGTGGAGAACCTAACTCGACTAAGATTCCTTCAGAGCCAATAGTTGGCTACTGATGTGATACCACAATTGTTTCTAGAATCCTATAGTCATTTTGTGATGAACTAAAACATGAACAACTTTGACATGTCACTGATAGATTTGTTGGGCATGTTGAGGATAGTTGAGGCACAAGTGAAGAAAGACAAACCCAAATTTGTGATGATGATCAGCAGAAAGAAGGGAAAGTCTAAAGGCAAGGGAAAGGGCAAAGAAAAGAAAGTTTTTGATGCTAGACAACAACCCAAGTCAGCTTCAACTCTCAAAGACAAGGGAGGGGTGAACAAGGGAGGCAAATGTCACCATTGTCATGAGCCAAGACATTGGAAGAGAAATTTCCCTCTCTACATAGATGAACTAAAGAAGAAGAAGGAGGGGATGGAAGTATCCACCTCGGGTATCATGAAATAAACTTAAAATGCTTCTTTATCTTAGGTATATGATACCAAGATATAGATCTGACATATATGATGTGCAAGATCTGAAAAGAAGTGATGGCCTTTATGAAAAGACCAAGAAGGAACACTCATCAACATTGGAGCAAGTGTTGTTGCCATAGATAGTAGTACCTTTTAGTTTATTTCAGCCCAAAGGGCATGTAATAGATTTATGAACTGCTATTTCACTTTGACAATAAATAGAAACACTTTATTTCTACATCTTGTAAGGACAAGGATGTCTATCAATAAAGTTCATGTTTAAGTTTCAAAGATATGATCTTTTATGGCAAATGCCTTATTTATCTTATGGTACTTGATATGCATGAGATGAAATAAATGATACCTAAAAGTTATCGATGAATCAAACAATAAATTAGCATTATCATATAAAAAAAGAATTAGAAATTCATCTCTAGGTTCCATGTTGATGGATAAACTAGACTCTCTTGGTTAATGGACCATTAAGAGATATGAATGTCTTGTTTATTGGGCATGATGACAAGTCAATCTTCATTAGATGTAGTGGGAGAATGACTATTCTATTAGGTATAATACATATTGATGTATCTACATACCTATTGGAGTAAATTCTAATACTGCAGATATGGTATTTAATGAAATACCAATATGAACATCTTGAAATGTTCAAGAATATCATGAATGAAGAACAAACTTGGTAAAAGTATTAACTCTTTGATATGATCAATGAATGAGATACTTAAACAAAATGTTTGAGGACATTGTGAGTAACTATGATAGTGTATCGTAGAGAACTCATGATTAAGGAATAATTATGTCTAAATCAAAGAAGGAATCATACTCTAAAAGGTAAGAACATGATCATCAAACAAATAACTAATCTTCTAGAATTCTTCTAAAGAACATGTTTTACACTAAATAAATGTACAAAAGGATATTAAGAATCACAAGTGTTGTGGAATCTCAAATTCCTTGTGTAACAGATACACCTCATATATCTAGTGGAAAACACCTTGATCTTGATGGATAATGATAGCCTATAAACTCAAAGGTGATGAATTGGTCATATGATGATGAGCCAATAAAATGATGTTGAGGAACCAAATTTTGAGTTATGGATTGAAGCCATAAAGATCCAAAATGACTTCCATGTGAACCAAATAAGGTATGACCCTAATGGTATCACTTATACGGATAAAACCCATAAGTGCATTTGGGTCATAAGAGTTAAGACTGACATGGATGACATTTGAAGAGCTGATTGGTTGAGATGAATTCAAGTGAGTTCAAGGTGTTGAACCTGATGAATTTATTTAACCAATTGCAGTGGCTATAGGCCATAAAGGATCATGCTTGCTATTGAAACTTAAATACTATGAAATTTGGCATATTGATATTAAAATTGCATTCCTTGAAGGAATAACATGAGGTTGTGTATGTGACACAACCTAAAGGGTTTTATAATTCCATTAATGTAAATGCAGTCTATAAGTTATATGAGATTAATCAATATATTGATTAAATACAAGCATCTCAGAACTGGAGTCTTTACTTTGATTATATAGTCAAAAAATTTGACTGATATATCAAAATAAAGAAGGGATCTACGATTACAAAGATTTCATGGGAGCATATTCATTCCACATAATGATGAGGAATAAAATGAAACTGGTGTGGAAATACCTTCTTTAAGGAATAAAGAGAAATGCCCTATGTGATAGGAATAGATACCTATAGAGATAGTTCTCGAAATTCTCTTGACCTATTAAAGAGAGAGCATACATTGACAGTATGTACTGAAGGGTTCAGTATGCAAAGATTTAATGGGAGAAAACTTGTCCATGTTACATGGAGTTCATCTCTCAGATGCCAAGTGTCCCAAATTCTTATGAAAAATAGGAACACATAGATAAATGCCTTATGCATTCGCAATTGGATCTATCATGTATGTAATCATCCCATTGTCTTGTATGTATCAGACATGACAAGAATATATATATATATATATATATATATATATATATATATGCATTCATCATGTTGTATGTATTGGACATGACAATATGATATGCTCATCTAGTTATCGTGTATGTAATGGACACGATGAGTAGATGTCTATCTACTACCAGTGAGAGTGAGAGTCACTGGAATACCATAAAGAACTTATTTAAGTACTTCTGAAGTATTAAAGGATTAGTTCTATTGTAATAAGAGGAAGAGTTGAGCGTAAATGAGTTACACTGATGCAAGCTTCCAAAATGATAGAAAAATGATCACAAAATACAAACTATAAAAGTGAGTATGAGTTGTTAAAAGGAAATGTTCCGAGTAAAATTAAAAGCCATTTAATTCTAAAAGGGAATGCCAGGTATCCTTGTGTTATGAAGAACAGAGGATACCATATGGATCTGGAAGTTCATACAGATGAACTTATAGATATTCCAACCATTCATGACAAAGCAGAAATACTAAGTCAAACTATGGAGCTAATTGTTAGGCATGGAATATCAGATAGCATATTACGACAACTCTATCTCATACGAAATATTGTACATCAAGGAGATGTGAAACATGCAATATACCGACTAAAGAAAAGTGTTGCTAACTCACTGGACTAGCACTAGCACAGCAGAATCATGTGGGACATGTTTAGATATCACTAAGAATATGATTTGAAGGTGATTGGCTCTAAGTGCAAGTGCGAGTCTATTGGTATGTATGCCCTGAGAGCCAATCATATGATGATTGGATTGGCATATGTCATGATTGTTTTGATAAATATCAAAGGCAAGCTTCCAATTTATTCTAGCTCAATCGATTATGAAATAAATGATGGAGCTTAATGAATGTCTAAAGAATGACAATACTCAATGACTGATAGGGAATATTATCACACTAACAAACTCACTCAGGGTTGAAATCCTTGAGCTTTTACCAAAACCTTGTGCAATAATACCATCCGCAAGAAGACGGGTCTTATCACATTATAGTTGAGCATCGAATCCCAAGGAACAATGTTTTTAAGAATCATTGCTAGTCTAGTCCAGTCCAAGTAAGACTAATATTTAGAATGATTGGTTGATTTGAGGTTAATTATACTAAGTGCAGGAAAGTAAAGAGCAGAATTAAAGTTGAATCTAGATTAATGATATGGGATCACTAGGGTGGTCTCGGGTTTCACCACCACTACACATGCAAACGCATCCAAACATCAAACATCCAGGCAAGACATAACCATCCAAATGGAGTTGCTGCAAAACTCCCCATATGGGCGTTAGGCTTGCATAAGCATCACCTTGGGTATCAAACTCTCGTCACCATCCGGATCACTCACTTACGGCTCTGAAGATACAGAAATCCAACTAAAGTTGTAGTCCACCTATACAAGAGTTAGGCACATAGAAGCATCACCGTGGGCTAGATGGCTCGTCCCCTCACGGATCATACACTTATGACCTCAAGGAATCCTATCAGAAGTTGTCATCAAGGAGTCAACCGTGCTAATCGATAAGCAAGAAGGCGATTAATCTACAAGCAAGTATCGACAATTAACAACGAAGATACAAAATCCAACTGAAGTTGTGGCCCTACCTAAGGGATGTTTAGGCCACAGAAGCATCACCGTAGGCTAGATGGCTCGTCCCCTCACAGATCATACACTTATGTCCTCAAGGAATCCCATTCTATTTCTAGTTTGGGAGTCAACCTCGGTAATCGACATTCAATCCTACATATTGAAGTTCTCACAACATAGGAAGGAACAAGATAAAAGAAAGTAGGTAATCAACCTACAAACATTAACGATTAACAATGAAATGAAAGGTTATATACATTGCCATGGAATGTGTAACAAGAGAACATGCTTGCATGGGCAGTGGGGCTAGTCCCCGCACCCCAGCAAAAAGGAATTACTTACTCATGATGCGAGAAATAGGAAGAATAAGAGAGAGGGAAGATTACACCATGAGCTTGATGCAAAAGGTAGTCACAGCTCGGTGAAGATGATGCAGTCTTCTACGTCCTGTCGAATCAGATCTGGACGAGGAGGAAGAACCACCAAGGCAGACCAGGCAGGTCTTCTTCTCCACCTTCTCTCTCGTCTTGACCTCCTTGCTCATAGAAGGAGCAGCAGGTGAAGTGGCTATGATGTGGATGTACATTTACCGAACCTATGTTCAGGTAGCTTGTCAGTGTCCTGGGTCCAATGCCTCAAATGAGGACCCTACTAGTCCTATTTATACGATCGGATGTAGTCTTCACGATTTGGACCCTCTTGCAATTTTCATAGTTTTCTTTAACGGTTTGGAGACCATTTAGATGACCAAACGGTCTTGTATTATTTCCTTCCAAACGGTCCTGATTATTACTGACCAAACAGTCTTTGTGTTCTATCCTCTAATGGTCTTGGGAAACTGATAGGCTTCTATTTGTTTGCTGCATACCCTACTGGTCTTGTTACCCCAGTGATCCAAATGGTTTTGGAATCTCTATCAAAACGGTCTTGCAAGATCGGTTAGTCTTCTTCAAATGGTATTCAGTTGATTTGTTGTCTTGTAGATCGATGCCTTGCACAGTCTTCACTTTTCCATCCTAACGGTCTGGTCTTATCGGTCTTGCAGAGTATCCTTCAACCGGTCTTGGAGTTGATAAGTCCAAATAGTTTTGGTCTCTCAGCGACCAAACAATCTTTGGGTGGCTGGCCAATTAGTCTTGAGATCGTGCACTAGCTCCAAATGGTCTTGCAAGACCGTGCAAGTTGGCGTGGTCGAGGAAGAGATTGTTGATGGAGGGATGGAGGTCAGGTGTCGTGGAAGGTGCAGCTTCATGTAGGTCGATGGAGATGCAGCAGGTGAAAGGCTGAGGTAGTGTTTCTATTGATAGCGACATGGATGCGGTGGTCGGCGTGGTGCAGGCACATGGTTGCTGGTGGTGTCATCGTCAGAAGAGAGCAGATGGGGTGGCAGCTCGTTGGGGTTTAGGCATGTAGGTGTAAGGACGACGGTGGTGGAGGAAGGAAGAGGGAGTGGCGTCACTACTATGAGTTAGGGTTTGCAGGTGGTGAGGAAAAGAACAGGAAGAAGGGAAGCGGAATCAAGAGAGTGTTGTGCAATGACACGATGGTGGCAACCAGTCTTGGTTCGGCGCTGCCCATACAGTCTTGAGGTGAGGTTGCCCATACGGTCTTGAGACCGTATGGAAGGGAAAAAGTATGAAACAATTAAGGTAATGGATGGCTAAGACTATGTGGTCAGATGGATTGGGGTTGTCGATCTGTGATCGTGTGGTGAAGGGAAAGATAGATGCCCAAACGGTCTTGAAGACATGTTAGATCCAAACGGTCTTCATGATCATTTGGCCGCCCATACAGTCTTGCAAGGATGCTTCTCATGCGGTCTTGAGACCATGAGGCTTCACATAGTTTTGAGACTGTATGAAGGGGAAAGCACTCAACACCGTTAGGGCAAACCATTTAGGTGAAATCGGTTGGCCAAAACTATTAGAGTCAAGACTGTTAGGGTCATGACCATTGGAAATGGTGATGATGGTGGTAGAGTATGGAGAGTATAAAAGGATGATGTTGGTGAAGATGGAGGTGTAATGAGCTCATGGTTCTGAGACCAATGGATCAAGACCGGTTGGACAACTCAAATGGACAAACCATTTGGTGCAAGATAGATTGATCAAACCATTTGGTCAAAATCAATTGATCAGTACAGAGGCTGAGAGACTTGAGTGAAGGTGAGTTCCATTTGATTGTTGAACCTCATCATGACCTGCATAAAATCAACATAAACTCAGTTGATAATATTGGCAATTGAACTAATTAAGCAATTTTGCATATTGTGATATTTAGGAGATGAAATCGGATGTATTGAGTTGAATTTAGCTCAAGATGGCGATTGAATATTATGATGAATATGCATTCATCAAAACACCCCAAACTTAAACGTTGCTTGTCCTTGAGTAACACAAAATCTGAAAAAGTCACCAAATGAATACTTTCAACTCGTGTGGTTGCCTCATCTCACATCACGATTGTTTTCTTTCCGCTCATTATGACTAAGTATCTCAACATCTTGAGAGCAGTGAACACATCTTACCGTATCTTAGTTCCTGAGTTTGTTTTCCAATATCACTTCCTCTTCACTTTTTCCAACAACAAGCATGTCAAAGAGTTTTGTAAGAGTCCAGAGATACCCGCAGAACAACAAGTGTGCATCTGATCTAAAACTGGTGTTTTTTAGGGTAGTGGAGGCATTCATTGTTCCTTTAGGTAGAAAAGGGAGTGAAGGGTGGTATGGAAGGAAGAATTAAATATCTCCTCTATTGGACTCGAGATTTTTTATTATATGGTTTGTAATTTCATTTATTGCATTTTTTGTGTGAATCTCTCCTCTATTCGACTCAAGATTGCATTTATTCGTGTGCACTTTGGCATATTTTCTTGGTGGTACACCCCTATTAATTTGCAAGGGGTATGGAAGAAGCAAATGTAGAGGGAAGTGGCGTGCCACTCCGAACTTAGGGTTTGGCACTATTTTGGCTTTTTTCTTTTCTTTTTGATGAATGGAGGGGTATGAAGATGATAGAAGAAGTGTAGAAGAGAGTTCAGATCAAAATGCAACTTGATTTACAATTTAGTGCACCTAGTCGTTCTCTTTGTCGTACTCTGCTCAAATAATGACTTGATGAGGATCCATTGGAGATTCCATGTTATTGTTCCACTAGTAAGTTAGGAAGCACGACGTGTTTGATCCCTATCAGTTCGACAGACACTTATCATTTTTGCATAAGTATCATGGTGTTAGGAATCATAAGCTTCACAAGATGATTTCAATCAAAAAGCGAGTTTCAAGAAAATGGTCCTTTTGAGGGTCCGCTTCGAATAAGGAGGGTATAATGATTCGAAATGCATAGCAAGCTAGGAAATTTCTTTCAATGAAATAGAAAGCGTCAAAACTTCATCAAGTATTTGTTCAATTTCTTTGAAAAAGTTTTAAAAATTTTGAAAAATTTGGTCAAAAATGCAACGATGACAACGATGAGATATTAAGTTTGAAATAGATCGGTGAATGTGGAAAGTAAAGTATGTACCACCCACCCTCCACCCCGAACTTAGAAATTTTCTCATCCTGAGCAAACTCTAAATCCGAGATGGAGGGGAAAATTCATGCTGGTTAGACCACCAGATGTGGTTGTGTTCCAATCAACGTGCATCCTCCATATGAAAATCTCAAAAATGAAGATTAATCAGAACTCAATATAGCATTTCACGATGTGATTTTTACATGGTGCAAAATTATCTAAAAAGTAAAAACAAAATTTAATAAAAATTTCTAATTGAAAATTAAAACTAAATACAAATTTATTGATCGGGTTGCCTCCCGACAAGCGCCTTTGTTTTACGTCGATGGCTCGACTTGCTTCCTTCAACTTTCTGATGGATATGTTGGTTTGGAAAGATTATCGATTCTTCAGTGTTAGTATCTACAGGGATGAAGTATCTCTTCACGCGTCAGCCATTTGCCAAGAATTCTCCTACTCTTTCACTCCATAAAGAGAAAGCACCATGTGGGTACATGCTCTTGACAATGTAAGGTCCAGACCAATGAGAACGGAGTTTCCCTGGGAATAGTTTTAGTCTTGAATTGAACAATAGAACTTGGTCTCCCACTTGTATGTCTTTTCTTTTCAGATGACCATCGTGCCAAAGTTTCGTGCGTTCTTTATAGATTTGTGCATTCTCGTAAGCTGTCATCCAAAGTTCTTCTAACTCTTGGATTTGTAGAATCCTGGCTTGGCCTGCTTTCTTCATATCAAAATTGAGTTGTTTTATTGCCCACCATGCTTTGTGTTCAACTTATACAGGGAGGTGGCATGATTTTCCATAGACCAATAGAAATGGTGTAGTTCTAAGAGGAGTTTTAAAAATGGTTCAGTAGGCCCACAATGCGTCATTGATTTTCACTAACCAATCTTTTCGATTATAGCCTACTGTCTTTTCCAAAATATCCTTGAGTTGACGGTTAGAAACCTCTACCTGTCCATTAGTTTGTGGATGGTAGGGTGAGGCTACCTTAATGTGTTACACCATATTTCCTCAGCAATGCTTCAAATCTTATTTCTGAAAAATGAGATCCTCTGTCGGATATCACAGTGCACGGAACTCCAAAACGAGGGAAAATAATATCTTTGAACATCTTGATGACGGGTTTGGAATCGCTAGTGACGGTTGGTATGGTTCAACCCATTTTGAGATGTAATCAATTGCAACTAGGATGTAAGAAAATTAATGAGAAGATGGGAATGGACCCATGTAGTCCACACCCCAAACATCAAAAATTTCAACTACTTGCCACATATTAAGTAGCATTTCATCTCTCTTTGTAATGTTACCCATTTTTTGACATTTGTCACATGATAGAACAAAGTTGTAGGAGTCTTTGGATATGGTTGGCCAAAAGAAACCACATTGTAAAACTTTCAAGGTAGAGTTCTTAGCACTCATATGGCCTCCAACTAGGCCTGAGTGATTTTGTTCTAAAATAAGTTGAGCTTCTTCTTCGGCAATACAACGTCTGTAGAGACCATCAGCACAGAGTTTGAACAGGTATGGCTCATCCTAGTGATATTGTTTCACGAGACCATCGGCACAGAGTTTGAACAGGTATGGCTCATCCTAGTGATATTGTTTCACATCATGCATGAATTTCTTCAGTGCATTTTCAGTGCATTCATGATGGATAACGTTGGCGGCGAGGTAGTTGACATAGTCTAAGTACCAAGGGGTAGCTTTTGAAACTTTCATTAGTTGGTCATCTGGAAGAGTATCGTTGATTGGGATCTTCTCAGTTTCCAGAGTGTGGATGCGACTTAGGTGATCTGCTACAACATTCTCTGTACCCTTTTTATCTCTTTTCTCTAGATCAAATTCTTGCAATAGGAGAATCCATCTAATAAACCTGGGTTTAGCATCTTTCTTCGCCAGGAGATAACGGATAGCAGCATGGTCTGTGTAGACACTGACTTTTGAGCCAATGAGGTAGGATCTGAACTTGTTAAAGGCATACATGACTACAAGAAGTTCTTTCTCGGTAGTTGCATAATTCCTCTGAGCTTCATCGAGGGTCTTCGATGCATAGTCGATCACATAATGTTTCTTTTCTATACATTGGCCTACAATAGAACCCACAACATAATCACTGGCATCACACATAATTTCAAATGGGTGATCCCAATCAAGAGCTCTAATGAATGGTGTTGTTGTAAGAGCTTGTTTTAGATTGTAGAAACTCTTCACACAGTCTTCATTAAAATGGAAATTGCACGTCCTTTAGCAATAGATTTGTCATTGGCTTGGTTATCTTGGAGAAATCCTTTATGAATCATCTGTAAAAGCATGCATGACCTAGGAATGCACGAACCTCCCTTACATTTGTTAGAATAACGAGCTTGGATATCACGTCGATTTTCGCTATGTCCACTTTGATACCTCTACTATTGACTCTATGACCAAGGACGATGCCTTCCTTTACCATAAAGTGACACTTCTCCCAATTCAACACAAGATGTGCTTCTTCACATTGTTTGAGGACAAGGGAGAGATGCTTCAGGAACAAGTCATACAAATCTCCATATACAAAAAAATCATCCATAAAAACTTCCATGATAGTCTCAGTTAGACTAGCGAATATAGCTGCCATGCAACACTGAAAGGTTGCTGCAGGCGCATTGCAAAGGCTGAACGACATCCTTCTGAATGCATATGTTCCAAACGGGCAAGTAAAACTAGTTTTCTCTGGATCATTTGGATGTATAGGAATTTGATAGAATCTAGAGTAACCATCAGATAGTAGAAATATTCTTGGTGAGCCAACCACTCTAAGACTTGATCAAGAAAAGGCATCAGGAAATGATCCTTTCTGGTTTCCTTATTAAACTTCCTATAATCAATACACATCCTCCACTCGATGACTATTCAAGTGGGGATGAGTTCATTTCCTTCATTACGTATTACAGTAGTTCCACCTTTCTTTGGGACAACATGCCCATGACTCACCCATGGCGAGTCAGATATCAGATAAATGATTCCAGTAGTGAGTAGTTTAATGACTTCTCAACGGACTACTTCCTTCATGTTTGGATTAAGCTTTCTTTGATGTTCAACGGTTGGCATATGATCTTCCATCATGGGGATTTTGTGCATGCAAAGTGCCCCGGTGAGATCACTCATCTTGTAACCTACTAGTTTTCTTCTTTCCCTTAATTCTGTCAAGAGTTTATCCTCTGGTTCTGTTGTAAGATCAGAATTTATGATGACTCGGTAGACTTTGAGGTCATCTAGAAACACATACTTCAATCCCTCAGGTAGGGGTTTCATTTTAGGAGCTTGTGGTTTTTCACATGGTTCTTCAGTGACATCCACAACTTTGAGTTCCTCAATTTTGGCTTCAGGATCTTCTTTAGCAATATCGAGGTGGAGAACACAATCCTTTATTTGTTCATCAATGGAGTTATCAGTAGATGGGTTTGTTAGAGCCACTTCTAACAGATTGTCTTGTTCATAATCCTCTTACGTAAGCAGTGTCATCTGCTCTATACACTCAATCAAGTATACTTCTTCTTGCATACTTGGTCTTCACATACTTTCAAAAACTTTGAACTTGAGGGTTTCTTTACCTAGTCTGAGCAGCAAGGTTCCTTCTTCAACACCAATCAGAGCTCTTGCAGTGGTGAGGAAAAGATGTCCAAAGATGAGAGGGTATCTAGTGTCTTCCTTTATATCCATGATGACAAAGTCACAAGGAACATAAGAATCATTGCCTACATTGACAAGGACATCCTCAATTATTCCTAGGAGTAGAGTCACAGTGTTATCTGCAAGTTGTATGGTCATGCCAGTTGGGAGAAGTTCAGCAAACCCTAGCCTCTTGCAAAGGCTGATGGCATGATAGAGGTGGTAGCACCAAGATCTGCCAATCCTTTCTTACATGAAGAATCGCCGATATGGCATGAAATCCCAAAAGATCTTGGATCATTCTACTTGTTAGGCATCTTACTCTGAATGATGTCTGAAGTGGTTATTACTAACTTGATTGTCTCATATTCTTTAGTTATATACTTCTTGGTGAGGAGAGACTTTGAGTACTTTGCCCATGCTGGTATTTCAGACAGCACATCAAGAAAGGGTATATCAACATGGAGTTTCTTCATGGCTTCTTTGAACTTGTTGAATCGAGTGTCAAGCTTTGTCTACCTTAAATGCGCTAGGAAAGGTATATGAGACTTGTACACTGGTACTTCTTGCTCTGGTGTTTTTGGTTCCGCATCAGTTGGTTTCATAGAACTTTGCTCATCTGTCTTATCAGCAATTGTTGTTTCTTTTGGTTGAGACTCAGGTGTGGTAGAGTCTTTTTCAATTATAGAGTCATCCTTGTCTGTGATAACCACAGATGTCTTGACAGGGGGATATGAATAGTCTTTTCCATACCTGGTGGTGAAAGCCTTCCTGTGGGTGCTTAGGATTTTTTTCTGGTTGGCCAACAAAGGTTCCAGTAGGTGGCTTCGTGCTAGCTGCAAGTTGAGCTAGTTGAGATTCCATAGCCTTCTGATGGGCTTGCTAGTTAGCTATCATTGTCTGCTACAAATGTAACATCTTCTCAATTGTCGATAGCTTGTCATTAGGAGAGACGAGGTTGGCTTGTTGCCCTTGTTGTTGTTGGTAGGGGACTTGGTTGGGATTCTGGAATTGAGAATTGTTCTGATAATTATTGTAGTTCTTATTCTGAAAGTTACCCCTAAAGTTTCCTTGATTCACGAAATTTTACTGCTAGTTATACTAGAATCTTGGTGGGCCTCATTGCTGATTATTTGAACCAAGTTGACGTGACTTTTCCACTCCTGAAGGTTTTCCGTATTGAAAACTAGGATGGTTCCTATTCTGATTCAGAATGTAGTATCCTTGACTAGGGATGGAGTTGACAGCATTAAGATTTTCCATTTGACAATTATCTCCTTGGCCACATGTGTTGCTTAGAACAACATCATAGAGAATATTGCATGCTAAAGTGGAATGATCAGTACCTTTACATGCTTCACAGAACAGTGAAGCTGACTTGATTTGTTCTTGTTGTTAAGGGGGTGAACGTCCTCTTCCAAATGCAGCAAGGGATGATTCGATATGGTCTTTCTTGGCAACTAAGAGTTTGAGGGTCTCAGCGATAGACTTGTATTCAGGAATAACTTCAGCCATAGCCACCTTCAACACTCCTTTGCCTACAGATCTACCCCAATTAGCTTGATTTTCAGCTCCAAGGGTGACAACCCTCCATGCGTTGTCATAACTCTGACGCATGAAGTTTCCTCCAGATGAGGAGTCTAAAAACCTCTTGATATCATCGTCCACACCTCTTTAGAAGATTCCAATAAATTGATTCTTAGGGATTCCATGGTGTGGACACTTGCGTAGAAGGTCTTTATATCTTTCTTGTGGCAACCGTCTCGTGAAAACAAGATTAACTCAACTAACTGATGCGGAAGCGAATACTTAGCAACAGAATTACTGAAAATCACTAAAAATTAAAACTTTTTGCACTGAGATCCACAAACTATATAACTCTTTCATAAAGGTACAAAGTAAGTTATTTACAAGCTAATCCATCAGTACATCTCTATATCAACTCATCTCGAGAGTCATAAACACTCACTGCCCTATTACTGTACATGAGCAGTATACAAAATCTCGACGCGTTAAGCCAAAAATCTCAGATCTAAAACAAACCATCTACTGACTCCTAGGACCTGAGAGTACATAGACGACACATGGGACTCTCTATATACAAAACCTAATAGACAGAGTCTCCACCTGTGGATCACTGTTGTCCTTGTTGTTGCTATTGATGTAACTGTTGTTGTTGCTCACCCATTGAAGGGTTTCTTCTCCCTCGGCGTCTACCTAAAAATTTGAATCCCACAGGGGTGAGAAAATTGAAAAATTGTCCTAGCGAGAGTTATAACTCCCCACCAGAAGCATTGTTATTGTAAATAATAGAATAACACTGAGCAGTAGGATTGTAAATATTCAACAGTAGATATTTCATTGAATAACTAAATAAAGCAATATTCTTTATGCAATCATTTCAATTATAACTTGATTGAATAGCAAGTCATTTAATCAATAAGGAATATGAAGAACATGTATATCATCTATCTAACTAGGACATAATAAACAATGTATCATCAATCATTGTTTCTCATAGTTCAAACTAAGCAATTATGCTACACGGCTGATTACATTTTACAAACATACTTATGTCCCGAGGAGATGAGGTATACTGCTCATACTCCAACCGACCATTGTGAAATCGAAATCGGTACCATACATAGGCCATCAGAAGAGCCGAATTTATATGACCTCATCCTCCCCAATCAGCGTGAGGAACAACATGCAGGACATCTTGTGTCTCTGCTAAAATAGCTTTCCAGGGTATTTCTGGCAACTTCACTATTAGAGTTACAGTGGCATGCTGTACTCCCTTCGCAATCGATGGATTTCTTGTTTATCTCACATCGATGCGACATTAACAACGTCATCGGGAGATTTGTGATACATCATCCCAGTATATACATATAATGAAGGATTGAGAGATTTGATGTTTATCTCTCATCAATTCCTCCATTAGGACGTAAGGATATTCACGTCCATAACCCCCACATACTCAAAAGTATGCTCTCCAGGAGTTCCCTTAGGAAAACCTATTTCACCATCACCTAACTGCTGACGATGATGGATCTATGGTCAGGGCTCTACATGATATCATTCCACTTGATTATTTAAGTACATTACAACATTGTTTTAGCATTAGGCATGTTTTCAAACATAAACCATTATAACAATTCCTATAAAGAAAGAATACTATTCATATCAAGTTCATTTCACAGTTTTATTAGCATTGGGATCTCAATCCCTTATCAACTCATCATCATGGTTCATGAATATGGGTGTTCAAATCCTTAGATCATCAAATTACTTGTTACCACCTTAACAGGTAACTTAAATCCATCAAGTCATTTGACAATATAAATATGATAGTATCAATGCAGGTATTTCACATGGCTCATACAGCTGGTGAATTTCATTTGTTACCTTTCATAAAGAAACATAACATATCCTTGCTTACAAAGCTCATTAAGTACTTTATATAAACCAAGCATCATATCTCTTACCTGGCTATGTTCAATATCTCATAAAAACCTGCATGATTAATACAAATGATAACAGATAC
The DNA here is from genome assembly GCA_963693085.1 of Alisma plantago-aquatica. Taxonomy (NCBI): domain Eukaryota; kingdom Viridiplantae; phylum Streptophyta; class Magnoliopsida; order Alismatales; family Alismataceae; genus Alisma; species Alisma plantago-aquatica. The sequence continues at coordinate 1,164,383,287 of OY856413.1, read as the reverse complement.
ATCTATTTCATATCAGCATAATGCAAAACAATAATAACATCACTATTCAAGGGTTGCACCACTAAGCCCTTACCAGGGTTAGAGTTTCCCTTTTTAATTCAAAAGGGTTTATCATCCCCCTTAAGCTAAAATAGGATTAGTGACTCCTCATTTCATTATCCAATCATAGAGCTTCATGCTTTAAATCATAACCCAGAATTAGGGTTTCACACTTCCATTTACTTTACTTGGAATTAGGGTTTACTATTCATATCACATAACCCTAGGTTAGGGTTTACTATTCATATCACATCACCCTAGGTTAGGGTTTACTATTCACCCCAAGTAGGAGTGATCAACAAAATACCTTGAATTAAGGTTTAGCATGTCATTACTATGAATTAAGGTCATACCATCATCATGTATTAGGATTACTTCTAGTATACCCTCAATTAGGGTTACAATTCATTTAACCTTCATAATTACGGTTTCATGATCTCACCATCGTGGATCATACCCTAATTAGACATCTAATCATAATAAGATTCCATTACATAATTAACATTTATGGAGGAAGTCCTTTCTCTTCTCATCCTTTATAGGATGATACATGCATCAACTTTGATTAAGCTAAGTCCGGTCAACATGAAAGAGAATTGACATCATGGGTTATGTCCTCATCACCATGATCATTAATGCTTGATTATTTAAAGGGTACTAATCACCCTATCTCATTAGGATACAAACACTATAATCACCTTTAATTAGATCATGTGTTAGTTAATTGATCAACTTGTCCTTTGACCCCTTTAAATACCCATGTGGTTTTAGTCAACTATCCACCAAACGGTCTTGAACATATAGACCCCAAACGGTCTTACACAAACCTCTAAAACCGTTTAGTAAAGTTGCAAACTTGAGACCGTTTAGTAAAGTAGGTGGTGTAGACTGTTTGCCAAAGTTGACTTCTAAGATCGTTTGCTAAAGGTAGTCACATGAAACTGTTTACTAAAGTAGACCCCCAAAACTATTTGCTAAAGGTAGACTTTTGAAAACATATGAACCCAAATGGTTTGGGATCATTTGGTCCCAAATGGTCTTGATACTGTTTGGTCCAAACCCCCTCAAAACCGCAAGGACCAAAAAGGGTCTCAACCACTTCAATTGAATTAGGGTTTCCAATGGTGGTTCCTTCAATCATTGAATACATGTAACCAGTCATCAATTAGACTTATCATCGTACTTCAATTGAGTTAATTAGGTCAACCTTCAACTGATTTGACCCTTAATTGACCCACAATTGGTCATCAAATAGGGCTTGAATCAATTGGATTAGGGTTTGGAATCGATGACCCTTCAACATTAATCAATGGGAGTCTAATTGATTTGAAACCATTGAACCATCATCCAAGTTGGACATGACCTGACCCCAAACGGTCTTGGGATCTTTTGGATGACCTCCAAACGGTCTTGAGACTGTTTGCTCATGTCAACATCAAAAACCAAGTCAACCAATTAGGGTTTAGCTCATTGGATTGATCATTAAGTGAACAATTAGTTGCTCTTCAACTTAGTACCTTATGATCTTCAAACACTTAACCATAGTTAATCCTAGACCTCCAAACGGTCTTGGGTTACCCCCCAAACAGTCTTGGGATTGTTTGTATATTCTCCAAACGGTCTTGAGACCATTTTCCCATCATATCATCACTAACTATGTCATTCATTTAGGGTTTGGATCCTAGGATTAGTCACCAAATCAGCAATTGATTATACATCAACTTGATACCTTTTGATCTCCAATTGGTCAACCATGCTTAACCCTAGACCTCCAAATGGTCTTAGGTGATCACCAAATGGTCTTGAGACCGTTTGGGAGATCCCCAAATGGTTTTGAAACCATTTGGGTCACTCAACCCAAGTTTCAAACTCATCCAATTATCAAATCAGCACCTAACCCGATTAGGGTTTTGGTGATTGTTGGACCTTCAATTGGTGAATCAATAGGAATTAATCAACAATTATTGATAGGTTACTAACCTACATACTTTTCAACAGGTCACCAAATGGTCAAAACTTGGTCGACGCCACCAAACGGTCTTGGACCGTTTGCTTTTATGTGGTTTAGGTGAAACCGTTTGCATTCAAACGGTTTGAAACCGTTTGCTCCCAAACGGTTTGGGAAACCGTTTGAGCAACAAAAAAAACCGTTTGGTAAAGTACTTTTTGGAAATTTATCTAGAATGATGTCATATTCATCTTCCTCTATTCAACCAAGAACAGGTGCTGTTCTTCACATAAATTATATCAAGAACTCATAAGAGTATCAAAGGAAGAAAAGTAACCAACGATTCTTATAGAAAAGAGTGTAATACTAATGCTTAAGGGTTAGAGTTATAAAACCCACCTATAGAACTGATCTCAAGCTCCAAGATCCACGACTTTAATGGTGTATTGAGCTCCAGTAGTTGTCCAAGGTCCATCCTTAAACTTTTGGATGAACAAACTTGCTAGAAATGGAAACCAAGTGAAGAAAACCATTAATCAAGCCTTGTTTTAGGGTTTCCACCATAGATCTGAGGTAGGAGATGATAAAAACTTACCAACAGGTTGGGTCATCCTTCCTCTACTCCAGAGATCTTCCTTGGTCAGTCTAAGCAAGGTGATAAGAAAATAAACTAAGGAAACGAGCCTTGGGTGTTGTTGGAAAAGATATACATAAGGAATATGTATATGGGTTTTCAAGGAAATAGAAAAAGAGGATTAATCCCTTTTATTTCCCAATTATTTCCACCTATCCTCATCCATTCCTTGGCCACGAAGCCATCTCCATAACCTTGAAAAACCTCTCCATTATCCAAGAAATATTGGAAAAGGAACTAAACACCTTAAAGAGTTGTATATTAATATCCATCCTTTTATTGGATATTCCTTTATATTATGATAATATGAGTGTGGCTTCCACTCAACCAAGATCTTTTTGTGCCCAAACATGGCACAACCTCGTCCAAAATATTGCAAACACATCCTTCAACTTTTTCTTGAAGGGATCCTCAATTAATTTATTTCTTTTTGCATTAAATTATATTAAAGAGCCATTTGTGCTTAAATCTTGATTATTTTAATGTCAAGATTCTCTCTCCTCCATGATAATTCAAATGAGGTTCCCCTCTCATTTTATTTGCTCTACATGATGCCAAGAAACATGAGAGACCCTCTAGAGGTGGTATTTTACATATTGAACCCTAGATTTTGGGTAAATTGCACATTACACCAAAACTAGGTTTTAATGCACAAGGTTTGCTCTACAAGATTTATCTTGATGCCCAAGCTTGTGGAAACCATACCACTACATCATATTCATTCTTATGATGTCTCAACATCAGAGGAACATCTTATCATGTGGAATTTGCAAGTTAACCCCTCAACTTGGGTAATTTTCACTTTAGTCCAATTTTAACAAAACAATGTTTTATCATTATTCAAAAAGGACATAAATTGAAATATAAGTTCCTCAAGAGTCTTAATTACTTTTCAACATATAAGAGTAAGCATATAATCAACTTTATTAGGCAAAAAACCTAGGGTTAGTACATAACCCAGGTCAGGGATGTTACATTTCCCATGCTTCAGCAAGAGTTTCTCTAGGGACTTGAGTGAACATTGTTATTCGACCCCTAATTTCATTGGTGAGAGAAGGAGGGTAGAAAATTTCCAAAAAAACATTTTGAAGTTGTTCCCAAGTGGTGATGGGTTCACATTACAAGGAGTTGTACCAGCTTATAGCTCTATTAGCAACATAATACTTAAAGAGACGGAGTCGAATGGCATCATCTGAGACTCCATTTTGCTTTGTCATAACACATAGATTGATCAACCGCAGAAGATGTTCCTGACTATCTTCTCATTGTTTACCATAGAATGGGCTATTTTGAAGCAAGGTGATCCAATGTGCCCGAATCTTGAAATTCCTAGCATTGATGGGAGGAGGTTGCACTGGGTGATGAACATCAACAGCTTTAGGGATGGAGAACTCACTAAGGTCCTTCTGTAGTTCTGCTACTTGTGCTGCTACTTGAGTTGCTCGGATCTCTGTTTCAACTACAACTCTGGCTTCTTGCATAAGCCTTTCTCTTTGCACAACAAGGGCTTGAGCAACCCTTCGGGCTATTTCCTCCTCTTGAGCCATCCTTGCTTGGTTCTCTCTGTTCTGACAACAAAAAGTTCTATCTAACTCAGGATCAAAGCTAGTAGTGAGACCGAGACTGTTTCAGCAGTGCATGCACTAGTCTTTGTTGTACCTAGGATGGAAAGATTTTTCAAAAGTGAGATTTGACGGAGTAGAACCGAATTCAAGTAGGTGATCAATTGTTTCAAAAGAAGAAGAAAAGTCCTAGATTAGCCTCAAAAGAACTAGATTTGACTAATTGATCCCGTTGTCCCCGGCAACAGTGCCAAAATTTGACATGGACTATTATTGCACTAACAAACTCACTCAGGGTTGAAATCCCTGACCTTTTACCAAAACCTTGTGCAATAATACCACCTGCAAGTGGACGGGTGTTATCGCAGTATAGTTGAGGATCAAATCCCAAGGGACAACATTTTTAAGAATCGTTGCTAGTCTAGTCCAGTACAAGTAAGACTAATATTTAGAATGATTGGTTGATTTGAGGTTAATTAAACTAAGTGTAGGAAAGTAAAGAGTAGAATTAAAGTTGAATCTAGATTAATGATATGGGATCACTGGCGTGGTCTCGGGTTTTACCACCACCACACATGCAAACACATCCAAACATCAAACATATAGGCAAGACATAACCATCCAAATGGAGCTGCTACAAGAAACCCCATACAGGTGTTAGGCTTGCATAAGCATCACCTTGGGTATCAGATGTCTCATCACCATCCGAATCACTCACTTATGGCTCCGAAGATATAGAAATCCAACTAAAATGGTGGCCCTCCTATACAGGCATTAGGCACACAGAAGCGTCACCGTGGGCTAGATGGCTCGTCCCCTCATGGATCATACACTTACGACCTCAAGGAATCCTATCAAAAGTTCTCATCAAGGAGTCAACTGTGCTAATCGACAAGCAAGCAGGCAATTAATCTACAAGCAAGTATCGATGATTAACAATGAAGATACACAATCCAACTGAAGTTGTTTTGACAATGTGAGTTTTTCCCTCTTTTCTATTAATTATTTTATCTTTCACCTTTATAATGATCATTCGTAATACCTTTTGACTCCTTGATCAATATAGATACCCAAAATCAAATTCTTTTGTATTCTATGAATTTCATGCACTTTTGGGCATCTTAATTAACTTAATACACCTCTTTGAGAAAATGCTTGAGTTCGACTAGTTAATCTTATCTTTTGGTATCCATTTTACAAATTATTCTACGATTCATGTTGAAGATATGGTCCAAATTTGAGATCATTTGGACCTTCCTATGATTTTATATGATTTTTCTAAGGTTTTAGCCTTCCCTAGCTTTCTTTGCCTTTTTCCACTTTTTTTTCTCCCTTTTTCTTGTTGGGCCCGACCCATCTGTGGCTTGGGTCGTCGCTGGACAAGGCGGGTTGACCCAGCAGCCTTGGATCTTGATCCAACGGCACTGGGGTCATCCCCTACCTTGCGCCTGGTTTGGTAAGGGTCAACGGTGGACCAGCCAGTGCCATGGCCTGACCCCGATCGAGCAGATTGCATCTTTTGCACCCAATAACTCGACCTTTGAATCCCCCAGCCGTTCTCGAACCTTCCGCGCGGCTTAGTAGGGTGGAATCACTACTTGGGGTCAAGCAATTAAGCAAACCCATGGGGTGCGCCGCCCCCCCTCTAGCAACCCTAACCCTAGCCCCAAACACCTATATAAACCCCCCCTTGAGGTCGGCTCGCCCCCACGAACTTGAACAACACCTCCTCTCCCCGCGTTGAGTCCTCCCTCTCTCGCCCCTTTCTTCTCTAGTCACTACACCGCCGCGGAGTGCCCCTACTTGCGGGTGGGCGCTTGTGTTGGGGCGAGCAACAGCTGCCCTTGGATCTGGGTCCATGGTGACCCTCAGTCGAGATCGACGGTCACGGTTCCCGTGCAAACCCTACCTCTATTTCTTCTTCGTGACCAATCCTACCGCTGATTGGCTTCGTGTGTCCATGGTAGATCTTCGATCGACGGCTCCTTTTTTTTCGGTAATTCTGCCCTCTGCCCTAAATTCCATAAAATGGCTATATCTTGCAAAATCAATATCTTGAGATCCCTAACTCCAAAAATAGTGAAATTATAGTCCATTTTGATCAGAAAAATCCGACCGACCTGTTAAAAATACTTGTGAAGCCAAATTCTCGATATTTATCACTGATATTCCATGATCGTGTTCTTTTTCCTTGTTAATTATCTCATATGATGATTAATCTTGGAGAAACTCTTATTCATGTTCCTAATGATCATTCTGAGACACAAAATCATTTTTTGACAAAATAAGGGTTAAATATGATCCTCTTAACTCTTTACCCTAAAATATGAATCATATACTTTGAAATAAGGTTTACTCTTAATATAATGATGCTCTACCTTGATCTAGGAAGCCCTCTTAATCATAGAACTCCCTAATCTAATTTTGAGTCCAATTGTACTATCTGATATTGGAAATGATCTAGAGTTTTGAATAATGATATTGATAATTAGGATTGACATGTATTCCTAAATATACCTAGGAAGACCATCCATTCATGAAGCATGTTTGATACTTGAATATTTGTTGGACTTTTGGGGAATACTGTTGATGACCTAAACCTAAGGTAGGAATAGGAAAATGTAACCCTAATCTCGAATAACAAAGCATGATCTTTTTAAACTATGATCTTGACCCTTGATCTAATATTTTGATCTAGGATTTGACTCAAAGGGTTGATTTACTCTCTCTCTTGGGATCTATACTCCGAATACTCTTTTAGAAAGGTACGCTATTATACTACTCCTCCTTGGTTGTATGCTGATATTTTCTTAGGTATCTCTTGAAATATGCTTGGCTAGTTATTTGGATGAAATATTGTTCCCTATGAATTGTCTTCCATTTTTCTTTTATATTATATGTTGAGAAACATGAAATCTAAATCACTGACCCATTATGACTGCCTGTGTTGGAAAAGTTGATAATTTTGATATTGGATATAAGCAAAACTCCTTCTTTGGAAGGCGGGATTTTGCACTTGGTTCCCCTATCTCATATGATGAGAAGGAGCGTGGTGACCTCCCCATCACGTTGGGGTAGTAGAGTCACCCAAACTAATATAAGCATGCTTATTGAATTACAACATAATGGGAAATTCGTAATAAAATTTTTGGTTGAATAACATTTTGGTTTTTGGAAATCGTTCGATAATGTTTTGAAGCATAAGTCCCACCAAGCATACTAGTTTTTCTTATAAAACTGCTTTACTTGTTTTTATATAGCGTACTGTGCAATTGCATTGACTTTGTGTCTTGATTTTCTGGATTTTAGGTAATGCAAGGAACTAGATTCATCTACTGCAATAAAGACTGCTACATCTTATGGACTCTACATGGGAGCTAATTGAAAAAAGGATGTAGTTGTAGGCTAGTTCTTATCTTTTTCTCTTTCCTATTGCCTACGGGCCTTATGTATTAAACATTTTGGTTCATTTTAATAAAGAAGGATGTTATTTCATTTTTGCATATTATCTGTGTGTGATTTTCGGGCCACTCAGGGATGGGCGCTCTCATCCCTCTAACACTGCCCTTTTGGACAGTGGGATTGGGATTAGGGTAAGAACGGATCCGTGACAGCTGTGGCCCTCCCTGAGGGATGTTTAGGCCTAAGAAGCATCACCGTAGGCTAGATTGCTCGTCCCCTCACGGATCATACACTTACGACCTTAAGGAATCCCATTCTATTTCTAGTTTGGGAGACAACCTCGTTAATCGATATTCAATCCTACATATTGAAGTTCTCACAACATAGGCAGGAACAAGATAAAAGTAAGTAGGTAATAAACCTACAAACATTAACGATTAACAATGAAATGAAAAGTTATATACATTTCCATGGAATGTTTAACAAGAGAACATGCTTGCATGGGCAGCGGGGCTAGTCCCCGCACCCCAGCGAAAAGGAACTACTCGCTCATGATGCGAGAAATAGGAAGAACTAGTGAGAGGGAAGATTCCACCATGAGAATGATGCAGAAGGTAGTCGCAGCTCGGTGAAGATGATGTGGTCTTCTACGTCCTGTTGGAGCATATCTGAATGAGGAGGAAGAACCACCAAGGCAGACTGGGCAGGTCTTCTTCTCCACCTTCTCTCTCGTCTTGACCTCCTTGCTCGCAGCAGGAGCAATAGGTGAAGTGGCTATGGTGTGGATGTACGTTGACCGAACATGTGCTCAGGTAGCCTATCAACGTCCTAGGTCTGATGCCTCAAATGAGGACCCTACTGGTCCTATTTATAGGCTCGAATGGGGTCTTCACGATTTGTACCCTCTTGCAATTTTCACAGTTTGCTTTAACAGTTTGGAGACCGTTTAGATGATCAAACAGTCTTGTATTATTTCCCTCCAAATGATCCTGATTAGTACTGACCAGACGGTCTTTGTGTTCTATCCTCTAACAGTCTTGGGAAACTGATAGGCTTCTATCAGTTTGCTGCATCTCCAACCGGTCTTGTTACCCCAGCGATCCAAATAGTTTTGGAATCTTTGTACAAACGGTCTTGCAAGACCAGTTAGTCTTCCTCAAATGGTCTTTAGTTGATCTGTTGTCTTGCAGATTGATGCCTCGCATGGTCTTCACTTTGCCGCCCTAACATTCTGGTCTTATCGGTCTTGCCGAGTATCCTCCAAATGGTCTTGGAGTTGATAAGTCCAAATGGGTTTGGTCTCTCAGTGACCAAATGATCTTCGGGTGGCTGGCCAATCGGTCTTGAGACCATGTGCTGGCTCGAAATGGTCTTGCAAGACTGTGCGAGTTGGCGTGGTTGAGGCAGAGATCATTGATGGAGGGATGGAGGTTAGGCGTCGTGGAAGGCACGACTTCATGCATGTCGATGGAGATGCAGCATGTGAAAGGCTGAGGTAGCGATGTTGTCGATGGTGGCATGGATGTGGTGGTTAGAGTGGCGCATGCGCAAGATTGCTGGTGGTGTCATCGTCAAAAGAGAGTGGACGGGATGGCGGCTCGTTAGGGTTTAGGCATGTAGGTGTGAGGGCGACGGTGGCGGAGGAAGGAAGAGGGAGCGGCGTCACTACTGTGAGTTAGGGTTTGTAGGTGGTGAGGAAAAGAAGAGGAAGAAGGGAAGAGGAATCAAGAGAGTGTTGGGCGACAACATGATTGTTGCAACCGGTCTTGGTTTGACGTTGCCCATACGGTCTTGAGGTGAGGCTTCCCATACGGTCTTGAAACTGTATGGAAGGGAAAAAGTGTGAAATTGTTAAGGCAATGGATGGCTAAGACTGTGTGGTCAGATGGATGGGGGTTGTCAATCTGTGATCATGTGGTGAAGGGAAAGATAGCTGCCCAAACGGTCTTGAAGACATGTTAGATCCAAACGGTCTTCATGATCCTGTGGCTTCCCATACGGTCTTGTGAGGATGCTTCTCATGCATTCTTGAGATTGTTAGGCTTCACACGGTTTTGAGACCGTATGAAGGGGAAAGCACTCGAGACCGTTAGGGCAAACCGTTTAGGTGAAATTAGTTGGCCAAAATCGTTAGAGTGAAGATTGTTAGGGTCATGACCATTGACAATGATGATGATGGTGGTAGAGTATGGAGAGGATAAAAGGATGATTTTGGTGAAGATGGAGGTGTAATGATCTCATGGTTCTGAGACCAATGGATCAAGACCGGTTGAACAACCCGAATGGACAAACTGTTTGGTGCAAGACAGATTGATCAAACCATTTGGTCAAAATCAATTGATCAGGGCAGAGGTTGAGAGGCTTGAGTGAAGGTGAGTTCCAGTTGATAGTTGAACCTCATCATGACCTGTATAAAATCAAAATAAACTCAGTTGATAATCTTGACAATTGAACTAATTAAGCAATTTTGCATATTGTGATATTTAGGAGATGAAATCGGATGTATTGAGTCGAATTTAGCTCAAGATGGCGATTGAATATTATGATGAATATGCATTCATCAATGACGTATGTCTTTGGGTTGAGGACCTGAACAATGTGATCATACGGATGCTAAGAGTACGTACATTCTTATTATATCCCTAGTCATATGTCATTGTGGAAGGTTGATAGACAACAATGATACATCAAGACTAGAGTGTGTGTTGGTTGATGTCAGTGTCTCATTAGTCATGATATATGATATCAAACCAACCATACAAATACATGTTTGAGAACAGTGTATCAGACAGACCCACCATGAGAGTGACAATATGGAACCATGACATGGTAGTTAGAATCATCTATCATAGTGATGGTGGTGATTGTGATTCTTAGACATGAAATCACTACACTCGTCGAATGTGATTGGGTACACTTTGACATCATCAAATGCAGTCCTGAAACATGGGTTGTTATAAAGGTGATGATTGGGTGTCTTTGACGCATGAGATAGACTATGAGTGATAGATTTGGAATTCGTCCCTCCTAAGGGAGTATGATGTCCAGGCCACTTGATAAGTGAGACTGAGAAAGGCATGCACATACACATGTGAATCAATATATGATATTGATGTCACACATATCTCAGACAGTCTGCTCTAGCTCAAAAAACATGAATGAACATTGAAAGGATGACAACTCCATGCCTTGAGTTCATTCATGATATCAGAGATAAAGAAATTATACATTCAATGGAACACCAATCATAGACTGTTGGATTGAAAGTTGCTCTCCAACTTTCCTTTTCACTTGGGTAGCACTGATGTGTGACTAGGTATCACTCTTTGCTTGTAATATCATTATCTAGTTATGGAAATTCACTGCCAACGTGAAATGTGACTTATATGGTCACACAAAAAGGATTAAACTAGAGGAGGAGTTTATCCATGAATGATGTGAGGATTGATTACTAAAGTGTTTAGGTACTCAATCAAACATTCAATCAATAGACTTGACTCAGAATCAGCAAGTTCAAGTGTTGAACCAACTGATTAGAATATCAGATTGATTGAGAATTGAATTGACTGTGTTCTGCACAATCTGGACCACCAACTGACCGGTTCACTGGGTGAACCAATCGGCTCATGGGCAATGAGATGACCGGTTCACTCTGGTGAACTGATCAGTTCAACTGGACCAAATGAGAAGTGTTGAGTTGTCCCTATTTGTGAGAAAAAGTTTTTCATTTCACTTGTTCAATTCGATTGGGATAAGAATTAATCTTTACATAAATTAGAAACAAATAAGGAAAGTCAATTGCAGGAAGGTCTGGGAAGTAAAACGAATAGTTCACTAGGTGAACCGATCGGCTCACACTTCCAACCAACTGGTTCACTAGTGAACCAATCGGCTCACCTTGTCAAATGACCATTTCATTTATGAAACGAGTGGTTCGCCTTCCAAAGTGCACATTGTTCATGGAAATTCCAGACCCTTCTACTCCCACACAGACTGGGAACCCTGACGCTGCCCTCTACTATAAATAGAGGCGTACAAGGGGCTTCTCGAGAGACACAACTCAGAACATCAGTTGCTCTACAAAGTTGTTGTCCTCTCTGATTTTGGTAACTGAGAGAGCCCAAGCAAGTTCTACCTGTCCAGGGAGGAACAACAAGGGAAAGACAACTACATAAAAGTGAATGGTGGTGGGAGAGTGTGTCGGTGACTAGTACACTGATATAAGGGGACAACTCCTTCTAGTCCATTATTCAGGATGACTAGAGTTCCTGGTAGTCCACGTGGACTATCTATACAGGCGGGAGACTTCTGCCGATCAGGAGGACAATAGTCAACTACAGTCTGGGTCAGGACAAAGAGCTGCACAGACGTCGTCAAAGATAGGTGGTTGAAGACCACACTTGCTATGAGGTATAGTCACTGAGCAAGCCTCAGGACCAGGTATAACTCGCTAAAACCATCCTTCCCATTACATAGATGTTGATTTTATCTGCTGGTTATGGGTTTATGGTCAAGTAAATTTTTGTTTCAGTTGCCTACTCTGACCACATAAAATCTAACACTAATAATGCTTCTGAATATGTGCAACATGGTTTTTAAAAGATTTGTATTGCCAAGGGGATATTCACCAAGCTTTGTGTCCCTATAGTCCACAACAAAATGGGGTTGCTGAAAGGAAGAACATGCATCTAACATGCATCTTCTTTATGTAGGCCAAATTTTCCTAATTGAAATGAAAACACCTAAATTTTATTAGGTTGGTGCTATTCTTTTAGTCAATTATCTTATCAATTAGATGCCTTATTATATTCTTTAAAATAAGATTCCTTATAACCTTCTTTATCCCCATGAACCTATATTTTCTTTACCTCCAAAAGTTTTTTTTGCCTATGCTTTGTTAATAATCACCAATCTGGGATTGATAACCAATTTCCCAGTGCTTTCCACTATTTCTTACTTGGCTATTCTCATACACAAAAGGGGTATAAATGTTTTGATCATATTGCACATTATTTGTATGTCAGTGCGGACATCACCTTTTTTTAATATAAATCTATTTTTTTCTAAACATAGTAATCAAGTGTCACTTTCAACTATGCCCAATCCTGACCCCACTATGTCTGCACCTCTAACTGAAGTATCCCCTACTTTGACATCTTTTAAGACTGATGACTCACTTCAATACAATGATAATATTACTGACTCTATTACAATTCCTAACTCTGACATTCCAATTGCATTACAAAAGGGGAGACGATTTGGTGCCAAATATTGTATTTCTCAACATGTGTCCACAAATTATTTGAATGCTTCCATGACTCAATTTACCGCTTCTCTATCTACAATTTATATTCCAAAGAATGTTCAGGAGGCACTACTACACCCTGAGTGAAAACAAGCCTTGGATGAGGAGATGGTTGCACTTTACTTTCATAAGACATGGGAGCTTGTTGATCTCCCTATAGATAGTAAACTTGTTGGTTTTCGATGGATGTTTACTATGAAATATTTTCCTAATGGGACAATTAAACACCTCAAGGCTAGAATTGTTACTAAGGGATACACATAAGAAATTGGAACTGATTACCTTAAAACCTTTTTCTCGAGTTGCTCATCTTAATTTTGTTTGCATTTTCATTTTTGTTGCTAATAATAAGGACTGGTAGTTTCATCAACTGGTAGTATATATATGTCACAACCTCTAGGTTATGTTTCTCAGGAGGAGCATTTTGGGAAAGTATTTCTTCTAAAGAAAGATGTTTATGGTCTCAAATAGAGTCCCATTTATGGTCTCAAATAGAGTCCATGAGTTTGGTTTGACAGGTTATCCCTTGTACTGCACAAATTTGGCATTGTGCAGTCTCAATGTGACCACTCTATGTTGATCAAGACCACTACTTCTGGCATTATTGTTCTTATTGTTTATGTGGATGATATCATCCTATCTAGTCGTGACATTGCATGAATTGCTTCTACAAAGACATATCTTATGAAGCATTTTGTAAGTAAGGACCTTGGGTGTCTATGATATTTTCTTGGCATTGAGGTAACACACAACAAGGATGTAGTATCTTTATCACAAAGAAATTATACTTTGGACTTACTTACTGAAATTGGAATGCTTGGTTGCATACCAACAGTCTCTCCTATGGATCAAGCTCATGATCTATGGGAAGAATCTACTCAACCCTTACCAGAATAAATGTTTGGTTGGAAAACTTTTCTATCTTACCGTTACTAGGCCATATATATACTTTGCTATTGGTGTTATTATCCAATTCATGGATTGTCCTAGGCAGTGTCACTGGGACGCAACATGCTGAGTCTTGATATATTCAAAGAATGCACCTGGACAAGGACTGTTTTACAAATTAAATGGGAATCTAGATGTTATTGGATATTCTGATGTTGTTTATGATGGGTGTAAATCTAATAGGAGATCCACCTCTGACTATAGTACATTTATAGGGGTAACTTGGTAACCTAGAGAAGTAAGAAGTAAAATGTTGTTGCCATATCTAGTGTAGAATTTGTGTAACATGCAATGACACATATTACATGTGAGCTAGTATGGATCAAATCCATTATGTTTTACTTTGGGTTTCCCATTACTCTTTCTACTTCGATGTATTGCGATAATAGTGTTGCTTACTTCATTGCTAGTAATATTTTCTTTCATGAAAGAACTAAGAATATTAAGGTGGACTACCATTTTCTTCGAGATTTTGTGTTGACTAAGAAGATCACTACCCCTTTCCTACCTACACATGATCAAACCGCATATATTTTTACAAAACTCTCTCTAGAAAGATAATTACAAAGCTATGTTGTAAGTTGGGCATTATTGATATCAATGCTCTATCTTGAGGTGGAGTATTGAGATATATATTTATCTTTAGTTGTTTTATTTCTTTAATTCTATTTTTCCTTTTTTACTTCTTATATAATATGGTCCTAACTATAATATGCCGACTAAGGCCTGCTATGTGCTTACTTTTTGTTTCCCCTCCTATTTATAGAAGAGGTATTTACTCCTTTTTTATATATAAATACGACTATAATCAACAATAATTCAACATAGCACATACATAGATTTTTTCTGAGATGAGAAATGAGCTTAAAGGTGGCCCCTTTATATTGTTGAAGGCCTATGATATGAAATATGAACTACATGTTATTATGAATTTTCCTAAAATGTTTTAAGTCTTTTTACTAGTTTTTATACTTCAACAATTATGTGGCACTAGAATAATTATGTAGGAATGGGTATTTATTCTTGGAAGTGTCTTTCTTTATATCAGGACCTTGAAAATCAATACATCACTTGTTTAATTTAAGGCGGGTGTTGATATTGCTCACAAGGAGGCAAGAAGTCTTCAAATGATTCTGGTGTTCTTAAGTGAATGTAGTCTTATGATGGATTGATATGTCATCCTTGAGAGGGTTGGACCCTGGTATGGTCTTTGATGCACATAGGGCCTTGTAGTACCTATTTTGTAATGAAGGGCCTTGATGTTGCTGAAGGACGAGATAGTTCCCCTTATCTTAGAAGTTAGAAATTTATAATAATGTGTTTTATATCTTCTAAAATTGCAATGCGTTGATTAATTTTGTAATCCTTGTGTGGTTGATTCTACATAGCTTGATTGATGCAGTCGTTAAGGAGAAATTGATCAAATTAATCAAGTGCAACCTTAATCTTATATATCCCTGAGTCCTTGATCTATTTTGTTGAGTTGTTGGGGAAATGGTGAAACATTTTAATCATAAGTCATTATGTTTTTGTGAGAATATTCCTTGAGCCATATATAAGTGAATACATGGGGACAATGGTCTTGGTGTAACTTGATGCCTTTAGAATTTATTTGGTCCACAATTTTGACATATGGTCTGGTTATGAATGACATATGATGTGTGATGGAGATTGGTTGTGTTCATGTCTCAACTTATGATGGGATGATACCCTAAGTTTGGTTTTGGGACATGTGTACCTAGGACATACATGTAATATGTGGATCACTCTTGAGTAATATCCTTGGTAGACCTAGCCTTTAGGAACTCTACCTTCTTATTACCTCACTTCCATATAAGGTTGAGCAGAGAGATATAATGGAGTCCAGACATCCTTAGATCTTATATGGATTTCTTATATGGTTTTGTAGAAGATAGAAACGAATTTAGTGGTACAAATCAAACTTCCCATGGCATAATAAATATTGTAGTTCAGTTGAGTAGCATATCTTTCTAGGTTTACTTTGCAAAAAAGCATGGATGTGGCTATGATATGTAGTTCTGTTACTAAAAGAATTTTATGTTACTTATCCTTCTTAGATATTCATTATGATGATGTATAATCATGGTAAGAGTATGTCTTCTGATATATGGATTTTTATATGGTTTTGTAGGAGATAGCTATGAATTTAGTGGTACAAATCAAACCGCCCATGGCATAATAAATAGTGTAGTTTAGTTGAGTAGCATATCTTTCTAGGTTTACTTTGCAAAAAAAACATGGATGTGGATATGATATGTAGTTTTGTTACTATAAGAATTTTATGTTACTCTTATCCTTCTTAAATATTCATTATGATGATGTATAATTATGGTAAGAGTATGTCTTCCGATATATTACATGTTCCACATTCCAAATAATTAGTGCATTATTTCAACTATTGACATTTTTTTGTGAGTAGTAAATGTCTTCAGCTATGATATCATATCAATAGGACTTGGGGTTTCACCCTATGGGTTTCCACATCTTTTTTATATGATCGGCCAAGCTTTCAAGGAAGCTATGATGAGGACCATTCTAGTGGTTGATTCAAATCACCTGGATGCAGATGACATGTGTGTGTCACCTCATGTTCTGTTGTACCTAACATCACCTAGCAATAGGTATATTTGTGTGTTTGATTTAGGACACAATAAAGATGTCCTTGTACTTAGATCTTGGTTGGGGACTTTTACAAAATTGGTTGTATACCAGGCTAGCAATTTAAAAATGCATTCCTTGTATACATAGAACCGGTTATATGTGTTGTAAGCTATCTATTCATGCCTTTTATCTCAACCCTTTTGTAATAGGCATGTCAAAGGTCACCATAATTAATATAATGTGAATATGAATGTGGAAACTTTGTGTAAAGTGCAATGGGTATGTTGATATTTTCCTTAGCTGATATTTGAGATTTTTGGTCCCATATTGTGATAATTTAATTATTTGTTGATGATAATGATGGATTCTTAATCAAGGATTGTTTTGAGTAATTTAGACCTTTCGGTGTTGGAATAACACAAGTATTTGGAAGGAGATGCTAGGTTCACTAAGTCTACAAGGACAAAGAATTAGGTTGTTCTATCTGCTCTGGGTCCATCGTATCTAACCATTACTTACAGTTATGAAGATATGACTATAAATTATGAAGGGCACATAGATAGTTGTTTGGTCACTCCATAAGGTGGCTAGAGATTGGGAGTACTTAAGAGAAAATTACCTGATACGGGTCCCAAACAACTTGTGATAGCACATTTGGAACTAACAATGCCTATTCACATGACCTTCCGGGCTATGTTTTAACATATGATGTCCATGTTCACTTAGTTTTCTGAGAAGGTGCTAGCTCATGTGACCAAGGTATCATCTTTGAATGTCTAATCTTCAAGTTGGACTAGGATATTTGAAAGGATGAAGAGCGTAAGAGCATTGGAATAATCAGTTACTATAGATATGACATAAGTGTATTTCTGTTTGATGAAGCTTGAGAAGGCATTAAGGTTGCTGGTCATACTAGATGAGAAAAAGATGAACCATGTGATTTACATATTGTAGGTAATGTTGGTTATTGGCCAGCCATTGAGGAGGAGAAATGGACGGTGAGGTGATCACTTGGGTGAAATTGAGAAGGGAGTTTAGGAATCAATACTTCCCTCTATCCTACTTGGACAAGAAGATTACACAATTGAAGCCACTAAGGTAGAGGGTGTTGGAAGGGGGTGATGTTAGTGAAGTTGTGTGAGGTATTATTTTAGAAATACTGAGGTTTTGCCCTCATACTGTGTTGATAGAGAAGATCAAATAGTTTTCAAAGGGGCTCAGTGATGTGTTAGTCAAGATAGATTCAATCTTAGACTCATACAAGAAGTTTCCCACCTTTGTATAACGAGGATATAAAGGAAGACAATTAGAATTCGTGACCATAACTACAAAGGAAGACTACATAGACATTGAGCCCATTTTCTGAGGGTCCAAAGAGAGAAAGATTTTTTGAACCATTCAAGAA
Organism: Alisma plantago-aquatica; assembly: GCA_963693085.1. Taxonomy (NCBI): domain Eukaryota; kingdom Viridiplantae; phylum Streptophyta; class Magnoliopsida; order Alismatales; family Alismataceae; genus Alisma; species Alisma plantago-aquatica. Next base: position 1,164,365,422 of record OY856413.1, on the reverse strand, counting down.
ACAATTCTAGCAGTCAAAATAGAGCACCATTACATACAAGCTATGGGTACAACCATATTCATAATAGCCTCCAATTTTGGGTAGATGCCAAGTACATTCTCCATTTGGGGCCTACAATTAGGGATCAAAGTCTATGACAGGGCCATCTGGGATGCATTAATCCCTAAGAAGAAGTTTGTATTATATCAATTTGGACACATGAGGATGTTTTTCCTACAATTGTAATAGGAGTTGTCCCAATAGCATGTAGTTAAGATGTACATTTAATATCACCAAATTTATGTAGGAAGAAGCCAAGGATGAGAAAAATCATAGGATATGACCCAATTGTATGCCATGAGTCATCCTGAAGGAGTCATCATCCCACATGTCATTCAAGTCAGATGGAACACTTATATTATATCATAACTACATCTACACATACATCTATTTAGGTTGAACTGGGTATGACACACTTGTTTATATCTAGAAATGTAGTTATAAGCTATCACTTGCATGTTAGTATCTGATCTAAACATCTTATGCTTGAAATCCCTATAGTCAGTTCCTCAATTTTGCATGAGGTGTGTCCTAGTAACCGAAATGTGCTAGATACTAAGGTGATGAGTCCTAGTAACCATATGTACCAGTAGTGTGTGAGTTTGAGGATGTATTTCCTGACATGTTTTTTGGCATTCCGCCTATTTGGAATCATGGAGGTAACAAGCATAGTGGAAGAAACATTAATTTAATCCCTATTCATAAAGTACATCTCATCAATAAAAATATATAAGAAGGGAAGGGATTCTATGTATAACATGTCATGAAGTAGATCTATAGATGATGCCCACAAAGGATAAGGAACACATGAAGGTGTTGATGATGTTCTAGCAACACAGTTATACAAAAAAAATTAATCCATGCTCCCACAAGCAGATCTCATAAATATCAATATATCCAGAAGGAATGGATGTGAGATATACCTTATTGTAGGGTAGATCTGACAACATCACTCAAAAGAATAAGGAACACATAAATATTCATCAACATTCTATCAACATAGTATGATATTCTTGCGTTTATACATAGTCCACATGAATGATAGGAACTCCATGTAGCACTATGAGAGCTAGCATAAAAGGATCATCCTTTTCATTGGAAGCATGAAGAATTGTACTATCTGTCTCTCCATGTGGGTAATGATGGCTAGGGTTCATGTATCAAAATGTGTAACAAAAAATTGATTGTCATGGTCCTTGATATAGAATAGGCAAGGAAGTAGGGTTTTTAATAAACCCTAGAAAAGTAGAAGCAAATGGGCTACATTTTAAGAGGACCGTTTGGAAAAATGAGTCAGACAACTATATAATCTAGTCAATTGATTGAATTATATCTATGCTTATTGAATTACTTCCTGAATTACCGATCTACTCTCAAATGATTGGATTGTTTAGTCAGTCGGTTGGACTGATCTCATTTAGTCATTCGATGGAAGTGTAACATATCAAAATCTAGGATCTTGACTCTAGATGCCCTAGACCCATGAATAGGAGGTTAGGGTGATTGGTTCCTTATATTTGACCAAATAAATATTCATATAAACTCTAACATGGTTCTATGTAACTCTAATGTGTATAGTTAATGAAAGAACATGAATAGCTCACCCTAACATGTATAGGTTTGAAAACGTATACATTATGTTGTATAATCAACTTCACCTATTATGCTAAACTCATATTAACCTAATAACCTCAATATGTGCTAACATGTAAATGAGTTCATGAAATATGTCAAATATGTTTCCTTTACCAACTAATATATACATAATGACTAATATATGTTTAATGAGAGGTATAATGTGCTTAGGATAAGAATTGGAATAATAATTAGAGTTTTCATGTCCATAAATATGAAGAATGTGTCATCATCTAAACTAAATTTTAATGAACTTAATAGGATAAATAAGTAAAATATTAATAGGATAAATAAGTAAAATATAGAATTTCGTGCATAACAATATAAGGAACCACTTTTGACAATAATGTGAAGATTATAGGGCTCAATTTAATGAATCTTGATGATAATGATGTAATATTATAATAAAGATAATGGTAACGAGTCTAAAACCCTAATAGTATTAGAACTCAAAAAAGAAAACCTCAAAACCCAAATCTAATAGCCAAATCGTAATCCTTCAATCCCAATTAGCATGGATGCCAAGTTTCACATTAATTGAACAATCCTAACCATCGTAGTTTCATTTAGGAAAGGAGATATAACATAGATTCACATTAGATGAAATAGAAAACAACCCCAAAAGTGGATACTAATATCAAAATTAGAGTCTACATGTCTTTATTAGCCTATATTCTAAATTTGGTGTTCATTGATTATTATTTGGCTATTTAGAAAGAAAGAAAATGTTGTAAATATTTGGTATACAAAGTATTAATGTATATTGTTGGGTTTACTAAAGTTCTTGGACTAATAGGTTCACACATATTTTGGATTTTTTCACTCAATGATCTAGTAATTGGATCCTTGGTTAATTTGGATTGTGGTGTCATCCCTTGGATCTTGATCGAATGGCGATTGGCTAGTCTCCAGCCTTGTGTGCGAGGCCAAGTTTTCATGTACAGTATAAGGAATTCAAACACAAACTTTCCACTACCTTTTCTTCCTCCTCACTTGATGATTTTCTAAAATCTCTTCGTAATTGAATTCATCGTTTGATTTAGCATCGAACAAGCTATAACTCGAGCCCTATTTTCCTAAACTGCAAAAAAAAACCCAAATCTTGCTCCAACTCCCTCGCTTTCATGGAAATACCCATCCCTCTTCAATGCATCATGTCCCTATAAAACCACCCAAAAAATTTCCCTAGATCATAGGAAACAATCCTCCACTCTAAATCTTATCCAAGGCCCTCTCAACCTTTGTCGTGAGTCGCAAATGCATATCCAGTCATCTCTACCTCGTTGTTGATGTCTGATTACCCCAATCAATTCAGATCCATTCTAAACATCCTCTCAACCTACTGAATCTCTTCCCATATCCAGTTTGCCATGATTTTAACCCAGACGGACTCCCTACAAACATGACCCTCTCGACTTGCTTTGCAGTTTTTGTAATGACATCACTACATCCTTACATGTTCTTCCTGAGTATTTTCTTCACCTCGAGTATTCCCATGATGTAATGAACTTAAGGCAAGTTTTGACTTCTGAGTTTTTTGTGTGGTTTTGCTCCTATTATCGCTGTCTCCCTTGTACATCCATCAATGAACCTTTTGTTGGTGGTCTGGGTACCGCGAGACACGAAGTCTAGGACCATTGATACCTTTTGACCTCAAAGATCTATTGGTGATTATTTCCACATGTTTTGGTGTGTGTAGTTCACTTTTGATCCCATTCTATAGAGGTTATAGTGTTGTGTTTCTAACAGGTTATTGTAGGAAGAAGGTGACAAGGCAATGCTTTACCAATTTGCCCCAGTGTTTCTTATATTTTTTGACATTGACTATGAGCTTTACCTTCTTTTCCATTTTTATTTTTACTTATTTTTCATGCTTTCTTTTAATTATTGTCCTTATTGGTTTACCCCATCAAGCATCAATCTTTTCATGTGTGATGCAAGGGTATTATCATCTTTTACTTTTGTTTTATTTTTTGAGTATCTCAATAAAATGAATTAGCTTCAATGATTCATCATTAATTATTTACTCATCAAAAAATTACACAAATGTACTTCTTGAAATCAGAAAATTATCCTCTTTATAAGTAAAAATATTTCATAACCTAGATCCAATTATAATAGGAGTAGTAATCAATGATTTATAATATATATACTAATTAATAGTTTTTTTATATAATTCAATGTTAGGTGAAGAAGTACCCTAACTTTGATCTAAATTTTGGACCCTAACATTTGGCATGTGTTTTTGAGGTATTTTGCATATCGATAATAATATTGAACAATCTAGCCTAAATTTTTCTCTCTCTTGATGTATGCTACAATCCTCTATGAGTCATATTGAGAAATTACTTTCTTTACTCTCTCTCTCTCTCTCTCTCTCGCTTAGGCATCTTTGAGGTATTTTGATGATGAATATTCTCTTTCTTGACTTCTAACATATTTAGGTTTAATCTTAATGAATTTGAGTCATGATATTCTCGAATTGTCTATATTTATATTGGACTCTAAAATTGTACCTTGCTTCATGATGAAATCCTAATTGGGAATTTAACTAAATTTATTCCTTTTTGTGATATGTGTGGCAACCCGCCACACTAAATGAGATTCCTCAAAACAAAACAAGTGATCAACTACTAATTAACCACAACCAGAAAAGAGGGTAAGTTGCAACCGATTTTAACATTACTATTATGCTTAGAAATAATTACATAATGGCCCAACAACTTTCATATCAACACATACCATATCAGGTATTTACATGTATGTCCGGTGGCATCGGCCAAAACCTACTACAAAAGATATGATTCCACATATATGTGCCATATACAATCGTTGGCATATTTCCAAAAAATCGAGTCGAGATACATATCATCTACAAAACACCCCCTGCCCAGACCTAAGAGTACATGGATGACACTAACAAACTACTAACAACTAACCAACCTTCTGCTCCTACTATTGTCTAAGATGCTCTTCCTCACCATCACGATCCTGACCACACTTTTGATGGCCACCTAAAAAGATGTGGTGACCCACGAGGTGTGACCAACGTCCCATATAGTTAAAACTCTCAACAACAGTTATTGATTACAACAAATATATTATTAAACAAGTTAAAAAGATTAAGTAGTTTAAGAATATTAAACACACTAAGCCAGTTAAGCAAATAGATATATCAATAGGTATGACTAGAAAATATACAAAGGAACAGGTAAGACTATCACCTACTAAATAGTTAATTTTTCTTACTGCATTATGCAACAACTAAGTAGTATAGGAAACAAGGCAAGGGTTAACATCCCATGTGAGTTGCGTTTAACCCTAAGAAGATATAATACACGGATGTATTACATCTTTTATTAAGCCTTGAGGAGTTTGAGGTATACCACTTAGACTCCAACTGACCATTGCTAAGTCACAATCAGTGCCATATAAGATCGAGGAGAGCTAGACTCCTAACATCTCATTCTCCCTCAGTCAGTATGAGTCAGCCACAACTATTTATATATATATATATATATATATATATATATATATATATATATATATCAATAAATAATCTAGCTGCAAAATAGCCTAGTCAGTCCTCAGTATATAGGTAACGACACTAATAACCAAGGTATACAAAACCTTATCATCTAAGGTACAACCGCAATTGTACTCTATCCTGTCATATATACAAAAACATGAGATACGACCACAACCATTCTCCTATGGAGGTATGACTGCAACCATCCTCCATAACCTTGGGACCAGGATGACACAGACACACAATTTCATGCACCCCACATAATCAATAGTATGCACTCCTAGTTTCCCTTAGGAATACTCATTTGACCATCCAACAAGTCCTAACACTGGAATGGATCTATGACATAGGGCACTACATGATTAGGGTTTCACTTGATTAGTTAATTTCAACTGGGTATATTTTAACTTCATCAATCAAGTTACATACAAACCCTAAAAGAGTTCTACAAAAATCATGGGTAGATTGAAACATCAGAAGATATAAAACGTATGAGATATAATGTTTATAAAATCATCACATGGTACTATTTCCGTTCCATACATAAGTCCATACTCATTATAAACCATCACATGATACAAATCCTTGTCACGTCATAAAGAGGATAATACCTTAATCAGGGCACAAAACCATGTCCAAGGTTCATTAAGACCATCAGATCATTCCATGTAAGAACGTCATGATCTTTCTATGCCTCATCAAGGCTCATCATACCATCACCATACATGAGACACATAATTTTGATACAACAATACATTTAAGAGCAATGATGTTCAAAAGATAGTAAATTAGGGTTACAACACCATAGAGAGAGAAAGTATCCCATCATTATACTAATTAGACAATAATTTATGTCATATCATCAATACTTGTATTAGGGTTAGGTTCTATGAGAATAGTTGAATTAACATTATCAATCAACACTTTATAAAAACCATAGGTTTGTATTCATTTTAGGGAAAAGGTAAGAGTAATTAGATCATTTGTAACCAAGCACCAACAAATTATTGTTACTTGATAAAAACACCATCAATCATTGACTAGGAAATATAGCAAACATGTTCAGAATTCCTCATTGACCACATAAGGTAGGAACCCCTTTGGCGACCGTTGAAATAAGGGTTCACTATCTTAACAACTGTTGAGGTTAGCCACCTTCAGCGACCACTATAGGTAGGCACTGTTAGTGGCCACTAGGGTTAACCATCTCAGTAACCACTAGGGTCTAGAGACTTTGGTGACCACTAGGGTTAGGGTTACATCAACGTCCTCTATGGTTGAGTAACACTAATGACTGATGAAGACATAAAACATTGTTGATCGATTGGAATCACAACTCTTGGCGACCACTAACATCAAAATTCTCAATGACCAAATAAGGTACCAAACCTTGGTGACCATCAAGTAGGTGTAAATCTTAGTCACCATAATGGTGATAAAATCCTCATCAATCACATGGGTTCCAATCTTTGTGACCACCTAAGATCAAACCCTTGGTGACCAGACCTAAAGAAAAACATGGTGACCAAGCACAGTTCAACAACAGAGTGACCCCTATGACCAAAAGCTCATCGACCACAAGATAGAGAAATCTTGGAGACCATGGAGAAACCAAAATATCATTGATCACAAGAGTCTATAATAGGTTATCTATCACCAAGAAATCTGAAAGGATGTCAAGATACATTACTAGGAAGAATCTCAATTCAAAACCCTAAAATCCAAGGACAAAACCAACGATTTCCACATGCACGTAAGGACTATGATTACCACTATCATTAAGTACAAGCATGCACAAGGTGGATTGGATAGGTGGGATGTTTGGGAATGCACTTTGATATTAGTTGGGGGAAGGTCAACATAGCATGCAAATCTCACATTTCAATCTAGATTACAAAACTAAACAACAAGGCAAGTGCTATTAGAATATGCCCTATACTACTAGTTGGAGAACTAGGGTTAGGTGTAACTCTAGTAGGACTTGGAAAGTCTAAGTTTCTAGGGTAAGTGGTATTAGGGAAATTGAGAGCCAAGGGTAGGAATGGGAGTAGAGATGAGGGCATTTCACCTCATGTTACTTCCCATCTAGCCTTTAGGAAGCTCTAGGAAATTGCACCAATCACACTTACACTAGCTACTTATATCTCACACTCACTTGTAGAAGAAGGGAGATGTATGTAGGAACAAAGGGGGATATCTAGTGGTCCACTAGTTGGTCCAAGGAACCATTCCTAAGATTGTTACATATATTCCAATTTCCCCTAGAATCTAAGTGTCATCAAGCATCACAAAGCAAGAAATCTATGTTAAAATCACAAGCCACATGCATTATAATGGGAAATGAGATAGAAGAAAGAGGAAATCATCATAGAATGAAATTATGTTCATTACAAATTATTTTCCCCCAACATGGTATCAAAGTCACAATATATGTTTTTCGATCAAAAAAATATGTTCTATTTTTTAAAAATGGTTCCACAACCTAAATGTACTTGTAGTTCCTCTATTTTTTGAAATGTAACATCTTTGCACTCTTGTAATGATCCTTATGCTCTATTATATTTTCCTTGGAATTTTAATAATTAAAGTTTACCCTAATATCTTCTATTAGTAAATTTCATCTATTAGAACTTATATTACACCTTGGATCATCTTGATGTATCTATAATTCCTATCCTTATCTATCATGACTAGCTTTGGTCTAAAAATGGATCTTTATGTGCTTATGTGATACAACTTGCCCATAGATGCAATCTTTAGCATGATCTACTATCTTGTGATTTCCCAACCTTTAAATAAGTAATACTTATGATTCTATATGCCATGTTTGACTAATATCTCATACCTATTTGCCTTAAGTATATCTTATGATCTAAGAGGACCCACCTTTACACTAATGTGCCCAAATTATCACGTTCAAGTACCTATGTGATTGGATCCTTATTCTTGTGCTAAAGTGGATCCTTGTTATTTAAATCTTTATGTTCACTTCTAAATCAGTCCTTAAATGACTTGTTTCACAAAATGCCACAGATCGCATGCAAGTACTCTTTGATTACATATGACATTCTTTTGGCACCTATAATGCTCTAAATGTACATGTTAATCTATAGAACTCTAAGCTTGTAAGAATGATGTTATATGTTACCCATGATCTTAATGCTTCAAATCAGTAGAATTATCATGTTGTAGCCCTAAAACCTCCAATTGATCTACTCAATACTCTAATGACTTGGAAATGTGATCCCATTGCATGAAATGGATCTTATATGACTAATTGTGATCTTGCATGATTAAACCATAATAAGAATCAAAATATCATACTCACCTACTTTCAAATCATAGATGGTATGACTCTTGTATCTAATATAATGTGGATGATTTGACTAGACATAGGCCTGAATGTCAATTCTAATGCTATGTTAAATTGATACATGCATGTTGGAGTTTTAGAGATGATGTTTTATCTTTTTGGAACCTAGGTCTAAGTGAACATCCACATGACTCATATGATGTTTAGATTATCAAAATCTTATTGATCTAATACCCCATGTTATATATTTTGCATCTTAGGTCCCTTTGGGTCGGATCAACTCTAGAGATCTTATGATAACTTGTGTTCTACTTGAAATTTATGCTCAATCCCTTGACCCTACTATGTTATTGGCATTATTTGTATGTATGGTTGTACGAATTCTTGTCTAGGTAATTACTTGTTTGAGATAATTGTTCCCTATGATTAGAATGTTCATTTTTCTTGAGTATGTTGAACAAACCTTGAACATAATATAAAAAAATGCATTATATAACCTTGTGTACCTGTCTGAATTCCCGGGGTAAGGACATGAGGCTGGAATGAAATATGGTTAGCTCATTGACTTCTGTCTTGAGGTCCCTCACATTGATAAAAGGGTAGCTAGTCTTGAGCACCCTTACAGACCCTTCCTTTGAGGAAGTTGGTCATAGGCCTATGTTGATATAATGGATACACGAGCTTAAAATATGCTTTGGTATCTTCTTGTTGTTGATTATCATGTTCTAGCCAAGCAAATTTTACTATACGCTTAAACTATTTACATGTCTTTTCATAGCGTACTCAATGCACTCACATTGATATATTTTGTTTATTGATTTTGTAGTTGCCAAAGATCGACTGCACTCTGGACTCGAGTGAAACACCAATGTGTATGCTTGAATCTAGAAATGGGTACATATCTCTTATCTCCCTATTTACTATCTTGTTGTCTTGTTTTTACTGCTTCTACATATATAATGCCTTTGTGAAATATGTTATGAGATCCATTCTAGGGACAGATGCTCTGGTCAACTTGCCTTTGGCTGAGTAGCCACTAGGAGTGTGGACTTAGGGTAATAAATGGATGTGTGACAAATGGTATCAGAGCCATACACACATGCCTCTATATGTTTTTAAGCATAACATATCTTAAGAACCCAGGAAGGACTAAATATCCTTCCCTCAAAGTTTAGAGAGTCTTCTAGCATCACATGTCTTCTTTAAGGTCCACCTAAGCCACCCAAGTAGATGATGATTAGGTAGTCTTCTCATCTCCTCATGTGATTTTTCTCTCATGACTATTAATTACATGAACCCTCGATTATGGGTAGATTATGCATGGTAAAAACTAAAACATAATTGAAAATATGGAAGTTGATTAAGATGATAATTCCATGATCTAATCTTTGATGCAGCCCTATTTTAAGGCTTCATCCTGAGACTGTTTGCATGATAATCACATATAAATAGTTTATATTACAAGTTATTCCCCTCAATATGATCATTTATGATAAATGCATGTATGCCTCCTTTTGTGTGTATTTCATGGCACTTATGCATGCATAGATGCATGGGAGAGAGATGAAGAACGTCTATGGGGTATTAACCTTTAAGAGTGGACCTATCTCTTCCCCAAGATTTCCTTGGATGAACAAGACCAATTCAAATCAAAAGGAGGCTAGATGAAGTAGAAATTAGCACCAAAAATTCCCAAAATGGTTGTGGTACATCATCACGGTCGTGGGAATTATGCTCCAAAAGTTACAGGGAATGTGCTTAATTTACACATCAATGACCATGGTTGTGGTCATCACAACGGCCGTGGTCACTGTAGACCCCATTGCCATGGACCCCAGAACGGTCGTGGACAACACATTTCACCTAGCTTGTGGTCATCACCTCGCCCATGGTGATTATTTATGCATAAAGATCCCCAAAATCAACAAGGAGTTGGTCCATTTTACACGTGAATAACCACGGTCATCGGCATCAGCACGGTCGTGGCCCTTGAACACCATCTTGCCCATGGTGAGCTGAAGATAGAATGACCTCAAAGATTCCTCACCCATGGACTCCTCCTCTAACACGGCCGTGGTAACCCACACGACCATGGTACCCTCTACTCACCACGATCATGGCACCCTGCCACGGTCGTGGCCACCATATATATACACATATCAGGTCCAACTCCATTCATCACCTTGGTCGTTCCACCGCCCACGACCGTGCCATGCAACCCCCACCACGACCATGGCACCTCAACATGACTATGGTAACCACCAAAACCTACCCATTTTCACCACTAATTTTCCCACTTTGCCCCTACTTACCCTAGTGCTTCCCCACCACATGTATTGGTTGGATTCGAAATAGTGTCCAAGATGGTGGAATGTTAAGGATTTTAAAACTTAGACCTAAAAGAAAATTGAGTGTCACCACAAGACTCATGTCCATAGTACAAACCCATCAAGCATCAGAACACATTTGATCATGAAACTAAAAGTGAGAGCAAGGGCGAGGTCCACAATTTGTAGTCGCATACAAAGGATAAAGTTCTAGGTTATCATAGGTAGGTAAATGTAGGAACTTCTCCTCTATTCCTTATCGAACCCAGCTGCAATCTCTGATTGTTCGGTGGTGGTGATAACTGGGTGGATGGAGAGAGGAGAGGTTTTGCATTAGAGAGGATGAAAGGGGAGGAGGAGGAAGGATCTAGTATTAGAATTGGAGGTAGGGGGATGATCCTCGGATTATGCATAGCCTCGCAAGGGGGTACATTGGTCTCATAGAGGAATTCTTCCCCTTAAAAATAATTGGCCTCCCGAGGCTAGGCATCGAGTAGTCCACAAATTGGGGAAAATTATTATTACTTTCCAAAGCAACCAAAACCAGCGTTGCCTAGATTTGGGACTTCCTTACAAATCAATTGGGAGGATTTTTAGGAGGGAAGGTGGTCTTGTAAAAGAGAATTGGTGCTTGGTAGGACTAAGTGTCTTGTTCACGATCTTCCCAAAACTTCCCAAGCTAGAAGATGATCGAGACCCATTGGATCTCATATCCATGATTAAAAATTTGTACGTCACCCAATAGGCTTGGGCCCCATGTTTTCCAAATCTGATATCAAATGCGACATGTAATGCATATTTTTCTCAATCCATCACTTTAGAGGAAACTATATAAAATCAATAACTCTTTCTCCTTTTATCTAAATGACTCCAAATTTTAAAGGGAAGTTTCTAATGACTAAATTTTAGTGTGGGAAAGATTTGGAGTCAAAAAGATGTTTCTATAGGGCCTTTTTTCTCTCTCTCTCTCTCTTATAAAAGGAATATAATTTATTAATTTGAAGTAGATCCCTTTATTTTTATGAATTTCTCTAGGCCACTAGAAACATCATTTCTCTATGAAACTTGGAGGGAAACTCTTTAAATTTTTTCCCAACCTTTATCAATTTTGTGGGATTTATTGTAATAACTTTTATGCACACAAATTGCTCTTTTAGCATATTCTTCAATTAATTGTACACACGACATGGAAAGTCCTTTTTATTCCAAATTCTAGAATTCTCTTATTTTCACTATGATTTTCAAGTATCCCAAAATTCAGGCCAAGATATTCAAGTCTGATGCCCCAAACATTCTATTGCAATTCTTGGTTATATTATTACTTTTTAATTATCTAAAACATCACACATCTTATGTTCTTTTAAAACCTTCCATAGTATCCCATATTTCATTTATCTATTTATTCATAAAGTCATTGGTATTTATTTATGTGCAAAATATTTTATTCTTTGTCTTGTCCCCCAAGGACATACATGTACACAAATAGTCTCATGGGCCTCATGGGTTGCACCCATTTTGCATAGATGATTTTATTATTCCATGAATAATACAGTTAAGGAATTCACTTATCAATTCATGATTTGATATATATAATCCAAATTACCAAATTTGAGGATATTACAATTCCCACAAGCAGAATGGAAGGGATGTGAGGTATACATTGTCACTGACTAGACTAATAGAAATAATAAGGAACATATGTAGATGCCTATGATGTTCTCCCAACACATTTGTAATACACATAGGTCTCTTCATAGTCCACATGGTTGACAAGAACTCTGCATCACACTGCTAGAGCTGGCCAGGAAAGAGCAACCTTTCTGTTGACAACATGCTAGCATTGCACTCTATTTCCTCTACTCTCTGTTTGTGGGTAATGACAATTGGGTTCATGTGTAAAAGGTGTAACAGAAAATATGGTTGTCATTCCCTTTTATATAGGAGAGGCAAGAAGCATGGTTTTTAATAAACCATGGGAAACAAAAAGACAATAAGATGCATCTTAAGCGGTCTGTTTGGGAAAGCCATTCGACCAATTGGCTAGTCTAGTCAAGCAATTGGAATGTATCGAAACTTATTAAAAACATAGCTAACTTATTGATCCAGTCCAGTCAGTTCACTAGATGGTCCATTCCACCAATTGCAATGATCTCATACAGTCAGCTAATTGGACTGTCCAATGGACCAACTGGGTTGATCACAATTAGTCAACTAAATGTACTTTCTAGTCAATCAAATGGTCTATCCAAATAGGTGATTATACTATCCAATTGACTGATTAGGCTTCTAGTAACTTCATCATTGATATTATAGATTACTTAAACCTTTTGATAATTAGTTAATCATGTGACTATTATTATACCCCTCTTCCATATGCATCCCATGTGTGTGACCCTATAGTCTCCACATTACATTTTTAGTGATGTCTATAATCATATTATGACTTCACAAACTTTGATATATATATCAAGACTTCACTAAAATTTGCAAAGTCAAAGAATAACTTCAACCTAGTATTTTGAATAGTGTTATAGTGATCATATAATCCTTCTGTCTATGATATCCATATTGAATTTGAGGCATGGAAATGTTACCCTTTTAGTGTTCCTTGAGTGGAGTAGACTATTTAAGATACATATGAGCTAAACATCATATGTCGACACACATGAACATTAACATGCATTTAATAGTATCACTCATCAAGTGGAAGTGATATGCTTGAATAGAAAGGTACAGTTTCATCTAAATCACTCATAATGATCCACACATGTCACAATGCACCCAAGAACTACTTGTATGGTAACCCTTATTCAAGGTCACATTGAGTTGTTTAAAGTACAATGAATAAGTGATTTGTGTAGTGGCTTCATGTATAAGGACCATGATTACCACTATCACATTGAGATATGATTCTAACTGCCATCTGTGGATTTCATGTATCATACTCAAATTGGGTTTGTCTGATACACTTTTTCATACAAGTACTTATGTATTTGACATGATATCCAATATCATGACTAATGCAATGTAGTCATCAGCCAACACAGATGCTAGTCTCAATAAATAATTATCATCCTAGTCTCCACAGTAATATTCAACTAGGAACCTAGACAAGAATGGATACTCTTAGCATACACATCATCTCATGTTCATGTCCTTAACCCAAAATTACATGTCATTGAGTTAAGCATTCTTAGGACATTTATATCTATTCATTATTTCATTTTGGAGAAAACATAATAATTTGAACATCCATCATTAATAATAAAATAAATTGTAGAGTGTCTCATTGATGGATCTTAGGGCATACTACCAACACACCCCTTCATGATATTGACTTTGAAATCAGTCTACTCCTTGGTACAGAACCCATAGCACAAACACCATATAGAATAACACATGTAGAGATAAATGAGATGAAGAACCAACTTCAAGAGCTGTTGGGGAAGGGTTTCATACATCCAATCACATCCTTATGGGGTTTTAAAATTTTGTTTGTTAAAGAGAATGATGATTTTATGAGTTCATGCATAGACTATGGACAGTTGCATAAGTTTAAAATGAAGAACTAGTATCCCATGCTGAGGATTGATGGTATGTTTGATCAATGGATAGATTTTAAAAGTTTTAAAAATATAGATGTGAGGTTTAGATATCATTAGTTGAGGATCTAGAGAGAGTACATAAATGAGATATCCTTTTGAACTATTTATGATCATTACGAGTCTATGGTTATGTCATTTAAGCTAAGAAATGTGTCGATAATTACTTTTATGGAGCTCATGAATAGAGTACATAGATTAAACATGAATACATTTTTTTAATTGTTATAGATGACATCTTGATCTACTCTAAGGATCAAGAGAAGTGTGAGAAACATCTTTTGTTGATACTAGAGCTGCTAAGAGAACTCCAATTATATGCAAAGTGCAACAAATGGGAGTTTTGGTTGTCCAAAGTGTCTTTTGTTGGTAATTTCAAATCCACCAATGGGATTTGTGTAGATCCCTAGAAGGTTGAGCCAGTTTCAATGTGGGAACATTCTAAGACATTGAATAAGGTGTGAAGTTTCCTTGGTTTTAGTTGGACACTATAGACACTTTATTGAAGACTTTAGTGCATATCTCTATGGTTGAATAGACTAACCAGGAAGGATGTATCTTTCGTATGGATGAAAGAATGTTGACTTAATTTCAAATGGTTCAAGGACAATTTCACATTGTCTCTAGTTTTGGTGTTGCTAGAGCCTAGAAAGGGTTACATAGGCTTGTGTGACACATAAAATGAGGGACTGGAAGTGTGTAGATGGAAGACAAGAATAGAATTTGGTTTGCTTTTCAATAGCTTAAGAAGCATGAGGAGAACTAGAAAACATATGATCTTTAACTAGTAATAGTGGTCTTGATGTTGATGATAAATAGACACCATATTTATTGGGAGAAGTGTTAGATCTTCACAGATCATAATAATCTTCAATATATCTTCTCAAGCTGGTGAGGAGGATATGTACATGGTTTTTTATTTACTTATATATAGGATCATAGATGCCTATATGGAAAAATCAAAAGTTCATAAAGTTTTGGACCTAATAGTGAAACAAAAATGGGGATTTTGTAGTTGACCCACTCATAATATATACAGGTCTTACCCTATATGCCTTTTTGAGAGATAGTAATATTTTACCTTATCCCAAAAATCTTCTCAAAGCAAAAATTGAATATGAGACAAAATGTTGGCTTGAACTCATAAAAGATTATGATTGTATGCTATGAGTATCAAAAGAGGAAGGTGAATGTGGTGGAATATATGTTTAAGTAGAAGGTCATTGTCATCTTTGTCAGATCCAACAATGTTGTATTCCTGGTCTTATAAAAGGAGGGAAATATTAGTGTTGTTACATCAAATGAATTTACCAATGATAGTTTCCACACTTGGAAGGTTGTTGGCTCAGTTAAAAGTCAAACAAAAATTAATACTAGGGGTGGAAAAAATACTTGACCCGACCCTACCCATTCTAAAATCTAGGTTTTATTTCTAGCCTGCTCAATTTTAGGTCGAGTTGGGTTGGGTCGGGTCGAGTCTGGTTGAATGTTATCTAATTTGGGTCAGACTATTTTGGGTCGGGTCATTTGTTTGAAATATTTTTTTAACTATTTGTAGTAAATAATATTTTATGATTTTTTATTCCAATCAAGTCTGATTGGTTCCGAGTCGAGCCGATTTGGGTCCAAGTCCATTTTGGGCCAAATCTGTATGTTCGAGTCCTGTAAAATCTGACTCATTGTCAAGCATAATCAATAAAACAAATTAGAGGTGCATAATAGGTTTATATTGTAATACTAAATATCAGGTTATATAATTTTAGTTGATATCATGATGGGTTCTATGAGTCTGAGGATGGGACAGTGATCTATCATTCAATGATGGTAGTACTTAATGTTCATAACTTGAGGAAGATGATGCTTAGGAGTGATGCACTTCAATGTATGTAATGCATTTTGGTAGTACAAAGATGTATCATAATTTTAAATATCTATATTGGTGGCCAAGATTGAAGCAAGATGTGGTATAGCTTGAATTCAAGTACCCCATTTCTTAGAAGGTAAAAGAAAAACATTAGAAATGTGTAATAACATTACATCCCTCATCAATTCTGGAAACAAAATAGGATCATGTGACCATCTACTTTATTCTTGGTCTTCCTAGCATGATCAAGGCTCAGGATTCCATTTGGGTAGTATTTGAACAATTTACAAAACTATCTCACTTTTGATAGTTAAGACCAACTATGTCTCTTAAAAGATAGCATAGATAAATGTTTACAAGATAGTATGTTTGCATGGTGTACCTACATAACATTATCCAATAGAGGTCCACAATTCATAATTATATTTTGATATTATCTACACACAACTTTGGACAGACTATTAGTGTTCAATATGGTGTTTCATCTATAAACAAATGGTGGGTTAGAAAAGACTATACATATTATTATTGATCTGTTGAGATCTTTTTTACTCTAGTTTCTTGGGACTTGAGATATTCATCTCAGTTTTATTGAGTTCCCCTACTACAACAATTACCATAAATTTCTTTGCATGGAACCATACAAGGCTTTGTACATGAGTTGTTGCATGCCTTCTTGTTGGTACGTGGTAGTTGAGTATCAGTTGTTTAGGTATCAAGTTGGTATATTAAACTACTACAATGATCAAAGTCATCAAAGAAAATGATACGACCACACATGATAGACAAAAGTCATATTCAGATAATGATGTGGGCCACTAGAGCTTTAGATGGAAGACAAGGTGTTACTCAGAATCACAATGGAAAGGAGTTTTAAAGTTTGATAAGAGGGGTAAATTGGAACCCATGTTCATTAGTCCTTACCTTTTCATAGCTTATATTTTAAATAGAATACAAGTTGGGGTTCCCACTTGAGCTTCATAGGCTATACAATGTGTTCCATGACTCCATGAGAAAGTGTCACCCATAAACATAAGAGACTATCCCTCCATTTGAGGTTCAACTTGATAATTATATATTTCATGTTGATGATACAATAATGATCTTAGAAAAGAGTTTCTAGGATTTGATTTAGAAGGACATAGTATTAGTGCAGTTTTAGTGGCATCACTATGGTGTAGAGGAGGCCATGGAGGATCGTGAGGAAGAGATGCATAGGAGGTACCCTGCTTGTTTTCATAGGACTTCAGGAGCAAAATCCCTATCAGGGATTTATAATTGTAAGACCCTTGAACTATATTGATCTCTTAAACATGATTTATTAAGTTATCTATGTGTTTGGGTTCTTTAGCTACATGTTTTTATAGATATGTAATTAGCTTTTATATCTGTTACTCATATGGGTTAATATGAAAATTCTCCATGCTTGGAGGTTCACCTTGTAATGTTCACATAAGCATGTTTTCTCTATTCATGTTGGATTGGTTTGGTGAACTAAGATCATGGTGGTTAATCTTATAATTTCACATAAGAAGGTTTGCTTTATACATTTTGAATTGGTTTAGTGAACTAAGATCACCTAATCAAGTGCTCGCCTTTCCACTATTTGAGGACCAATGTAGGCAATTTGCCTTGTTTATCGTTTGCATCTTCATTGATTGTCAGAGTTATTGTATAGATATGGATGGAGCCTTCTTGTCATCAATCGATGACTCTTACCTAGACCGTCCATGAAAAAGTCATGGTGGTAGCTAACCATTTACTATTCATCTATTTAGAAGTAATTGGAGCTAGCTGGTTGGCCACTAACTAACCATCAGTGATAAAATCTAGTGATCATTGACTTCTCATTGGTTGGGAACCAAAGGAAGATGATGTTGATGGTGATGACTGATGAAGAATCTTGACTAATGATATCCGCTGGTAGATCTAAAGTGTCTATATACTAATTACCATTTTGAGGTTGACATCTAGGCAAATCATATTCTTGGAAACTGATAAATCTTTAACATCGTTAATGGATGAAATATCAGTATGCACCTACTAATGAGAACCTAGCTCATTTTTCTCTAATGAAGATTTTGATGTTTCCTACCAATGGCACATCAGACTTGCTGTATGATGAATATGTTGATCGATGAATCCATGGTTGTGAAGATCGAAGTCTTTGTATATTTGACCACCTATGTCTCTCCTCAAGGGCTATAAATACCCTTTTTTCTACTTCCTATTTAACCTAGTTTAATGAACCATAATGCTATCCAGAGTCAAACTAAGACACTATAAGTTAGCATCAATTTATGAAAAATCTTTCTTCATCGACCTTTGACAAAGTTAATATTTACCCTTATTTTCTCATTATGTGAAGATTGAGACCATTCCATACTTATTCTACACCTAGATTCGTGTAAGTCAGGTCCCTTTTCTTTATGATTTTTGTGATCCTTCATCTTCTTGCACCTTGAGGCATGTTCTTTGTGGTTCCTATTTTAGAGGTTTGACTACAATAGACTTACACACAATTTACCTCTTTTTCTTACCCTTGTTTCTCTTAGCTCGTGGAGCATGTGATGAGACAAACTTTAAAAAGGAAAAGCTCAGACTTTGTTGAGATTGCAGCTTGCTTGATGTGGGATTCTATTGGAGCTTGAAGAGTGAATCTTGAGCTTTTCCAACGTCATCTTTGAGTGTTCTCTTTCCACTATTTGTAAGGACAGTGATATAACATATGATGTATTATTACCTACATTGTACATGAAAATAGTGATCTTGTTGTTAAATCTCTCTAATATACTTAAAGGTGGAATCTTGTAAAATTCTAAGTCAATATAAAAACAAAACAAACTTTCATGTTCTATTTAGACTTTTCAAGGATCTTCTTCATGAACGACACATGATAGTTTAGCATGCATGTGCATAGATTCATTCTATGATGAGAAATGAACTCAAAGATGGCATGTTCATGGCTTGTTGATGTACTATGATTGAAGTACTAAAAGGTGGAATCTTTTAATATTGCAAGTCAATATAAAGAGAACACAAACTTGCATTTTTTGTTTTGATTTGTTAAATATCTTCTTGTTGAATGAGACATGTTATTTTATCATGCATGTGCATAGATTCGGTGTACGATGAGAAATGAACTTAAAGGTTGCATGTTCATGGGTTGTTGATGTCGTTTGATATGATATAAGAACTACATATCATCCATTCCCATTCAAAACATCCTTAAATATTTTAACAATTTTCACTAGTTGTTATATTGTTTCAATTATGTAGAAATAGAACTACTAAGTAAGAATGGTTTATTTATGCCTTGAAGTAGATTTCCTTATATAATGAGCCTGAAATCAGTACATCTCTTGTATCTTTTATGTTTTATCTTGATAACATTCATGAGGTGATGAGGAGTCTTTAGGTGAGTTTAGTGTTCTATTATGAACATAGTCTTATGATGGCTTGGTATGACATTCTAGAGAGGATTTGATCCCTGTATGTCTTTAATGCATATAGGTCCTTATGGTGCCCTATTCTTAATGAAGAGTATTGATGTGGCCAAGAGACATTATAGTGCCCCTATTTTCGATCTTATAATGTATAACAATGCATTTTATATTTTTCAAACTAGTGTTTCCTTGATTTATTTTGTAATACTCTTCGATTGAGTGTATTTAGCTTTATTGATGTAGTCATAAAAAGAGTAATTGATCTAATCAATCAAGTGAAACCTTAATATTGAAGAGCCCTAAGTCAATATATCTTGTTCACTAGGTAATAGGGGGAATAGTGAAATGGTCCAATTTTAAGGAAGTCAATGGACTGTTGAAGATTTCTGGAGACATATATTAGGGAATGGATGGGGATGATTGGGGCTAGTGTAACCTGATATCATCAAATTCTATATGGGATACATTGTAACCGATGGTGTAGTGATGAATGATATGTGATATGTGATTCATAATGACTACATTCATGTCTTATAATAAGATTGGATGATACCTTAAGTTTGGTGTCATGACCTATGTACCCAGGATCGACTTGTGGTATTTTGATCCTCTTTTGAGAAATTCCCACACTAGACTTGGCCTTCATGCACATTCCTTCTTGTTATATCACTATGACTGAATGTTAAGTGGAGAGATATAATGCAATCCAAATATCCTTTTGATCTTATACAAATTTATAGTACAACTTTGTATTATATAGCTAGTGTTGTTACAACCCCAATTTTTGGGTTCATATGGTTGGAAATGCTATTTCCCCAATAAATGTATGATTAATAAAATTGTATGATTTATGTGTATTGAATGGATTCCCATTGCAATATTTCCTTTTTGCATGTGATTTCATGGGTCATAATATGTTAATGAGTCCAATATGATTAAAAGAAAAAAGAACTCAAACAATGCATTATTAAGAGGAAAATTTGACATAAAGAGAAAAAATAAGAAATATGTGGAAATGTGGATAATGGAATAATCATGGATGAGATTTCGAATCCACAAGGTTTCTAATGGTAAAAGGAATCCAAATTAAGAATGTAAAAGAATATGAGTGAGAAAATATGCATAAAATATGTCTTAATAAGTGATAACTTGCATATGACGAAAAGTCTCTCATACTTTCGAATTTGAGTCCCAAACTTGTCTCACAAGTATTTTAAGGCATTAGGAAGTTTCCCTTAAAATTTGAGAAGAAAAGGAATTAAGGTGAGAGAGTTATGAGTTTTACAAGAATACATAAAATGTATAAGTTAATAAAATGTTACATTAAATGTAACGATTTCCCTCTCATATAGGGAATTTTGTTTAGTATTTATATATGTTGCAGTGCACAGGAGCCGTTGGATCCTTGATGCTACAGTGATGAAGTCATCACCTAGCTTTGCCCAAAGAGGGAAAGTCAGGAATAGTAATTGGGAATTTCCTGATTGGATGCCTATCTCTATGATGTATGTTGGTGACTGGACACACTTCCTTTAGTTTTAGGAGAGTTGTACAAATCTTCTCGACCCTAACTTTCCCTAGATTTTCCAAGGATCAGGACTTTTCCCAAGGCCACTAGGACTTGGACTCCACGGGAGTCCGGCGGGCATCCTCCCTGTCTATATAAGGGGCTAGAAGTTCCGCGTTGAAGAGAACATATTATGTGCGGTGAACCAAGGGCAGTTCTCACATTCAGGCTGCAAAGAACACATGTGTAGGGTTGATGCTCCTTGCTCTGGCCCCTGTGCAGCGCCGATCTGGAAGGTCCCCCTTTCCCCAACTCTCTGCTCACCCAACTGAGTTGCACTAATTATGCCCCGTTGTGGCTCGGTTGGTTAGGCACGACTTGCCCCCCCGGGGGTCTCGGGTTTGAAACATGTCGTTTCACAGCGTATTTACAACCTCTTGGGTCATCTGGGCTCTGGCACCTGTTTGGGGAGGGGGGCCTAATGGAATTTCATATCCAAAAAAAATGCAAGGAATCCATGAAAAATATAATTGAAGCCTAATTATGCTTGCAATTCAAAAAGTTCTTAAAGTTGTCACCTTTAATTGTGTTAGTAATGGAAAACCCTAATTTGATATTAATGAATTTTAGTAGAGTTCTTTGGATGATTTAAGCCAATAGTAACTTGTTGTTAATGAAAGGAAGAATTAGATCTAAAAATATGATCTTTATGCATACTTGGCTTAATTTAGGGTTCCATGTACATGAATATAAATTAATGGGCTTAGAAACCTTAATTTAGGTGAATATGACTTTTAATGGTTTTAATTGTGAATATCCATAAATAAAATAGAGATATGATGATCCTAAGCCAATTTGAGTATAAAAGATTCTTAATGTGGACAATTTGAGCAATTAGGGTTTTTATGAGTAGAAAATCTATTTTAGGGTTTGTTGACCTAAAAAGGATAGAGTTTGAGAAATTAATCTAAGAAACCCTAATGAATCCTAAAGAGACTTAGAAACCTTGTAAAGGTGTCCCAAGTCAATAAATAGTTGTTTGGGGTGTGATGGTAACAAGTAGGTGTTATACATGTTTTTAGGATCAAGGGTTGCTTGATTTGGTTGCTTACCTTGCTTGATTGGACATCTAGTTGGGTTTGGATATCTTGCTTCTTTTGAATCATAATCAGGTATGTGGTTAAACTTATGACTAATCTCTCTAGTTTCACGAAGATTTTTGAGGTTTTATCAGTTGCTTGGAAATAATTGCATGGTTGACTTTTATTTCATGCAACTATAAAGTGACTATGACTATTGATGTATACATAAATTGTCATTATTTTGATATCTAATTTGGTTATTTTCTGTCTCATTTGTGCTTAATTGAATATCTTTTTAATACATATTTTACCAAATTAGTACATGTATTTTACATGCATTTTACATGTTTTAATTAATATAATAATTATTTGATTTTATTCATTGATTATTTTATTGCAGATAATTATTATTTTCTGGAGAAAAGTCAGTACCATCGACTTGCAACTCGATGGTACCGACATGGCATTAGAGTACAAATATTTTTTGCTCCAGATTAAAAAGGAAAAGGACCTTTTATCGACTTCCAACTCGATACCGTCAACGCAGACGTTGCGGACCAAATTTAATGTGTTAAATCTAACACATATTGTATTAAAAATTACATTTTAGGTTTCCTCTTGACCTAAACATGTACGACGGCTATAAAAGACACCATTAGAACCGCAATTGGGAGATCTATCACGGGGGAACGATATGACAGCCGAACGGAGAGAGAAAAGTAGAGGAACCCTACACAGAAGACCTCGGAGGAGTTTTGGCGGCGGAAATGTTGGCAAATTATCACCATCTTCTCCAGATCCACTCTTCAACCCTTTCTCCAACTTATTGTACCTCAAAATTCATGTTTTACATCTTTTCGACTTACTGTGATACCATGTCGTCTATTTTGGCTAAAAACCTTAATTCCTTAGGACCCAGGAGTAGCCTGGGTATGCATTATGTCTGATTCTTATGAGTTAATATATATTTTCCTCTTAATTTTTGAATATGAATCTATGGAAATTGCATGTCCTTATTGTGCTTGATCACCACAATTACTGTATCAGATCCTTAATTACTGCTGAAAAGGGGATTAAGTGTTAGAAATACATAGGTTCACCCATTTATCGGCGTCCCTTGGGAAAGGTGAGGCATAAATGGGAGGAGATTACCCAGATTTAAACCAAAAGCACATAACTAATGAATCAATTACTATGAGAATGGAATTGGCTTTAGATTAGGTAGGAGAATTACACTGCGGAAGCAGGTAGTTTCTAGCTACATGCTCTTTATTCAGGATTAGGAGGGAGTTATATTAATAATTACATATTAGATTTAGTGTTGCCCGTGGTGAAACTAAAAGTCTTAAGGAATTCATCCCTTCTTGATCACAACAACCTTAGTTAGATTCACTTTTTGTTCTTAGTTAATTAAACAACCAATCAACTCTTGTTTTCATCTTAGCTGATCAATCCTAATTAGTAATAGTCTTTAACCTCACAACTCCTTGTGTTTGATAACTTGGGACTCATAATCCCATACTACTTCGACATGTACACTTGTGTATTACACGCACATTATACGTGTGTCAAGTTTTTGGCGCCGTTGTCGGGGAGTTGGAATGGTTAACACTATACAAAGTTAGGATCGGCCAGTCTAGGCCATTGTATTTATTTCTTTTTTTTTATAATTTTTTTTATTCTTCCCATTTTTCATTACATAAAACGTTACTGTTAGTTTAGGCATTATACATATTCATCTAAATATTTCTTTGTAGTTAGTGTTCTTTCATTTAAAAAAAAGTAAAAAAAAGCACATGGCCCCTATTTGTTCTGATTGTGGAAATGCACATGTAGGTTATAGATGTCTGAGTCCACCTTCATTACATCATGAGAAAACCTTAAAGGAAATTCATCGTGAGCATATTAGGATTATGGTTCAATATGTTTTAAATCGCAAAGGTCCTATTTCTAATGGAGGATGGGGTAGAATAGAGAAAATGAAAGAAGTTGAGGTTGAGGATAAGGCATTAGAGAATGAGGAGAACATATTGGAAGAAGTTTTAGAATCACCTCTACCATGTCCTTCCATTGATCCCACACCCACACCCTCGAATCCTAGGATTGATTTTGAATATGATTGGGGATTTGATGAGGAAAATGAGAAGAATGATGCAAATAATGTCGATGACAATTTTGATACATGTGTTTGGGATATGAGTGAAGGAGAGGTGGATCTAGAAGGTGCTTTATTTGATAGTGATCTTAGATAGGATGAAGAGAGTGAGGAAGGGGATATTGAGAGTGAAAAGGTGGAGGAATTTCCCATTACTCATCACATAATTCCTTCACCACAAGACCCATCTCTTCATTTCCTTATTGAGGATCCTATATGGGATATATATCCAGATGATAATTTTGAAAGTTTTTGTGAGAATATTAATGAATGTGGGGGAATTGAATTATTAGAAGAGGAGGAGTCACATCAATTCACCTTTGATATAACCCTCCATTATGTGTAGATAGGAGTGATCCATTGGCGATGGTCATAGAAATTAAGGATCAATCATCAGTATGCCTTTCACCTCATGGCTATATATTTCTGCATGAGCTCCCACATCAAGACTTGATTGTGAGTCATGTTCATGTTCATTGCAATGATAATTTACTGTTGAAATGGAACGTCAACCATACATGTTGGTGTTCTGACTATTATTTATTTTTTCTCATTGTTGCAAGGAACCAAAAGTTTAGAAGGAAGAGGCAGAGAGAGCTTTACCCTCCTCCATGACCACATGACTATTGTTGATTGACATGTGTCCATCCTAGGACGTTAAACAAGGAAGCTTGTGGGAGGAAACCCACCAATTAGGTTTATTTTGTTAAACTTTCAATTCTACTTTTATATTCCTATTTGTAGATTGTGATATCTAGTTTTGATGCAAGTAAAAAAGGTGCCTTGATATGTGCATTCAGTGTGTAGGGACGCATTGAGTCGGTACCACCGACTTCATTGTCGGTAGTACTGAGTTCTCATCAGTGACATCTCACAAGCTAAGCAAGCATCGACACTTCACCAAGATTGGGTGCTTATTGGAGGGCATGTCTTCATGTGGATCCCACCCACCCGTCTTTTTCCCAGATCTGAGCTCACATATCGGTACAATTGTTCCATTTGTCTTTCTTTACTTTTGACATTAGGAATAATGCCATATTCAAGCTTAGGGGGAGGAATGGAATGGTGCTTCTATCTTTACTTCTTGCATCTTTTCTTTTTATCATACATCTACATGTTTCTGTTTCCAAAAAAAATTAGATTTTTCATTTTTTTAGAGTCCACTTCTATCTAGTGTACTTGTGGACAAAATATAAAATTTTAGTTAGGATTAGCCATTTCTTGATGATGTGGTATCAATTCTGATAATTTTTGAAAACTGAATGTGCTTTTATGCTTTTCACTTTAAGCTAAATTTGCTATGTTTAAGAGTACATAACTGGAGGAATTGTTTGGATTAGTCAGCTTGAAGACATATTGATTGAATGAAAAATATAAATCAGCCCTATGGCTTGTGTTATGACGATGATGTTTGAGTCCAAACCAACCAAACAGTAACATGATCTTTAATGTGAATTCTAGAAATAAACTCTAAGGTTACCCTGTTACACAAGTTGATAGAAGAGGGACATATCATGTTTGGGAAAGACATTGTCTCTTAGTCATGTGATCTCATCCACCTTCCATTCATCTTCATTCACCACCATAGGATGATCAAGTTTAATCCAAGTTATTTTCCTCTTGTATGTGTTACATTGCATGATAGGAAGAATATAGTTAGTTCATTTTATTATGCATTAGAAAAGAAAGAAAAAAATTCATATCATCTTTTGAGCATTTGTAGTTTGCATAACAAAATTTTATATAGTTGCATTTGCATTGCATATTTCATAAGATGTTACATATTTAATATCTTCTACGGTCTTCTCTCCTGAAAGATCATAAAAAAAGTTGTATCTCCTTACTCCTTCTCCAAATAATAAAAAAAAGCCAAAGCATGAATTGTTCATCTTGCTAAAAATAGGGTAAGAAAAAAAAAAGTTATTGAAAAATAAAAAGAAAAAGAAAAATAGGAGAAAAGGAGGAAAAGGATTTTAAGTTCAATGTCATATTCTCTCTAAGAAAAAAATGAGGGGATTGTGATTCTTTTTATAAACCCATTTCCACTTATACTCATCATTAGGATGAGACATCCATTGCATGCATCATTCCACCAAAATAAAAAAAATAGTCATTAGAATCATACATTCACATTTTATCCATCATACAGGTGCATCATATTTTTACTTTTTGCATAAATAATTTGGATGATTCTTTTAAATCCTATTTTCTTATCCACCCATATTTTCCACCCATTGCTCTGCATGGTAGGCTACCATCATAATTAATCCCCTCATCCATTTTTATTTGGGTATTTGCTTCCAAGTAGTTTATTTAGGTATATCAAAGCAACGTAGATAGGGAGATCACATGGTGCATCAAGCATGTGTCCTACTAGCCATGATATTAACTGCTTCATATTGATAGTGTTTTTCATTAATCTTATTGTGGACATCTATTATGAACATGATTGATCGCTTTAGAGTAGTTACTTGTTTAGTGGTTGAAAAGGATCGGTTTGGGACCGACTGGTGGAGGGCGGTTAGAAAAAATAATGCATAGGTACATGTCTTCTTGCTGACTTTTTAAAACAAATCCAAGAGAGTATTGCTCGAGGACGAGCAATATTCAAGCTTAGGGGTGTGATGTATACATAAATTGTCGTTATTTTGATATCTAATTTGGTTATTTTCTGTCTCATTTGTGCTTAATTGAATATCTTTTTAATACATGTTTTACGAAATTAGTGCATCTATTTTACATGCATTTTACATGTTTTAATTATTATAATAATTATTTGATTTTATTCATTGATTATTTTATTACAGATAATTATTATTTATTGGAGAAAAGTCGATACCATTGACTTGCAACTCGATGGTACCGACATGGCATTAGAGTACAAATATTTTTTGCTCCAGATTGAAAAGAAAAAGGACGTTTTATCGACTTTCAACTCGATACCATCGACTCAGACGTTGCAGACCAAATTTAATGTGTTAAATCTAACACATATTGTATTAAAAATTATATTTTAGGTTTCCTCTTGACCTAAACATGTACGACGGCTATAAAAGACACCATTAGAACCGCAATTAGGAGATCTATCACGGGGGAATGATACGATAGCCGAACGGAGAGAGAAAAGTAGAGGAACCCTACACATAAGACCTCAGAGGCGTTTTGGCGGCAGAAATGATGGAAAATTATCACCATCTTCTCCAGGTTCACTCTTTAACCCTTTCTCCAACTTACTGTGTCTCAAAATTCATGTTTTACATCTTTTCGACTTATTGTAATACCATGTCGTCTATTTTTGGCTAAAAACCTTAATTCCTTAGGACCCGGGAGTAGCCTGGGTATGCATTGTGTCTGATTCTTATGAGTTAATATATATTTTCCTCTTAATTTTTGAATATGTATCTATGGAAATGGCATGTCCTTATTGTGCTTGATCACCACAATTAGTGTATCAGATCCTTAATTACTGCTGAAAAGGGGATTAAGTGTTAGAAATGCATAGGTTCACCCGTTTATCGGCGTCCCTTGGGAAAGGTGAGGCATAAATGGGAGGAGATTACCCAGATTTAAACCAAAAGCACCTAACTAATGAATCAATTACTATGAGAATGGAATTGGCTTTAGATTAGGTAGGAGAATTACACTGCAGAAGCAGGTAGTTTCTAGCTACATGCTCTTTATTCATGATTAGGAGGGAGTTATATTAATAATTAAAGATTAGATTTAGTGTTGCCTGTGGTGAAACTAAAAGTCTTAAGGAATTCATCCCTTCTTGATCACAACAACCTTAGTTAGATTCACTTTTTGTTCTCAGTTAATTAAACAACCAATCAACTCTTGTTTTTAGCTTAGCTGATCAATCCTAATTAGTAATAGTCTTTAACCTCACAACTCCTTGTGTTTGATAACTCAGGACTCATAATCCCATACTACTTTGACATGTACACTTGTGTATTACACGCACATTATACGTGTGTCAAGTTTTTGGTGTCGTTGTCGGGGAGTTGGAATGGTTAACACTATAAAAAGTTAGGATCGGCCAGTCTAGGCCATTGTATTTATTTCTTTTTTTTATAATTTTTTTTATTCTTCGCATTTTTCATTACATAAAACTTTACTCTTAGTTTAGGCATTATACACATTCATCTAAATATTTCTTTGTAGTTAGTCTTCTTTCATTTAAAAAAAAAAGCAAAAAACAGCACATGGCCCCTATTTGTTCTGATTGTGGAAATGCACATGTAGGTTATAGATGTCTGAGTCCACCTTCATTACATCATGAGAAAACCTTACAGGAAATTCATCGTGAGCATATTAGGATAATGGTTCAATATGTTTTAAATTGCAAAGGTCCTATTTCTAATGGAGGATGGGGTAGAATAGAGAAAATGAAAGAAGTTGAGGTTGAGGATAAGGCATTAGAGAATGAGGAGAACATATTGGAAGAAGTTTTAGAATCACCTCTATAATGTCCTTCCATTGATCCCACACCCACACCCTCCACTCCTAGGATTGATTTTGAATATGATTGGGGATCTGATGAGGAAAATGAGAAGAATGATGCAAATAATGTCGATGACAATTTTGATACATGTGTTTGGGATATGAGTGAAGGAGAGGAGGATCTAGAAGGTGCTTTATTTGATAGTGATCTTAGATAGGATGAAGAGAGTGAGGAAGAGGATATTGAGAGTGAAAAGGTGGAGGAATTTCCCATTACTCATCACATAATTCCTTCACCACAAGACCCATCTCTTCATTTCCTTATTGAGGATCCTATATGGTCTATATATCCAGATGATAATTTTGAAAGTTTTTGTGAGGATATTAATGAATGTGGGGGAATTGAATTATTAGAAGAGGAGGAGTCACATAAATTCACCTTTGATATAACCCCTCCATTATGTGTAGATAGGAGTGATCCATTGGGTATGGTCATAGAAATTAAGGATCAATCATCATTATACCTTTCACCTCATGGCTATATATTTATGCATGAGATCCCACATCAAGACTTGATTGTGAGTCATGTTCATGTTCATGTTCATTGCAATGATAATTTACTGTTGAAATGGAACGTCAACCATACATGTTGGTGTTCTGACTATTATTTATTTTTTCTCATTGTTGCAAGGAACCAAAAGTTTAGAAGGAAGAGGCAGAGAGAGCTTTACCCTCCTCCATGACCACCTGACTATTGTTGATTGACATGTGTCCATCCTAGGACGTTAAACAAGGAAGCTTTTGGGAGGCAACCCACCAATTAGGTTTATTTTGTTAAACTTCAATTCTACTTTTAAATTCCTATTTGTAGATTGTGATATCTAGTTTTGATGCAAGTAAAAAACGTGCCTTGATATGTGCATTCAGTGTGCAGGGACGCATTGAGTCGGTACCACCGACTTCATTGTCGGTAGTACTAAGTTCTCATCAGTGACATCTCACAAGCTAAGCAAGCATTGACACTTCACCAAGATTGGGTGCTTATTGGAGGGCATGTTTTCATCTGGATCCCACCCACCCGTCTTTTGCCCAGATCTGAGCTCACATATCGGTACAATTGTTCCATCTGTCTTTCTTTACTTTTGACATTGGGAATAATGTCATATTCAAGCTTAGGGGGAGGAATGGAATGGTGCTTCTATCTTTACTTCTTGCATCTTTTCTTTTTATCATACATCTACATGTTTCTATTTCCAAGAAAAATTAGAATTTTCATTTTTTTTAGAGTCCACTTCTATCTAGTGTACTTGTGGACAAAATATAAAATTTTAGATCAGATTAGCCATTTCTTGATGATGTGGTATCAATTCTGATAATTGTTGAAAACTGAATGTGCTTTTATGCTTTGCACTTTAAGCTAAATTTGCTATGTTTAAGAGTACATAACTGGAGGAATTGTTTGGATTAGTCAGCTTGAAGACATACTTATTGAATGAAAAATATAAATCAGCCCTATGGCTATGGCTTGTGTTATGACGATGATGTTTGAGTCCAAACCAACCAAACAGTAACATGATCTTTAATGTGAATTCTAGAAATAAACTCTAAGGTTACCCTGTTACACAAGTTTATAGAAGAGGGACATATCATGTTTGGGAAATACACTGTCTCTTAGTCATGTGATCTCATCGACCTTCCATTCATCTTCATTCACCACCATAGGATGATCAAGTTTAATCCAAGTTATTTTCCTCTTGTATGTGTTACATTGCATGATAGGAAGAATATAGTTAGTTCATTTTATTATGCATTAGAAAAGATAGAAAAAAATTCATATCATCTTTTGAGCATTTGTAGTTTGCATAACAAAATTTTATATAGTTGCATTTGCATTGCATATTTCATAAGATGTTACATATTTATTATCTTCTACGGTCTTCTCTCATGAAAGATCATAAAAAAGTTTTATCTCCTTACTCCTTCTCCAAATAATAAAAAAAAGCCAAAGCATGAACTGTTCATCTTGCTAAAAATAGGGTAAGAAAAAAACGTTATTGAAAAAGAAAAAGAAAAAGAAAAATAGGAGAAAAGGAGTAAAAGGATTTTAAGTTCAATGCCATATTCTCTCTAAGAAAAAAATGAGGGGATTGTGATTCTTTTTATATACACCTTTCCACTTATACTCATTATTAGGATGAGACATCCATTGCATGCATCATTCCACCAAAATAAAAAAAATAGTCATTAGAATCATACATTCACATTTTATCCATCATACAGGTGCATCATATTTTTACTTTTTACATAAATAATTTGGATGATTCTTTTAAATCCTATTTTCTTAGCCACCCATCTTTTCCACCCATTGCTCTGCATGGTAGGCTACCATCATAATTAATCCCTCATCCATTTTTATTTGGGGATCTGCTTCCAAGTAGTTTATTTAGGTATATCAAAGCAACGTAAATAGGGAGATCACATGATGCATCAAGCATGTGTCCTACTAGCCATGATATTAACTGCTTCATATTGATAGTGTTTTTCATTAATCTTATTGTGGACATCTATTATGAACATGATTTATCGCTTTAGAGTAGTTACTTGTTCAGTGGTTGAAAAGGATTGGTTTGGGACCGACTGGTGGAGGGCGGTTAGAAAAAATAATTCATAGGTACATGTCTTCTTGCTTACTTTTTAAAACAAATCCAAGAGTAGTATTGCTCGAGGACGAGCAATATTCAAGCTTAGGGGTGTGATGTATACATAAATTGTCGTTATTTTGATATCTAATTTGGTTATTTTTTGTCTCATTTGTGCTTAATTGAATATCTTTTTAATACATGTTTTACCAAATTAGTGCATCTATTTTACATGCATTTTACATGTTTGAATTATAATAATAATTATTTGATTTTATTCATTGATTATTTTATCGCAGATAATTATTATTTATTGGAGAAAAGGCGATGCCATCGACTTGCAACTCGATGGTACCGACATGGCATTAGAGTACAAATATTTTTTGCTCCAGATTGAAAAGGAAAAGGACGTTTTATCGACTTCCAACTCGATACCATCGACTTAGACGTTGCAGACCAAATTTTAATGTGTTAAATCTAAGACATTGTATTAAAAATTACATTTTAGGTTTCTTCTTGACCTAAACTTGTATGACGACTATAAAAGACACCATTAGAACCACAATTGGGAGATTTATCATGGGGGGACGATACGAAAGCCGAACGGAGAGAGAAAAGTAGAGGAACCCTACACGAAAGACCTCGGAAGCATTTTGGTAGAGGAAACGATGGAAAATTCTCTCCATATTCTCCAGATCCACTCTTTAACCCTTTCTCGAACTTATTGTATCTCGAAATTCATGTTTTACATCTTTTCGACTTACTGTGATACAATGTCATCTATTTTCGACTAAAAACCTTAATTCCTTAGGACCCGGGAGTAGCCTGGGTATGCATTGTGTCTGATTCTTATGAGTTAATATATATTTTCCTCTTAATTTTTGAATATGAATCTATGGAAATCGCATGTCCTTATTGTGCTTGATCACCACAATTAGCGTATCAGATCCTTAATTATTGCTGAAAAGGGGATTAAGGGTTAGAAATACATAGGTTCACTCATTTATCAGCGTCCCTTGGGAAAGGTGAGGCATAAATGGGAGGAGACTACCCAAAGTTAAACCAAAATCACCTAACTAATGAATCAATTACTATGAGAATGGAATTGGCTTTAGATTAGGTAGGAGAATTACACTACGGAAGGAGGTAGTTTCTAGCTACAGGCTCTTTATTCAGGATTATGAGGGAGTTATATTAATAATTACATATTAGATTTAGTATTACCCGTGGTGAAACTAAAAGTCTTAAGGAATTCATCCCTTCTTGATCACAACAACCTTAGTTAGATTCACTTTTTGTTCTTAGTTAATTAAACAACCAATCAACTCTTGTTTTCAGCTTAGTTGATCAATCCTAATTAGTAATAGTCTTTAACCTCACAACTCCCCGTGTTCGATAACTCGGGACTCATAATCCCATACTACTTCGACAAATACACTTGTGTATTACACGCACGTTATATGTGTGTCAACTATCACCATAAGTATATGTGCATGACTAGTTTAGATCCTACACCTCCTTTGTAGCTTTGATGATAATGAGATGGATGACCTAGCACATGGTCTACTCGTGGGGTAGGATCATCCGGTTATCATGAGTCAATGTGTTGGTCTACCACTGGGTAGGACCATACGACTACACAACCCTATGTAGTGATCTACCTATAAGGTAGGATCATGGGGATTAGTTGATATCTACCATATGAGAGAGATAGTATCCTTATCCACTGTAGGGATAGCACAGAGGCAAGGATATGTAGGGATTGAGTAGTTTTGTTTAATACATAAAGTTTTTTTTGCTAAATCATAATTTGATTGCAATATGTTGTTACTATTAGATGCAAGATTAAGGATTCCCCCCACATACCAATATAATTCATTATACTGACCGTCATTTTGTTTGTCGGCATTTTAGGTTTATTAGAAAATGGATATTCCTTTAAAGTGACATTGATGGAATAAAGCTTAATAAAAAATTGGAGGATTGTAGATAGATAGTTCTCATCTGGGTAAAATCCCTCAATTCCTATGTTTTTCCAGGTATGAGAAAAGAAAAATTTCTATCATGTTTTAAGCTTAGTATTGGTATAATTTACTAATTATTTTTTATTATTTGCAAAACCACATGATCCTATTTGGGATAACGACTCTAGCCTTTTGGTCTCCCTTAATTGGGGTTTACCGAGGGGTGGGGTCGTTACAAGTGCTTTGTGTAGCATGACTTAAACTAATAAAAACATAACAAAAAATGTAATTTGGTTGAGTATCATATTTGTTTAGGTTTATCTAGAGAAAAACATGCATATGCTTGTGATGTGAACTTTTTTTCTTACTTCAAGAATTATATATGATTTTATATCATGCTCAAGTATTAATGATGGTTGTCGAGTGTATAAATGTCTTCAACCATTATATCATATCACTGGGACTTGAGGTCAAACCACGAGGTTTTCCACATATTTTTAGGTGACCACCCCCCAAACTTCAAGACCCATCATTGGATGCACATATGGGAAAATGATCATCTATATAGAATCAAAACTAATCTCTTATAAGAAGAATTTCATGTGTTGCTTCCAATACATCTAGTTGGAACCAATAAAGAAAATTGGTTGGCTGACATGCACTCCTTGAGTGGTTTGAGTAGATTCTTCCCCATTCTTCAACACTCATATAAGTGCCTCTAAGGCATGCTCAAGTACCAATTGAAAGCTCTATAAGGTAGTGGGGTAAATAGCATTGAACTTGATTATGGATTTCCAAACACAAAGGTTACTTTAATCTTGCTTATGTAAAGATGTGCATTGGAAATAGGTAAAGGAATCAATTGACAAATGCAACCATAAGAGAGAGAAAATGTGCAGTAGTTTTCTCTTGAATTGTCGTAGCTCCACTACACCACCAAGGTTTCTCAACCTATAACTTTTTACCCTTTCTATATCAGTATAAGTCACAATTACTAATGTCTTCTCTAGATCAAATTAACCTCCTTTTCAACTCAAGTATAATTTTCACCACCTATTCTTTGTGGGTTGTAGAAGGTCGCCCTTGAAGAATACCAAAATATCCTCCTATTACATCCGAAGGAAATATTCTCACAAGAAATTAATCCCAAGATACAAACTTACATGGAACAAGAAGCAAGAAAGGAAAGGACACCACCCTCACAAAGGTTGCAAGTGAAGAACTAATAATAAAAAGTGAGGAATCAAATACACAAAGGGTTTAGGCAAGGATTCATGTGTTTTATTAGGTTACTAAGATAAGGTAGGCTAAGATAAGGCTGACTACGAAGCATTTGTTAATGGGAACTTTGCATTCTAAGATTTGTCATGTCACGTACAAAAGCAATTTTCTTAAATCTGATTCATCATGTCCTATAGAATTACTATAACCAAGAAACACTTATTAATAGATTATATGACTATTGTGAGTTTCTAGGACAAGATAAGTGCTCAAATTATAATTTGAGGATATTTTGTCAGATAAAAGAGGCTAACTTCCCACTACCAAAAAAGTTTCTTTCTTACAGGTTTGTCAAATTACTTCAGAATGGGAAGTTTATAAGTCAAACTATATTTCAACTACGACAAATCCTACACCTAACTTTATGAAATTCATAACGTTAGTCCAACATTCATTCCATTGGAATTACCATTCAACAAAAAAATATCATGTCTAGATGCCAATTTTTTTTTTAAATGACTCATTCAATTTTTGTAAAAAAACATGCATTTCCCAATGCATATACACAAGTATAGAACTCAATTTAGAATGGTTTTTTTCCATTGATAAATTCTTAGTGCTTGATATCTATCAATTTATGCAATTGTATCGACACAACTCATAAATGTGGCACAACATGATTAACAAGCATCAAAATACATATATTTCAGAACGTGTTTGTTGGATCTTTCTAAGTTCCTTGGTCACCTAAACTACTTAATACATGTGTTAGAAATATGAGTCAGAAACATTTACATCACAACACCTAGAATGTGGCAATATCTAGGAAAAGCCTTCAATAAAGACTCTTCTCAAAGACATCAATAGAGAGAGTATGATGATAAAGTATGTTATGGAAGTACACCACAAGAGTGAATGCTCATTATTATATAAGAAAGGAAGAATTTGCATAAGAGGGAAAACTTCAATAATAATAAAGACAAGCTCATGGTTTAAAAGAAAAAGCTTATCATATTACATTTTTTCATATTCTGATATGAACATGAAGAAAAACAACTGGAATAAGAGGAATGCAATGTCACTCAAAGATCCATGGAAATGTTTAACTAATAATTTATAATATGAGCTAAATATGGAATATCTATAAAAAATCATCCTATTTGATTATTATACGAACCATTACATTGATAATATACTTCTATGAATAAGAAAATCAAACTATCTAGTTCAATTAAATCTCTTACACCACCATAAATGAACTCTTTCTTAAAAATTAGGAGATCCACAAAATCATATAATTCTCCTTAATCTCATAGAGAAGAACTATCTATAAAAATTATTGACCACAAAACATAAAACTACCAACTTGTTGGGAACAAAAAAGCCCTTGAAGTACAACCCTTATTTTGCCTTTTCAAAGGTAAACATTAGGCTTTCAACAATAAAAGTGTATCTCTCAAATGCACAATCATACTCCTAAAAGAAGAGCAACAACATACTATGAATGAGATCTCTAGTATAATTAGGGGAAAAAAAACAAAGACATGGATTGTCTCCTAAGAAGTGCAAATGTATAGTTCATTAGATTGAACTTTCCATGCTCATCAAGATGATAGTGCTAATTGGGTTGTGAGTTCCTAATAATATCTTCTAGTGACTGGTTCATTTTCATAGTACTTTTTAAAAATCCATCTATTGATCATCAAAACCTCTTGACTTTTCATAGAATGTGTCCTTTTGCAAAAGCAGGAAAATATTCACCACTATAAAGGGGCACGACCATCTTAATCTTAATTTCACTAGGAAGAGATTCACAGAAACATTGAATACCAGTATTTTTCCCTCCTCATTTATATATTTCCTCCATAGATGAAATTCATTTCAGAACTTGATCGTATCTTTATTAATAATTGTGTTGTCATAAGTGTAAAGTATGACTTCTTCTAGCTCCTATAGTTGTAAGAGCCTTTTCTCTTCTACAATCCTCTAATCAATGTTCATGGATTTGATGACCAATAATGCTTTATGTTCTAGTTTAAATGGTAGATGGCATAATTTTTTATAGATTGTAGGGTTTTGTGGGTTGTTCTTGTGCTCATACTGCATCATGTAGTTTTTTCATCCAATCCTTTATTTACTTACCAACATTTTTTCAAATACATGTTTAATCTATACTTTGAATACTTCTACTTGTCCATAGTAATGGCGATGGTATGGATATTGTTTTTTATGCCATAATCATTGATAAGTTCCTTTAGATGTCTTTCAACAAAATGGAAGCCTATGTCACTTATAATGGTTATGGGACTTGGAACCTCATGAAAATGATCTTGCCAAACATCTTGATTAGAACTTTGGATTTTCAATTCAGATTCCTTATGGATTCTACCCACTTGGATATATATATTATACAACAACCAAGATGTAATTGATTCCATAGGATGAGGGAAAGGACACTCATTCCTGCTAGATATGTCACTGACTCTAGTACATTCATCAAAAGTTGGATATACATATGAGAGCATTTGAGAAAATAAGACATATAGAAGCATTATTGAGGCACCTTAGTTGTTGTCTTGTCATCCATATGTGTTCTCGATAGGGATCTGTGTGAAACTTTTCAAGGATAAGAGGGGCTTCTTTCTACAGGATACATCTCCTATAAAGGTTGTGAGAGCACCTCCTAAATCATAGTAGATCATCCAAGTAATAGTTTTTCATATATAAGAACTTATTATTATGGTTGTAATTCATGTCAGGAGGAAGTTCTAGCAAGGAAGGTAATTATATATGTCCACATATTAGTGTATGACGGGATCAATAGCACAAACAAATGTGTATGACCCTTCAACATATGAGTCACTAACTGGGATGGAGTATTCTTCTTCAAATAATATCCTTAAAAGATCCATGGGAAGTCACCACATCTGAATTTCCTATCTTGTCTATGATTTCATGCAACAATATATTCCACCTAATTGGTCTCAGTTTAACATACTTTCTAATCATGATAAACTTAATGGAACTATGTACAATGAACATCGTTATCTTAGAACTGGTAAGGTATAACCTTGACTTGTCAATATCATACATTATTTCTAGCATCTATTTTTTAGTGATTGAATAACTTATATGTGGATCATCCATTATTTCTAAAACATAATATGTGATCATTGTTTCCCTTCTCCTGGACAAGCATGATGCCAACAACACTATTGCTAGCATTACACATGGGCTCTGAAGGAAGGTTCTTGTCTGGTTCCAATATGACATAGGAGTTGTGCCAAGAGCTTCTTTATGGTATTCAAAATCCTAAAGGCAATAAGCATTGGAATTCAATTTTTAATTTTTGCCAATCAATATTTTTTATGTCCAGGACCTCTTCCAGATAGGGAAACATTGGACCCACCTCAATAGAGTAAAACCCATGTTAGACACGTGGTGACAAGTCACCCCTGTCCATGCTCAATAGCATGAAGTTTCATCACAAGGTTAGCCCATGGACGGTGCATCTACTTGAGGTTTATTTTACCTATGATCCATTCTCAAGGGGATTCGATCCCATGACCTCCTATATAATGGACCATCTTCTTTACCACTTGAGACAATCATGGCTTGTTTCACCAACAAGTTGGAAAAAGGTTTTAGCTATATTTTGAAAATTCTTTAATAAAATGGATGTAAAATTTACCATGCCCTCAAAATGTCACACATAAGTGACATATAAAAGGCCATGGAAATTTATAACTACTGCTACATTGCTTTTCTTCCCTGTGTTAACCTACTTCAAAACCTTGTGTCCCATCATTATTCCCTCTTGTACCACAAAGCTTCACTTTTTCCATTTCATACTTGATTTTTTTTCTTTTCACTGCTTTAGGATCAAAAATAGATTTTTCAAGTAAATTTCAAGATATAGTCTGTAGAATAAGAAACAACCTATGATACATTTATTATTTATTCTTAAAATTATAGAATATGGCGCACATGCACCTTTAAGAGGTGACAAGGACATTATAGAACTAGAATGACATACATCAAAAAGTGCATGATTCACAATACATGTGTAGGTTGTATTTTATTGGTATTTTAGGTGGATGGGGACTTTATAGAACCCCAGATATACATACAAGTAGCAGAAAGGAGAGTGGTTAGTAAAATAAGGAAGGGGAAAATGATCCTTTTTGGCAGTTGAATTTAACTTTATATAGTCTACATTAGTGCAATATTCAGTTTCTAATCTTGAGGTCGACCCCTCTCAATTACTTTCCTTGAACAACATTAATGCCCCATTCATTTAGATAACCTATACAAGGCTAGACCACAACTTGTCACTTACGAAAAAAATGAAACATATGACCAAAATCTTAATCAGTTTTGTATACTTGGTTTCTCATAGATTATTATTCAATCATCTCTTTTCTTGGTCCTTAGGGATGTCATCATATGTAAGATAGATGCAATGCATGAAAACAAATTATTATTCCTTGACATCATCAATGGAATACCCCAAAGGTTTTTAATTTGATATTTAGTAATGAAAGGAGTAGCACAATTTGATCATTGGGTAGGCTAGAGTTCACAATGATTATTCATCTCTTCTCATAATCTAGAAGTTCATACTTCAGTCCCTCAGGAAGATTCTTAAATTCTAGCAGAGGATTTGTTATTTGCTCATCATTTTGAGGTCTTCTTAATGATAAATATTTGAAAATCTCCACATGAAGTCCTCTTTTTTTTGGAAAATAAGGGTAAATATATTCCAAACCCAATGAATTGGGGCAAAGTTACAAATTGCATCCAATCGTGCAATTTACATAGAAGTGAATAACAAAGTATGCTAATTCAGAATGCTAATTCAGAATGCTAATTCAGAAAATAAAACTTATTGGATAGCATAAATTCCAATTCTGTAGGGTCTTGGAATGAACACTTGTCAATTTTGTTTTATGTATGTTGTATAGAGTCTGAATTTGAGCTTCAATATTCTTGAAGAGGTCGATGAAGTTTATCTCCTTGCCTCCATGCTTTCTACTATTGCATTCAGTCCAGATAGTGTGGATGCAAGCGCTGATCGCCCAAAGCTCCAGAATGTTTTGTCCTTTCTTTGTTCCAATCTCCCGAAGGCATTGAAGAAGAGGATATGAATACCTAATATTTAGTTTCAACTAAAGTCCATTAGAAGCCTCAAATATAAAAACTTAATCTTACTCTTAAACATACTCAACATCTAGATATTCTAGGAGCTCTTTAGAAACATATTTATATAAATCATCAAGGCCCTCATCATAGTTCTAAAAATAATATTTCACTCTTGGATTTCTACAATTAGCATAGTGCAACAATCTACATAATGCACGGTCTTCACCATAGATGGAATCTTTATTGATTCCAAGACTTGATGTCAATGTGATCATCGCCCACCATCAAAGTTAGCATTCCTACTTCAACATCAAACAAGTCTCATCTTGTTGTTAAGAATGGTTTATCAAAGATGAAAGGGCATTTGGGGTCTTCTTCGGTAATTGTAATTACAATGGACGAAGAGTCCCCCTATGTTAATTGGTGTGTCTTCAGCCACCCCAACGTGAAGTGTAAAGTAATGATGTTCCAATTGAGTGACAAGTCTCTGTTATAGCATATTGAATAGTATGAGATTCTTATCAAGATTTAAGGGATTTAGATTAATTATAAAACAATATTTTCTAGTCAGTTTACTTTTATATATTGTTCCATATGAATGGAAAGTGAAAAGGAAACATGGTCCTTCTATTTTGCAGACATTCTCTTAGATGAAAGAACTTGACATTTTAGCCAATTTCATTGTATCAACTTTGTCAAACTTGTTATTCCTTGAGATCATTGAAGAACTTGATATACATGGGCATATGCAATATAATCAAGAAATCAGACACTAAAATGAATATTTTTGGTTGTTTCATGAATCTATTGTATGGATTCTCCAAAGTTAGATTTTTTTATCTGATATGTGAATGCCATATACAAAGAACAAGTTTTGGTTGGAGTGGAACCTTTACCTTCTCCAAGTGGGGCTATTTTCTAATAATATAATGGAGCACATAGAGAAGTAGAATTGGTGTGAGTGGAACCTTTATATTCTAGGGTGGCATAATCAAGAGGTCAATCACATTATACATCTTATTATCCTTGCTTTTCTTACTTTTTATATTCTTAGTAGGAGTACAATGATGTATTCCCTTATGGAAAGCTTCTCAGACTTCTATTTCTTAAGTAGAACATGTTGGTATTTCATCAATTATATCTGGTTTAGTTCTATGGAGATATATTACAATCCTAAGAGTTGTTATATTTTTCATTTTACAATTTTTGAGGTTCTTCTCCATTTGAGTTGAATATCCCTTGAGACCTTTTGATCATGTTAACTAGTGAAGTCAGAAAAAGGTCAATTTTCTTGTTGTGATATTATAGATATGATATCTAAGAGATTAATTCCTCCATCTATGTTGTCATAATAATCCTAGTATTTATATTCTATAGCATATAATATATTTCTTTTCATTTACATCAAATTGCAACATCTTGATTTAAATTAATAGATTGTAAAAATTGAATTGTCATTGGCCTTAGAAGTCCACCCAATGTCATTTTTATAATTTTTAGTGTTTGTTTGAAGTTATATGTAGTGACATGGATGATGCATATTCATCCTAGTTTAGTCATCCATTCTAGAGTAGAATTCATGCATTTAGTGTGTTTTTTTTCAATTTTCTTGCATAATTATATTTATTGCTTTTGTTCCCTTTTTAGTTGTTTAGTGATTAAAACCCATTTTTGTTGTATAAAATAATGCAAGAGCAACCTAAAAGTCACCTAAATAATTATTTAGATACATATCCCCCATCTCTGAGTATTGGTATAGGGTCTAAGAAAAATTGCACCTTAATCAGCCCTCACAGGGCATTCAAGTCGAGGGAATGGTTCCCAAGTCAACCTATAGAATGTGCCCCACAAAGAATCAGTTCATGCCAAGTGATTCGGTCAATTGGATTTTCCATTCAATTGATCTATTTTTCTTATGAAGCCCATCAATAGGATCTATAACTTCACAATTTTTTTAGTCGAATGAATTCCTTTGAGAGTTGATTGATAGACCTATCAAGGCTTCCCCAAGCTAAAAGTCAGTTGACTGGTTTACTCTCTACGTTGACCGACTGAAAAACTCTTATGGGAAGCTCTACTACTACAGAAACAACATTCAACATCGCTTTTATGGGCGTTGGTTGTTTAGTAAAACTGACGTTGATATCATTCAACGTCGGCTATTAAGTAAGACCGACATCTATATTCGAGGATCAGCCAAACACGGGTATCGCTTTTTATTTAGTGTTGGCTACATAAAAGAAACGGATGCCAAAAATAGCCCATGAAATCCAATTTTCGAGCGAAACAAAATTGCCCCCAAAGTGTCACATACAGCGTCGATATTTTATCTAATAACCGACGTTAGACGAGGATAAAGTTTGCGTGAAAAGTTCCAATATCGGCGTCAAATTTCCTTAGATAACTGATGCTGATAGGGGTTCCCACCAAAAAAATTAGGGTAAAGATTATCCAATTGGACGTCGGTTGTTTCCTATCAACCGACGCTTAATATGTTTAGGTGTCGGTTCGTTAGATAACCGACGTCGTTTACTAACTTAATAGACCCCCGAACAGCCATCTCTTCCCCTTTCTTCTATTTTATTGTGAACAGCTAGCCGACTGACTACCGACGACTCCCCTGCTTCCTGCTGTGTCGCCGCCGCTGCCGCCTACGGCTGCCGGTGCCTCTACTTGTCGTTGCTGCCTCCTTCTCTTCTTGCCGCCGCCTCCTTCTCTGCTCGCCGCTGCTGCTACTCACACCGCCGCCGCTGCTCCTCACACCGTCGCTGCTCTTCTCCACGCTACTAGCTGCTCGACAGGTAGCCCTCTTCTTCTTCGTCCATGCCCCTCTTCTTCTTCCTTCTCCCTCATTACCAATAGCAAGCATGGCCGTGGTTGTGTTGGCCGACTACGGCCATGCTAGGAAGCACGGTCGTGGTCGGCCAACACAGCCACGGCTGTTCTTGCTGTTGGTAAGGAGGGAGAAGGAAGAAAAGAGGGTATTTCGTTCATTTATTTTTTATCTATTGCTTTGTATTTGTTTATCTACTGATTATATTTATTTATCTAATGATTTGAGTGTATTTATTTAGATGTTGCTATTATAAATCAACCTAGGATATGAACAAATATTTTGCTTGTATATATTTGTGCTTCTAATCCTAATGCTTGACCTGATTCAGTAAATTTTGATGCATGTTGAAATAAGTTTTAAACTTGTCCATTCTAGCATCCTAATTTTATTTGATTAAACCCTAACATTGATGAAACCCAAACATCAATTGTGATGAAACCCTAACATGTACATATCTATCATTGTGTTTGTTGGCCTAGAAACCCATCCAAGATTTTCTAATTAGGAGTAAATCTTGGATAGTCCCCGGTTTGGGACTGTTCTTGAACACCTAATCTCACTTAGGATGTAAGTGTATAATGTGTATTGGGTTTTCGAGAAAATTTCAGTAGCATTTCCCCGTTTGTTCTCTAAGTAAATATGTACTTAGAGAACAATGGGGAAATGCGGCAGAAATTTTCTTGAAAACTCAATACACATTATACACTTACTAGTGAGATTAGGTGTTCAAGAATGGGATAGGTGGTACACATTTATTATATATAAGAATGACATCACATTTATTTGTTGGCCGAGAAACCCATCCAAGATTTACTCATTAGGAGTAAATCTTGGATAGTCCCCGATTTGGGACTGTTCTTGAACACCTAATCTCACTTAGGATGTAAGTGTATAATGTGTATTGGGTTTTCAAGAAAATTTCAGTAGCATTTCCCCATTTGTTCTCTAAGTACATATGTACTTAGAGAACAACGGGGAAATGCTGCCGAAATTTTCTCGAAAACCCAATACACATTATACACTTACTAGTGAGATTAG
This sequence comes from Alisma plantago-aquatica, assembly GCA_963693085.1. Classification (NCBI taxonomy): domain Eukaryota; kingdom Viridiplantae; phylum Streptophyta; class Magnoliopsida; order Alismatales; family Alismataceae; genus Alisma; species Alisma plantago-aquatica. Next base: position 1,164,321,640 of record OY856413.1, on the reverse strand, counting down.
GTGTTCAAGGATGGGATAGGTGGTACACATTTATTATATATAAGAATGACATCACATGTATTTGTTAACCCTAGACCCTAATCTTGTCGTAATATATACTTGTTTTCTCTTTGATCATAGAATGGATAGATCATGGATGTCCATTCACAATCGATGCACCCCAAAGTTTATTTCTAGTCTTGACCAGTTTATTAGATTTGCTGAGGAACATAGGAAACAACCTACAGATAGGTTCTACTGTCCATGTAGGCATTGCGGTAACAACTTGAAAGTCAGCACTGGTGATAAAATCAAAAATCATGTCATGTGCAACGAGATTGTACAAGGCTATACAGAATGGCACTGGCATGGAGAGATTTCAAACCCAAAACCAGTGGATGTCGATAGCAGTGCTTGTGTGGAAGAAGAAATTGCCTCCGATGACGTAGATGTGAATGAACCAGTTCTAGTAGACATGGTTGATGCGATGTTGGATAGTTGTGGGGTAGATCACACCGAAACCGATCCACCTCCCATGTTTAGAAACATTGTGCATGATGCTAAGTTTACGAAGCTTAGCGTTGTGTTGAGATGGTATAAGCTGAAAGCTAACAATAGATGGAGCAACAAAAACTTTATGTCATTGTTGTCTTTGTTGAAAGAAATGCTTCCTGAAGGAAACGAGCTGCCAATCTCAACATACCAGGTAAAGAAATTGTTGTTCCCAATGGGAATGGAGGCCAAGAAGATATATGCATGCCTGAATGATTGTGTATTATTTCAAAAGGACTATGTGGATTTGAAAGATTGTCCAAAATGTGGTGCATCACGGTATAAATTGACGACTTCGGGGAGTCCAAAACTGGTTCTCCTGCCAAGGTGATGTGGTATCTACCTATAATATCATGGTTTCAATGCTTGTTTGCCAATCCGATAGATGTGAAGAATTTGAGATGGCATGCAGATGTTAAGAAAAATAATGATGGGATCCTACGACATGCGTCTGATTTCCCACAGTGGAAGAAGATTGATCTATTGTATCCTAAATTTGGTGAAGAAGTCAGGAATCTAAGACTTGGGCTTTGTACATATGGGATGAATCTGTATGGGACATTTAGCTACCAACATAGCACTTGGCCAGTCATGCTTGTTATATATAATCTTCCTCCCTGACTGTGTATGGAAAATAAATACGTAATGTTGTCATTGTTGATATTGGGCCCTAAACAACCTGGAAATGATATCGATGTTTATCTTGAACCTCTGATTGATGACTTAAAGAAACTCTGGGGTGAAGGTGTGATGACATATGATGCTTCAAGAAGAGAGACATTTCGTTTACATGCTATGTTATTTTGCACTATTAATGACTTTCCAACATATGGGAATTTGTCTGGATATAGTGTCAAAGGAACTAAAGCATGTCCTATATGTGAAGAGAACACTGATTCAACAAGACTAAAACATGGCGGTAAGACTGTATATCTCGATCATCGAAGGTTTCTTACAAAATTCCATATGTATCATAGGAAGTGCAAAGCATTCAATGGATTGAATGACGAATGGAGTGCACCTAAACCTATACCAGGGGAGGTTGTTTATGAAAGAGTAAAAGACTTTGTCAATGAATTTGGTAAGAGATCACAATGTACTATGGCCACATGAAGTGACAAATCTTTATTCAAGAAGAAGTCAATATTTTGGGATCTTCCTTATTGGAGTTCTTTGACAGTCAGGCATTGTATCGATGTCAAGCACGTTGAGAAAAATGTCTGTGATAGTGTCATTGGTACTTTGTTGAATATACCAGGTAAGACTAAAGATGGGATAAAATCCAGAATGGACCTACGTGAAATGGGAATAAGGTCAGAATTAACAGAATTACGTGAAATGGGAAATCAGAGAACATACTTACCTCCCGCTTATTACACATTGTCTAGAAAGGAGAAGAAAGCTTTTTGTGAATGTTTGGTAAATGTTAAGGTGCCACAGGGTTACTCATCCAACATCCATAGATTGGTATCAATGAAATATCTAAAGTTGATAGGTCTTAAATCTCATGATTGTCACACTCTAATGCAACAAATATTGCCTGTGGCAATTCGATCTATATTGCCAAAGCATGTAAGGTTTGCAATCACCAGACTTTGTTTCTTTTTCAACAGTTTGTGCAGCAAAGTTATTGACCCTGATACTCTCGATTATTTGCAAAGAGAAGTGGTTGTTACCCTATGTCAGCTTAAGATGTATTTCCCTCCTTCGTTCTTTGATATCATGGTACATCTTATTGTCCACTTGACTAGGGAAGTGAAAATGTTGGGACCAGTTTTCTTGCATTGGATGTATCCCTTTGAACGATACATGAGCATTTTTAAAAGTGATGTTTGAAATTGTTATCGGCCTGAAGGGAGTATTATTGAGGGTTATGTGGAGAGAGAGGTTATGGATTTTTGCAATGACTTTCTCAGTGGTAATGACACTCCTGGTAATGACAAGAATATTGAGGAGCAATTTGGCAAAGGAATTTCGGGATCATGGGTGAAAGTAATCAACCGTGAGTAGTTGGAACAAGGTCACTTGTATATTTTACACAACATGGATGAAGTGAGTGTTTATATAGAGGAACATACCAATTTCATCAAGAGACAATATCCTCAAGCCAATATAATGTGGCTTGCTAGAGAGCATAACAAGACATTTATTAAGTGGTTTGAAGATAAAGTCTTACATCAACTATCTCAAACACCAGATGATATTACTGAAACTATCAAATGCCTCACCTTTAAACCAAAATTGAATGTTATGTCTTATGAAAGGTATGACATTAATGGATTCACATATTACACAAAGTGCCAAGATGATAAGAGTGTCGTTCAAAACAGTTGGGTCACCCTTCAAGCGTCGACTATGTTTTTTGCAAGTGCAAAGGATAAGAGTCCACGTGAAGCTAAAATGTCATATTACGGTGTCATTGATGACATATGGGAGTTTGACTACATAGATTTCAGAATTCCGCTCTTCAAATGTAATTGGGTTGATAACACCAAAGGAGTTATAGTGGATGAATTGGGTTTCACTTTACTGAACTTTGAAAAGATTGGGGAGAAGGGTGAACCATTCATATTGGCATCACAGGCGAAACAAGTATTTTATATCGATGATCCTGCAAATGATAAATGTTCGGTTGTTCTTCATGGTAAAAGATAGTTCATTGAAGATCATATAGATGAAGAAGAGTACTATGATAAGTATGATGACTCCAGTCCATTCTCAGTTGGGTTGCCAAAACCTGCAAATATTGAAGCTAATGATGACTTGTATGTGTGCAGAGATCACAATGAAGGATTGTTAATTGATAAAAAAATCGCAATATTAGAGGCATGTTTATATTTTTTATATGTTTTATTTTTTTTGAATGTGAACTTTACAATGTGAATTACTTTACAATGTGAATTACTTTACAATTTGAATGTGAACTTTACAATGTGAATTACTTTACAATGTGAACTTTACAATGTGAATTACTTTACAATGTGAATGTGAACTTTACAATGTGAGCTTTACAATGTGAATTACTTTACAATGTGAACTTTACAATGTGAATATGAACTTTCATATGGCTGAGCATTCTCCTAATGTTCGTGTTGATGATTACCGTGAGGGTGAGGACATCAATGCGTCGCCTCACAATGTAAGTTTTAAAAATATATCATATATTTATATCTATATATCCATTTATAGTTATATCCTATAAGTGTGTTTATTTTGTCAAATTTTAGGTTGATGATGCACATGTACCCTCTGAAGCACTTGAGGCACTTGATGAGCAACACCAAAAAGTTGACAAGAGAAGGGGCATGACTATGATGAAGAAGTTAACAGCGCTAAGGGGAAATGGACCCAAACTTGTTGTGGATTTTGATAATGCAGGAAATGCAATTGGAGTGAATCGCAATTCGTTTGTTTCATATCTTGGGTATGTTACTCGTAGCCATTGCGGTTGTAAGATAGATTCTTGGCATAAAGTTCCTAAGGGGAAGAAAGACGTAATATGGAAGGATTTATTCATGAGTTATTATTAATTTGCAATTCTATTTTGTAGATTACTAATTTTTTGGATATTAGTTAATAGCAATTCTATTTTGCAGAGTATATTTGCATTGGATGAAAATTTGCATCGTAAATGTGTGATGCAACGCTGTGGGAGAGTCCTAAGGAACTATAGGACAAATCTCACCTGAGAATACATAAAAGAAGGTGACAAGAGGAAGAAGACAACCACTAAATAGTGCAACTTCCTAGTCCAAGAAGAATGGGACGTGTTTGTTGCTTCAAGAAAAACTGATGAATTCAAGGTATTAGGCGTCACTCCCAATTTAAGTAATATATGTTGTATTCACCTATTCAAGATTAACATTTAGTGTTACTAACCAAATCATTAATGTGCATACTAACTAGGCCCTTAGTGAGGTGCAAAGAGAAAGGCGTGCATTGAATGTGCATGACCACACAATGGGTCCAAAGGGGTATGCAAACATTCACCAAAGACTACAGGCTGAGTCTACTACTTAGTCTATTGCTACTCAGGAGTCCTCTACTATAGGTACCACACCTCTGCCTTGCCATGATGTCTGGATAGGTGGGAGGCAAAATAAGAAGGGATAAATAAGGAAGCCCTCAACTGCTGAGGCGGCTGCAAAATTGGTAAAATACAACTCTTCGAGCAATCGTTTGGATATTGATTATTTGTGGTGTTTACTTAATTACAAAAAAAATTTTGGCGATTAGCGGGAGCTGCATGAGATGAGGAAACAAGGCAAGTTCATCCCTGAGGGCATAAGGGATGAATTGATAGTTTCTCTGGGTAACCTAGAGCATCCTGGATGTGTTAGGGTTGCAGGCACTGGTGTGGGCATCAAAGTTTTCTTTGGGCCATCCCAGTGCAAACATGTCCCAAAAGAGGGAATTTCACAAGAAGAGGTAACCTATTATTTCTTTAGAATGTTATTGTAAAAGAGAATTCAATAATCAGAAGTTAACGTTTCTTTTATCCATGTATAGGTATATAAGATAGTTGATAGGAGAGTCGATGAAGTAGTTGATAAGAGAATCAAGGAAGCAGTTGATAAGACACTCCATGAAGCAATGAGCAAATGGCAGGCATCTCTGACTGCCACTCAGCAGATAGTACCTATGGCGTCCCGCTCTACTCCTACTGCAGAGATTGGGAGTAGTAATCCTGTAGACCCACCACCTAGCACATCCACTGTTAGTATTTTTATGACATAGTAATTAGTCTTTTCAAGATGCTATGTTTTCAAGATGATATGTATATATGTATATAACATTCTTTACACAAATGTGTAGGGGTTGAAGCCATGTCGTCTAAAAAGTAAAGATTATGTCATTGCAAAAGCATCGGCTTATCCATCCCTACCAAGGGAAATGTTTCATGGGTCTCCATTACTAGCTGGTTGAGTTCGTGTGAGCCCGCTACGTATATTCTCCAAGTGGATGGATCTTCCATTGCCATATTCCCACCCAGATTGTGAAACGCTTGGTGAGGCAGAAGGCAGAGTGATATTGTGGCAAAAAGCGGATGTCGTCTATACTGAAATTGTATGGTAAATTTACATTACGTTAAATTGTTAGTGTGTATATATGATGTCAATTGATCTGAAATTATATATATATATATATATATATATATATATATATATATATATATATACAGGTTAAAAATAAGACACCCAGAGCATCTAGGCCTCCACCTCCACCTCCTACATTACCAAGTTGGGTTCCACAGGACCTATCTGTCCCGTTAGGTCCTAATTGTAGGGTTATGGCAATATGGTTAGGCGAACATGATATAAATTTCCCTATAACTGTTTCTATAGATGTGGATGTTGTAGGTCAATCATATGAAAACAAACTATTTATACAAGATATTTTGGAGTTGTTTCGATATGTTTGGCTGAATACATCTATGATAGAGCTATGGATAACGTGAGATCTTCTTTATACATCCATATACCTTGTGTAGGATCTGGTGATCTGGTTTCTTATATATTAATGCATACGTAATACATGTTTTGCAGCTACATAGACAAGATATGTGCAGATTTTTCATTCGAACATGTAGGATTTTTTATTCTATCTTTGATTAGTCTAGTAGCTAAAGACCCTTTGTCAGTTCAACAATACTGCTGTGATGCTTTAACAAATTTTGCTAAAAATAACAAGACGGTGATAATAACTCCATTCAATGTGGAGTAAGTTTACTTTGCTTATAATTTGGACTTAAGAAAATTACATTTTTATTGTGGATTTTGAGTTATTAATTTTTAACTTTTTTACCTCTAGGGGTATGCATTGGGAGTTACTAGTTATTGTCCCCGAGACGTTCACTGTCTATTATCTAGATCATAAGGGGAGTAAATTGAATTCAAAATATGGACACACAATGAAAATGGCATTATTTTGGTGAGAAATATTTCATTTTCATATCCGTTAACATATGTTATTACATTACTATTTAATTATGCAATGTACTGTGTTACATTAACATGTAGGGGTTTAGATGAGTTCAAAAAGGATGGAGGAAAGGTCCCCAGGAAAAAGAACCAGCCAATAATTTGGAAGAACGTGGAAGTAAGTTCCCGACTGTAATGTATATATTATTTATGTGAACAATGCTTAATTAGTTGTATTTTTTAATATTTTGTATGTTTCAATTTATAGTGTGCTACACAAGACAACGGATGGGCATGTGCATACTATGTGATGTGATTTATGCACATGATTATCAAATATGCTGCAGTGGACATCGATACCATTCCTGAGGTATTATATATAGTCTCATTAGATAATATTAAATATATCAATCTTATTTATATATTATTAATTATATATATACATCATTCTCTTTGTAGGTGTTTAAAACTGACCCCACTACAGGAAAGGCCTTACTAGATGTACATGCTCCCTATACGAAAGAAGAATTAAATGATGTAAGAGAAGAATGGGCAAAAGCCATACAAGTAGTGGGGGTTTTAAAATATAATTGGGATGTTGATAGTGAATAATGACTAAAGAATGATATTTTGTAAATGAATTTATGAATTGTAATATATGTGAATGTTTCTACATGTGTGAATGTTTCTACATGTGTCTGAATGTTTATACATGTGTGAATGTGAAAATGAATGAAACTGTTGGTTGCTATATGAATGTTTCTACATGTATGAATGTGAAAATGAATGGAACTGCAGATTGCTACATGAATATTTCTACATGTGTGAAAATCGAATGGAACTGCAGGTTGCTAAATGTGTGAAAATTAATGTTGTTAATTTTGTAGGTTTGTGGCATGTTGTTGGCTGATATCAATGGATGTCGTAAAACCTGCAGTTCATAACTGAACTGTAAGTTTCTCATCCTGTGACCAGCCACAGCAGGCCTGCAGACTGATTAAAAAAAATGCATACAATAGGTGTCGATTATTTGAAAAAACTGATGACAACTGCTTACAGTGTCAGATAATAGCTAAAAATGACGCCTAATGAGACCAAATACCATAGTCATGCTGGCTAGCATGGCCTTGGTAGCAGGTGATATGGCGTCGGTTATCAATAATAAATCGACATTGCGACGCATAATGAGGCCAGACACCACGGTCGTGCTGGCCAGCACAGTCATGGCAGTAGGTAATATGGAATCGTTTATCAATAATAAACTGACGTTGCGACGCCTAATGAGGCTAGGCACCATGGTCGTGTTGGCCAGCACGGCCGTGGCAGTATGTGATATGGCGTCGATTATCAATAAAAAACTAGTGTTGATGGTATCCTAGATGGCACCCTTTCTGTAGCGCAAAGGTTTATGGCGTCGGTTTCCATAGTAATAATTGACGCCTATATCCCCCTGCTGGCGCATTTTCGATGGCGCGTGAAGATTTCTGGCATCGTTTTCAAAAAACTGACGCCTAACAGTTAGCCTTTTAGCAGTGCCCACATAGGTTTTGCATTGAAACTGACACTAAAGGGCTTAAATAATCGACACTAAAGGTGGGTTATGTACTAGTGCTCATTAGTGACCTTCCGACTCAAATTTTCTCCTCAGAAAAATACATTTGTGGCCCAACCTAGTCAGCTGTCTCATTTGTGAGTTTCTTGAATGAGGGACCTTTCCCATTAGGTTCCAAGTTCCAGTATAAAGATAGGCCAACTAGTCCATTGACTAGAGGGAATTCCATGCACATAATTAAGATACTTCCTGGAAAATACTTGATTGGGTGGGCCTAATGAAGCCCCTAGAAAATAATTTTTCTTACCTAAGAAGTAGTGGTTCCACACCCATCATACCTAGGTTCAGAGAGTACATAAGAGAAGAAGATATGGTGTAGACCATGATCAGACCTCACTAAACTATTATTTTTCAAGGAGTGCTTCTTGTTTTCCAGATATCATGGATTCAACCATTATACTCCAGTGACATAGGACATTCTTCCCTATCTGTCAAATTTTGTGTTTTGTTTCTACCATGAGCACGTAGACCTCCTTGCTAAGGTGTTGGGAGTAGCTATGTTGTCCATATATTGTGCCTTACATTATGAATTGTTGTTTACTTGGATACCGAGATTATTGTGTATTGTTCATTGTATGCTAGTTAATTTGATCACCTAGCTTATATGTTTAGTATAACCTTAGACGTATATATATTGGAATCTAATTTTAAAACCCCAATCAACATTATTGAAACCCAGATTGTATCACAAAGGGGAGTTCTACTGGGTGACAAAGTAAGGATTCATGAGTAATGAGACCTCAGTCTCACTGATAATTATTTCCCTAGATTTCCTTAGCTCCAATCTATATATCCTTGATAATGAGTGATGTAAATCTAGGGTCAATAGTGAAACCAAATTCATCCCAGTGTTTGGCTATCAAATCAAATATCTCCCCTTTAATTTCATGATCATTTTTGGTAAAAAAAATCAATCTACTCTTTGTTTTAAATATTGACCTAAATCTGAATGAGTCTTTCAAGACTCTTTTAATCAAGTTGTGTCTAGGGTTTGATCCTAAGATATACTACAACAAGATATGTCTGCTTGAGGGTGGTCATTATTTCTCATAGAATAGGAAAAATTTAGAAATTATTTCCTAGATGAATTTCTATACATTAAAATAATCAACATAAATTTTGTTGTTGTTGTCAAGGACAACATAGTATTGTTAGCCCAATTTTATTTAGATCAGTTTAAAATTTTCTTTTACAATTGATACCATTTCTTATCTATTTGAACTTTGATATGCTTCCAGTCACCTAGTGTTATTTTTCTTCTCTATTCCATGTACCATATCATATGCATGCGACACTCAATTAGTTTTGATTCAGCATTGTCATACTTTTATTTAGAGACTAGAAGAACCTTTCATAAATTGAACATGAAGGGAAAAGTATAACACATGAGAAGGAAGTGGCCCACCAGGTGAATTAGGATCTTATCGCCCAAAGAGAATAAGTTGTGCAAGAAACCAAGGCCATTGCTGGAGTAGAGAATAGCCTTCCTGAAGCTTCATTCCATTAAGTTGAAATAAAATATGTTTAGGGTACTTTCTATCCCTAAAGAAATAGAAGGACACCACCCTATAGTTCCACCAGACATAATAGATCCATAATTTGAGATCCATTCACAATGATTTAATGTGATGCAGAACAATGTGTTCCCCGATAACAAAAAGTGATGAATTTCAAGACCATTTGAAGAAATTCTTAGATCTTTGTGCTTTGAATAAACAACCATACTTTCCATTGATTTCATTAAACTTTGTCTATTCAAGTACTCCTTGATAAACAAGGTGAGGAGAAACCCCATGGAGGAGACAATATCTCGACTTGGAAAGGACTGCAAACCAAGTTCCTAAATAGGTTCTACCTTTCCTCTTTCACTTACCAAATAGGATACATCACTCCATTTTCTATGGTTCTAGGAGAATCCCTTGTTGAAGCTTTGCCTCATTTCAAATCCCTTGTATTGAATCCCACACCACGACATCTAACAAGTGCAACTGATTAAAAATTCTATTTGGGTATCGACAAAGATACCAAAAAGTTTTTGGATTCCTTATATGGAGGAAATTCATGTGCCAAAACTATGACAACGTTTGAGAAGTAAGAGATTGGGTTCTAAAAACTAGTCTCATTCTAAAGAGCATGCATTTGTGTTCTCAAGGTTTCCATGGAAGATGAAAACTTTGAGCTCAAGTCCATTTTCATCTCCTTGGAAATTTGTTCTTGAATCAAGACCACCTAGAGATCTCTTTCAATGCCTATGAGAGGAGAGGGCAACCACAACTTTACCAGTAGCAAGTGAAGTTTGCAAATATTTTTCTGAAGCATGTAGGGGAAACAACCAATCCACTCTTGGGCGTCAGTTGCTTTATGATATCACGGTGAACAACTCACAAGATTTAGGTGATGACAAACATATGGAGGACTTGAACTCCATTCATAACATTCTATGACAAGGCTACTAAAATCCCAACCAAATACGAAGTCATCTGAAATTTTAGTCTAGCAATTCAATTGGCATAGATAATTTGTATAATTTGAGTCTAAGACAAGATAATAATAAATTTCATCATCCTCTAGGTTTCTAGAATTACCAATAGACGAATTTCAAAAATCAAGGAATTAAAAACCAAGAAGACTACATGAAAAACAACAACAATAGGGGCTACAACCAAGTGTACTAATTTAAAAACCCCAACCAAGGGAGACATCTATAATAGAGAGAAAAGCATGGCGGCCCACCTTTCCCTAATAAGATAAATATTCATCAATATAAAGGAACATATAGTTCAAGGGATAATGTGAAACAATCAATAGAGCATAAAGAAAACAATGGGGTCTCAAATGAGTCAACTTGTTGCTAGCCTACACCCGCCTACCGATTCCTTTATAAAACAACCCAAGAGTGATCCCAAGCATCTAGAGAAGTTGAAGGTCATTTTACACATTTGACGAGGGTTTTCTCAGAATCCCATGTGCACCTACAACCCCATAGTGACTACTGAATATAATGATGACTGTAACATCCCAGGATTTGAAGCCTCGGATAACATGATCTTAAAAGGAATGATTGGACTACCCATATCACCAAGGTGCACCACCTTTTCCAGGAGCCCATCACTAAAGAACTCCATAGTTAAGTGTGCTCATCTTGGAGTAGTACTAGGATGGGTGACCAGTCAGGAAGTTGATCCTGGCTTGTGCGTCAGTGTGGACAAAGTGCGCAGTTAATGCTAGTGGTGGTTTGTGGGGCCAGTCGTCATTCCTGAAACTCTACTAGAGTCGTGGGCAGTGAGCCCGGGCATTACAAATGGTATCAGAGCCATAACCCCTCCAGTAGGTGGGGCCCACATGGGCATGTGGCATGCTAGTCTTGAGCCGTGCGGTCCAGGCAAGTTGGAAAGGGCTATCTGTAGATACGAGATGGAGCCACCCTTGCACTGGTAGCCATGGACGGGAGCTGGGTGTCCATGGGCCATTGTGGGTCTGCACTGAAAGGGGGTCAGATTATGAGGCCATATAGTAGAGCCTTGACGAGGACGTCAAGAGTCTAAGTGGGGGAGATTGTAACATCCCAGGATTTGAGGCCTTGGATAACATGATCTTAAAAGGAATGATTGGACTACCCATATCACCAAGGTGCACCTCCTTTTCTGGGAGCCCATCACTAAAGAACTCCATAGTTAAGCATGCTCAGCTTGGAGTAGTACTAGGATAGGTGACCAATCGGGAAGTTGATCCTGGCTTGCGCGTCAGTGTGGACAAAGTGCGCAGTTAAGGCTAGTGGTGGTTTGTGGGGCCAGTCATCATTCTTGAAACTCTACTAGAGCCGTGGGCAGTGAGCCCGGGCATTACAAATGGTCCTCACTGACCTCGTCACAACACACTAGGAGCTCTCCTCACTGGCCTTCACTTGGAAACTCACACATACGCCCCCCGTGCCCACACCTCTCAGCCCAATTGTCTAGACCACTTTGATGCCCCTACATGGGTGATCAGGTATGGGGTTACGCTTATGACTACCCGAATTAGTTTTCTGGGATTTTTATCGATGTTTCCATCATGTCTTGAATTAAACTTTTGGATGTATTTAATTCATGCAAAGTATAATGTGAATACGACTATCACATAAGAAATATGCCTACTAGCTCATATCCTAGTCCCCTCTGTAGCTTAATGGGTTGACCTAGTAAATGGCTACCAATGGGGTAGGCCCATCAGGTCATTGGATGACTTAGTAAATGGCTACCAATGGGGTAGGTCCATCAACTCACATTGAGTTAGAGATTGGACTACCTATGGGTAGTGTCATGCGACTCAACCCTAGATATTGATCTACCTATTAGGTAGGATCATGCGGGGTTTAATAAGGATCTACCTAGAGAGAGGTAGTATCTCAGTCCGCTGTAGGGACAGCACAGAGATAGGGGATAGGAAAGGATTGAGTAGTATGGTTTAAAATGTAATCTTGGCTGTGAAATGATAATTGGCTGATTACTTTGTTACTATAGTTGCATGATTATTATTTCCCCCACATACCAGCTTCTTGCTGACCGATGTTTTGTTTGTTGGCATTTTAGGTACAAATGAAAAGAACAAACAGTAAAGTGGCAGATGTGAAATTAAATGAGAAATAACCTGCACAGGAGGATTAGTTAGTTTAGCATCTTCATGGATAGAAGTTTAGAAATCTCGCTTTTTTTTCCAAGGTAAGAGAAGTTTTATTTTATACCAGTTTTAGGTTTAGTTGGTAAAGTTTATTAATTGTTATTGATTATTTGTCGAACCTTTGATCCTGTTAATTGAATAACGGCTCTGTCCTTCGGGTCTCCCTTAAGTGACTGTGTGTTTAATCCTTATATAATGATACCAAATGTAGGAGACTAAGGTGCAACTAAATTAGTGATCCAAGGAAGGACTACAAAGATGATACAAACACTCAACCACCTATTGCAGTTGAATCGCCAATCGTAGTGTACATACCTTGCCCTCCTAGTCATTACTTGTTGAAGCAAACAAAGTTATAAGCTCAGTTCATGATGTTCGAAGGTGGGGTGAATAGACATAATTGATTTCTCAAATATAATAAAACATTAAATGTAAGTCAACTATTTATTTGAAGTGAAGACAAGAAACCACCACAAGAGATTCAAAATTTGTACGTCTTCCCTTAGTAGTTGCCTACTAGGATTGCAACAATTGACCATTATTTACCTCGCAATGAAAAATACAAAGTATAATTGTTTACAACTCTTCTTACATGGTTTTAGAAGAGCACCAACACTTCACCTCTTCTTTAATAGTTGAAGAAGAGCACATTGATACCACACCTCTTCTTTAACGAATGTAGAAGAGCACCAACAACAAGACTTCTTCTTCTCCTTTCAAGCCATCAGACAAATGTTCTTGCAAGAAGCAGCTTTGAAGATGGTATAGAAACAAGAACAAGGTTAGAGAATGGAAATCACCAACTCAGCTATAAAACTCACAAATATCCTATTATCAAGCTTATGAGTCACATCCACATGGATCAGGAAAAAAGATATTTTTGTGGACTAAGGCACTTGATTAAACCTTGGGTTTTTCACTAGTGGGACATGCAAGTTAAGTATCTAAGCTCAATATACTAATTCTTGTGATTCTGGATTGTGCTTTTATACTTCCTAAGCTATGCTATTTATAGAAAACCATTAGGAAGTGTTTAGATATTTTTGGGAAGGGATGTGGAGACGTTAGTGCTCAACCACTCGTGAGAAAGTGACTAGTGGAATAAAAATGACTAATAAATGCACTACATGAAAGTTTTATAGACTTTTCATTGGTCTAACTTGTTTTCAATCAAACGTCATCTTGTTCAAAAAAGAGCTCAATCAAGAGGCACTTTATATGCAAATTTAATCAATGACTAACTATGGGTTGAGAAGGAATTTGACTGATCCATTCTCAATTGAAAAAGAGTTTGACCAAAACATTTCATATGATACATCACATAAATTTTTGGATACTTATCTAATGATTTTTTCAATGATACCTTACTATCCTAAATACCTAAAATAAGTGTCAAAATGGGTTTAGGGTAGTTGGGGTGGAATCATATCTTGATTTTACATGATATCTAGAGAAATGTAAATTATCTTTATACAATGGGATGCAATTTGGGGCAATTTTATCAATTTACACACAATATATTCAATTAAGCTCAGATAATGATTTTTAATTATGTTTTGACACCTAAAACACTAAATATCACATTAGAAAAATGTGGTCATTGTCAAAAGAAAAGGTTGCATGATATCCAGTTTATCCTACAATCTCCCCCTTTCTATAGATGATAAACATTCCCAAAAAGTATTAAAAAATTGAAACTTATATACCTAAATGATGTCATGAAGCTCCAAAAAAAAGTGTGTGTAAATTTCAATTGAGAGAAGTGGAACCTAACTTCCATCTCCCTGGTGAATATACACCCATTTATGTCAAAAATTGTGAGCTTGTGGGACTAATAGAAGGAACAAGATTATTCATCTTAGTCAAAATGTAGAATGTGCACAATATGATTTTCTCTACCTTTGTCATATACAAAATGGTAGGGATTTAAGAAGGATGCTCCCCCTCAATGTGATATGTGCAGTATGATCTTCAACTGAGCGTTATACATGTGGTTCCAAAGAAGGGAGGAACCATCATGGTTTTAAATGACAAGAATAGGTAATTCCTACTCACATAGTGACCGACCTTTCACGCGTCCGGAAATGAACGCGGGACAAAGGAAGGAATCAAGCTTTAAATTTATAACTCGAAACCTTCTAGGCCCCCGCAACTTTATTACGGGGTCGAAGTAGATATATGGGGTCGAACACAGGGACGTGGTGACGTTTAGGATGCCACAGATCTCGTTCTTTAGTCAGATAAGCCAAGACGATAGTCGATAAAAAGTAATTACTAGAACTAGTCTAGCGGGTTGTCACGATATAAAACAAAACAAAGAAAACAAAATAAAGAAAACAAAACAAAACAAAACAGAGCTCGTGAGTCTACTAAACAGAGAAAGAGAGTTCCCGACTATGTAACCACAAACGGGGCAGTCTATGCACTCGTTCTCGGGCGTAGACAACCCTTGAACACCCAAGAAGGCATCTAGTATGCACGGTGGCATCTGTCCTGTGGGGTTGTCCCACTCGCTCTCGCGATGCGTGACTAAATCCATCAACAATATGTCAATGACCCTCTCTCAAGGAATGACATATCAACACCTCAGAATACACTAAGTTCCCTCTCGGGTCTTAGGATATTCCAGGGGTGTTAGGAACAGAATACCTCGGATCGTCCTCCTCTCGGGTTTAGATCCAAACTATCGTCTCTTAGCTATTCCTACAATGGATCTCTCGATACAGGTAAAACAGCAGTTCAAGCGAGTAAGAGATCAACCAAACTAGCAATCATAACTTGGAAAGAGAAAATAGAACATGTAACATACTAGATCTGATATGAATCTACTTGCTTAAGGCAAAAGTATATAAACATGCCCAGGTCAGGCTACATAGCCAAGAAGGAGCTAACTAGCCATAGACAAGCATAGCTGGCATGGAACAAAGATGGATAAACATCGTTTGTGCAAGAAACAAAGGAATGCAGTAGAATGAAAGAGAAGAGGGAAGAGATATAGCCCGTAGAGAAGAGGTGGCTCTCGCTCCTCAGCCTCTGTGCAAGTCGGATCTCGGCCCTTGGGTCTTCTCTTCATCCCCCTGGACTCCTCGACTCTCTCTCTCTCTAGACCGTATCGGGCAACCGTATCGGGCAACCGTATTGGACAGTCCGTATCGGGCAACCGTATCGGACATTCTGTATCAGGCAGTCCGTATCGGGCAACCGTATTGGGCAGTCTGTATCGGGCAACCGTATCGGACATTCTGTATCAGGCAGTCCGTATCGGGCAACCGTATCGGGCAGTAGACTTTTGGGAAACTCGACACACTAGCTCCTTGGTCTAGGAACTATCTCTTGGAGGGTCCTCCCTTCGGCTCCTCCATCTTTGTAGGTTGGTAGCTGCTATTTATAGGCAGCGAGTTGATGGGAGTTGTAGCTTTTATTGGGCATGTGTCCTTCATCCGTGGCTTCAATCTTAAGGCATTAGGTGGGCCAATATGACTGTCGCCCGAAGACCATGTCGGGCAGGGGGAGTGTCAGGTAGCTGTATCGGGAAGGCCGTATCGAGAAGACATATCGGATAGACCATATCGGGTAGCCGTATCGGGCAGTCATATCGGCCAGACCATATCGGGCAGCCGTATCAGCCAGGTTGTATCTGGCAGCTGTATTGGCCAGGCCCTATCGGGTAGCCATATCGGCCAGGACCTATCGGGTAGCTGTATCGGCCAGGCCGTATTGGGCAGGCGTATCAGGCAGACCATATCAGCCAACTGCTAGAATTCTTGTCTTTTCAGGTTCGGTACTTGAGAGTCCCGAAATTGGCTAGTTTTGGTGCCTATAAGTAAAAAATTGGCCAATTAGCTACATTATTGGCTATTTTTACTACTTTTATCTAATTCGAGATAGAAATCATAAAACATGAACAAAAGAGTGCATATTAAGACTAAAGTGGCACAAAACTATAGATAAAATGCATAGAAAATATGCACTAATTTGGGTGTTATCAACTACCCCAAGCTTAAAACTTGCTTGTCCTCAAGCAAGACTGTGCTCAAAGAACAAAATATAACATCCAAATTAAGCTTGGCAATAAATGCTAAAGTTAAGAAAAGTAGTTTAAAGCATCAATACTCTCGATCCATGTCATTTCAGAACAAACCCCCACCAAACAAGCACAATCCTACCATAGCAGGATCAAAGAGTGTCCAGACAAGATTAAGAAAATTAACTACAGCATATCGATACTCATGAGGGTTTTAATCATAATTATTTAAACATGAAAGAGTTGGCATTTAGGTGATCAAGCAGGTGATGAGCAATGAGCCATCACCATGAATCCATGCATACCAATCTGGAACAACGTGCCTCTCACTTATTCATGTCCTAAGAAACAAAGCAAAAGGACTCTAATGACTTCTGAGGATCTCGATCTACGTCAGGTTGGTCCATGTAATGAGCAATAGTCCCTACAGTCTGATCCAGTTGGCCCAGAGCAGTGAGATGAACTCCTCGTACTAAGCTCGAACCAACCCTGCTACTGAGATGATCTCATAGGTCACCTAAGGGTTCCTAGTGACTCTCTAATGAGCTTTTAGAGTGATACTGCCAGGAACGACATACCCATGTTCATGAGCGCAGTCATACACCGGCTGGGCATCATCCTCAACTCTCCTAAAAGAGAAAACATCGCTCATTTATTGTTCACACTCAGGCTTTTATCATCTGCATTCTATTTTTGTGGGCTTGGGTGAGAACTATATAGATATTTTTGGGATTTTGTGGGTGGCTAATCCTCTTTTGCACATTTTTATATTTTTCATCTTTTTGACTCGATCTAATGTGAGAAGGCATGTAGTCCATCAAGGAAAAGCACTTCACCTTGATCATGGCTCAAAACTCATCATGAGCCACTTGATACCTGTGTGAAAACATAGAAATTATGATTCAAGAATCCTTAGAATAGAGGCAAACTTGTGAATCCACAGCTAGGTTCTTTGATCGTGTTTTAGCTCATTCCAACGGTCCTTTACCATGGATTTGCCATTCATGACACAGATCAAGGGAATTCAGCTTTAAGCTATGAAAAAGGGACATAACCTTAGATTTATTACCAAACTCAAGGAAAGAGTCAAAGAGCAAGTCAAGCAAAAGGTCAAGCAATTTTTAAGATGAAAATTGTGCATCTAGGCATGAAGTCAAGCATTTATCTATTAGATTCACACCACATAGCCATAATTGCTTTTAAACTAAATGCAGGAAGTAAACATGCATGCAAGAAGAGTGAAGAGAAAGAAGGGCGAAGCCTACCACCCCAAGCTTAAAACTTTGGTCGTCCTCGAGCAAGACTTAAACTTGAAATAGTGAGGTAGGAATGCATGATTTTAACGATAGTTATTGAAGTTCTAAAGATGATGCATGGATGCAAGGAAATAAAATAGTTAGAGGAAAGAAATTAACCAACAAGAACATGAAAAGCAAAATTTATTGTAATAAAAGGGCGGGAGGGTGGGTAATAGAAAAAGGGGGTGGTTGCCCCACGATACCGACACTGGGATCCCAAATCCTAAGTTTTGGGACCAGTGTCACATGTGTCTTGCCGACGGGTTCCGCCACATAGCAGGAGTAGAATAGGTGGATGTGTTGGCCCTGCTGAGTCCAAAAAAGCAAAGTGAAATCTGACGACTCGGTGAAGTCATCTTTGTGCTGGAAGTGGCTTGAACTACACTGGGATGAATTCTTCGGCATTTCATCCTCAGGGTACCTTTCATTATATGATTCTGAAAATGAAGGTCATGAGATGTCGACACAGGATGAGATAGATGAGGGAGGTTGGAGGTCATCTTGAGGACTCATATCTTCTCTCTCCATCTCTGCACTTGAGGTTGGATGCTCAGATAAATCTTCATGTACCGTCTGAGTCATCCAATCATCTTCTGAGAAAAAAGTACCCCCTGAAGAATTTGTTTGTGGTTCTACCACCCCAAGCTTATCACTTGGCGTGGAGTCAGGGGTGTCTTCATGCTCAGCGGCCATGTTGTAGTAAACCATCCATCCTACCCCCTTGACGTCCACCAAGCCTTGTAAAGGTATGGTGGCGAATGATGGCTCGTGCTGCTCCAACTCGTCTTCGTTACTATACTCACTGCTCCATGTCGAGCAGCTGTCGTCGTCATCATCGTCGAACAAATTGTTCCAAACCATGGTTGGTGTACTGCTCAAAGCGAAATGACAAGTCTCGATATGAGAAATGTCACTCTGGTCTGGTTCAATATCTGACTCTGGTTCCTCAAACCAACCTTTTGGTTGTGAGGTTGATTGGCTTTTTGAGTCTTCATCATCGTCATCATAGACCCATTCATGTCTATGACTCATTTCTTCCATTGGTTCATCAGCTGGGTCATCTGGATAGAATGAAGGGTTTCCTGGAGTGGGTTGGTCTTCACAGAAAAATCCTGGTGAATCCAGTTGATGGTCTGAATAGGATGGTGATGCATACTCCACTTCATACCCAATGGAATGCTCATGATGACTAATGTCTTCATTATCTTGTGATGGTATTTGTAATTGGATTGTAACTAAATCAATGAGCTCTTGGAGCCTCCTGCCTTGTTCAACATCTTTATCATGAAGTTGTTGTACTTGATCAGCAATGCTTTCGAGACCCGTTGATTCTGCCATGCACATCGATTGTTGATCTGCTGTACCAAATCGATGTGCTTGAACGAATCCTCACTCAACAATTTGAACTAGACTTCTACTGCAGTATGCAGCCTCGGTGGCTACTTTGAGATGACGATCCTGCTCTTCTAGTAGTTGTTGCATTGGATCGACATCTTCTTGTAGATGAGGGGCTAAGGAGGTGAGTGCTTGAATACTTTCCCTAGCCAACTCCACTGCCTTAATCAGTTCTTGATCCCATGATAGAATGGGGGTCGATGGTTGACTGGAAGTCTCCTTTGTTGGAATTTCAACATATGATGATGGTGGAGGTGAGTATAACTCGACTAGTTGCAGAGCACGACCTTCAATTATTTGCCAGCATTCGGAACTGTGGAAAAACTCAGGAGGACAGGTGGACAAGATGACTTGTCTTGCGGAAGCAAGGTCCATGGCTGAAAAAAAAGGTATGAGAAAAAGAAAAGTGATTTAGTATATATGAACAAGTATGTGTAAAGCAATAGGAAAACTATGCATGTATATACAGACTTATAGTGACATAACAAAAATCTACTAGGCGTGTAAACGTGGAAAACCACATCCCCGGCAACGGCGCCAAGAGTTGACTGTCCTTTTTCGCGCGTCTGGAAATGAACGCGGGACAAAGGAAGGAATCAAGCTTTAAATTTATAACCCGAAACCTTCTACGCCCCCACAACTTTATTACGGGGTCTAAGTTGATATACGGGGTCGAACACAGGGACGTGGTGACGCTTAGGACACCACAGATCTCGTTCTTTAGTCAGATAAGCCAAGACGATAGTCAATAAAAAGTAATTGCTAGAACTAGTCTAGCGGGTTGTCACAATATAAAACAAAACAAAACAGAGCTCGTGAGTCTACTAAACAGAGAAAGAGAGTTCCCAGCTATGTAACCACAAACGGGGCAGTCTATGCACTCGTTCTCGGGCGTAGACAACCCTTGAACACCCAAGCAAGCATCTAGTATGCATAGTGGCATCTGTCCTATGGGGTCGTCCCACTCGCTCTCACGATGCGTGACTAAAACCATCAACAATATGTCAATGACCCTCTCTCGAGGAATGACATATCAACACCTCGGAACACACTAAGTTCCCTCTCGGGTCTTAGGATATTATGGGGTTGTTAGGAACAGAATACCTCGGATCATCATCCTCTCAGGTTCAGATCCAAAATATCGTCTCTTAGCTATTCATACAACGGATCTCTCGATACAGGCAGAAACAGTAGTTCAAGCGAGTAAGAGATCAACCAAACTAGCAATCATAACTTGGAAAGAGAAAATAGAACATGCAACATACTAGATCTGATATGAATCTACTTACTTAAGGCAAAAGTATATAAACATGCCTAGATCGGGCTACATAGACAAGAAGGAGCTAACTAGCCATAGACAAGCATAGCTAGCACCGAACAAAGATGGATAAACATCGTTTGTACAAGAAACAAAGGAATGCAGTAGAATGAAAGAAAAGAGGGAAGAGATATAGCCCGTAGAGGAGAGGTGTCTCTCGCTCCTCAGCCTCTATGCAGGTCAGATCTCGGCCCTTGGGTCTTCTCTTCGTCCCCCTGGACTCCTCGACTCTCTCTCTCTCTCTAGACCATATCGGCCATACCGTATCGGGTAACCGTATCGGGCAACTGTATTGGGCAGTCCGTATCGGGCAACCGTATCGGGCAGTAGACTTTTGGGGAACTCGACACGCTAGCTCCTTGGTCTAGGAACTAGCTCTTACCGGGTCCTCCCTCTGGCTCCTCCCTCTTTGTAGGTTGACAGCTGTTATTTATAGGCAGCGAGTTGATGGGAGTTGTAGCTTTTATTGGTCCACATGTCCTTTATTTGTGGCTTCGATCTTAAGGCATTATGACTGTTGTTCAAGCGAGTAAGAGATCAACCAAACTAGCAATCATAACTTGGAAAGAGAAAATAGAACATGAAACATACTAGATCTGATATGAATCTACTTGCTTAAGGCAAAAGTATATAAACATGCCCAGATCGGGCTACATAGACAAGAAGGAGCTAACTAGCCATAGACAAGCATAGCTAGTACTGAACAAAGATGGATAAACATCGTTTGTACAAGAAACAAAGGAATGTAGTAGAATGAAAGAGAAGAGGGAAGAGATATAGCCCATAGAGGAGAGGTGTCTCTCGCTCCTCAGCCTCTGTGCAGGTCGGATTTCGGCCCTTGGGTCTTCTCTTCGTCCCCCTGGACTCCTCGACTCTCTCTCTCTCTCTCTCTCTCTAGACCAAATCGGCCATACCGTATCGGCCAGACCGTATCGGGCAACCGTATCAGGCAACTATATCGGGCAGTCCGTATCGGGCAACCGTATTGGGAAGTCTGTATCGGGCAGTAGACTTTTGGAGAACTCGACACAATAGCTCCTTGGTCTAGGAACTAGCTCTTACCGGGTCCTCCCTTTGGCTCCTCCCTCTTTGTAGGTTGGCAGCTGTTATTTATAGGCAGTGAGTTGATGGGAGTTGTAGCTTTTATTGGTCCACATGTCCTTCATTTGTGGCTTCGATCTTAAGGCAGCGAGTTGATGGGAGTTGTAGTTTTTATTGGTCCACATGTCCTTCATTTGTGGGCCAATCTGATTGTCGCCCGAAGACCGTGTCGGGCAAGGGGAGTGTCAGGCAGCTGTATCAGGCAGGCCGTATCGGGCAGCCATATCGCGCAGACCATATCGGGCATCCGTATCGGCCAGACCATATCGGACAGCCATATCGGCCAGGACCTATCGGGAAGCCGTATCGGCCAGGCCGTATCAGGCAGCCGTATCGGGTAGGCGTATCAGGCAGCCGTATCGGGCAGACCATATCGGCCAGCTGCTGGAATTCTTATCTTTTCAAGTTCGGTACTTGAGAGTCCCGAAATTGGCTAGTTTCGGTGCCTATAAGTTAAAAACTGGCTAATTAGCTACATTATTGGCTATTTTTACTACTTTTATCTAATTCGAGACAGAAATCATAAAACATGAACAAAAGAGTGCATATTAAGACTAAAATGGCACAAAACTATAGATAAAATGCATAGAAAATATGCACTAATTTGGGTGTTATCACATAGTTATTAGATGGAGAATGTTCATCGACTATAGAAAGTTGAATAAAGATACATGTAAGGACAATTTACCCTTCTTATCTTGGATAAAATTATATAGTAGTTGACTCACCAGGAATGCTTTTGCTAACTTGATGGATATTGTGGGTTGTATCAAATTTTTAGTATCTAGATGACCAGAAGAAGACTACATTCATTTCCCTCTTTGGTACTTACACCTTCAAATAGGATGCCATTTAGGTTGTGCAATGCACCCACCACTTTCTAGAGGTGCATGCCAACCATCTTTTCATGATTGACAGAGATCATCATGGATAACTCCTCCATGTATGGAGATTCATTTAACTCATGCCTTCACTAATTTTCTTTAGTGCTAGCCAGATGTGTAGAAACTTAACTAGCCTCAATTGGGAGAAATGTCACTTTATGGTGAGAGAAGGCTTTGTACTTGGTCACAGGGTGAGAAACATGGGTATTGAAGTAGATAAGTGAATATTAAAGACATTGGTTAACTAGATCCACACTCCAAAGGGAAATAAGGTCGTGCATTCTTGGTCCATTCAAGATTGATCAATTATCATGTAATCAAGTACTTATACATGATTGCCAAACTCCTCACCAATCTTATTAATAAAAATGCATACTTCCACTTTGATTCAGCATGTGTGGAAAATTTCAATAATCTAAATTATACCCTCATCTCTACTCCTATCATTGGAGCATCAAATTGGTCTCAGTCTGTTGTAAAGCATAATTTTATATGAGAAGAGAGTGTGATATAGGTCAAGCAACAAAGGCACCTGAGAAAAGTGAGAGGCTCACATCATTGTTATCACTCAACCAATAGAGAGAGACGAATGAGAGTGGCTCAACTACCAGAAAACCCTAGTCCAAGCATTTGTCTCACTCAGGGATGGTACCTCTTTGGGTGCATTCCATGTTTGTTTGTTCCATTAGTGATTAATCCATGTTGAAGCCATAAGAGAAGTAATGTCATTACAACCATTTCCTTGAGACCATTCTGGAAAAAATGGAATGTCTTCAACTAAGACCCTTTGTAACGACCCCGCCTCCCAGTAACCCCCAATTAAGGGAGACCCGAAGGTCAGAGCCGTTATCTAATTAACAGGATCAAAGGTTCGACAAATAATCAGTAATAATTAATAAACTTTACCAACTAAACTGAAAACTGGTATAAAATAAAACTTTTCTTACCTTGGAAAAACTGGGATTTCTAAACTTCTATCCATGAAGATGTTACTCTAACTAATCCTCCTGTGTACGTTACTTCTCATTTAATTCCACATATGCCACTTTACTGTTTGTTCTTTTCATTTGTACCTAAAACGCCGACAAATAAAACGTCGGTCAGTATATCGAAATATACTGGTATGTGGGGACAACCAAAAGTTTGCACATATGGCTAACAATTTAATAATCACAATCAAATTAATTAACAAGCCAATTTACACTTTTCAGTATGACATTCTCCACCGCTTTTGCCCTATCCCTGGCATACCCACCTTAGGGTGCCCTTTGCCAATGACTTATGGCCTCCTTCTCAATCCCGAGCTTGGTGCCTGGGGGTCACCACTCATGGTGCCCACTAGTCATGCAATACCATAGGCCACCTTCTTGGTGCCTGGGGTCATCACTCAAGGTGTCCATTGGTCTACCCATCTGGGCCTAACCTTTGGCATCATCCATTAGGGTGGAATGTAGGTGCGAGAATCCATACTTCTATTATTAATGTGATAATCATAGTGACTTTATAATTTGCAAGTATGAACATCCAACAGATAATTTGCATTCAATGCGATTAACCATCTGAAAAATCATCGGGAAACTAAGGCGGTTATTCATAATTAACCACATACCTGATCCAGAGCAACTTGCTATCCAAGCAATAATGATAAAGAACAAGCAACAAGCAATCAACAAGTATCCTGAAATTAATGCATGACATCCAAGTGTTATAATTTATCCAGAACACTCTAAAGCTAGACTTGGATTCCACCTTAGGTTTTCTAAACCACATTAGGATTTTATTAGGGTTTTTGCCTCCATAACGCTTTTATCATATTAAATATAGAAGTATGGATTCTCGCACCTACATGCCACCCTGATGGATGATGCCAAAGGTTAGGCCCAAATGGGTAGACCAATGGACACCTTGAGTGGTGACCCCAGGCACCAAGAAGGTGGCCTATGATATTGCATGACTAGTGGGCACCATGAGTGGTGACCCCCAGGCACCAAGCTCGGGATTGAGAAGGTGGCCATAAGTCATTGGAAAAGGGCACCCTAAGGTGGGTATGCCAGGGATAGGGCAAAAGCGGTGGAGAATGTCATACTGAAAAGTGTAAATTGGCTTGTTAATTAATTTGATTGTGATTATTAAATTGTTAGCCATATGTGCAAACTTTTGGTTGTCCCCACATACCAGTATATTTCGATATACTGACTGACGTTTTATTTGTAGGCGTTTTAGGTACAAATGAAAAGAACAAACAGTAAAGTGGCATATGTGGAATTAAATGAGAAGTAACGTACACAGGAGGATTAGTTAGAGTAACATCTTCATGGATAGAAGTTTAGAAATCCCAGTTTTTCCAAGGTAAGAAAAGTTTTATTTTATACCAGTTTTTTGTTTAGTTGGTAAAGTTTAATAATTATTAATGATTATTTGTCGAACCTTTGATCTTGTTAATTAGATAACGGCTCTGACCTTCGGGTCTCCCTTAATTGGGGGTTACTGGGAGGCGGGGTCGTTACAATTGGTATCAGAGCCAATTCCCCTCCAGTAGGTGGGGCCCACATGGGCATGGCATGCCAGTCTTGAGCCGTGCGGTCCAGGCATGTAGGAAAGGGCTTTCCATGGTTGACGTAGCCACCCTTGTGTTGGTATTCCATGATCAGGAGCTGGGTGTCCATGGGCCATTGTGGGTCTGCACTGAAATGGGGAAGAGATTATGAGGCCTTACAGTTTAGCCTTGACGAGGACGTCAAGAGTCTAAGTGGGGGAGATTGTAGCATCTTAGGATTTGAGACCTCAGATAAAATGATCTTAAAAGGAATAATTGGACTACCCATATCACCAAGGTGCACCTCCTTTTCCGGGAGCCCATCACTAAAGAACTCCATAGTTAAGCGTGCTCAGCTTGGAGTAGTACTAGGATGGGTGACCAGTCGGGAAGTTGATCCTGGCTTGCACGTCAGTGTGGACAAAGTACGTAGTTAAGGCTAGTGGTGATCTGTGGGGCCAGTCGTCATTCCTGAAACTCTACTAGAGTCTTGGACAGTGGGCCTGGGCGTTACAAATGGTATCAGAGCATAGGTTCCTCATCTAATCTTTAATAATTATTAAATTTTACAAATTCCATAGAACCCAAGGGAGTTATTAGAGGATTATCTGAAAGACAGAGGTGTCTAGAAAAGGATCACGACCGGGGGCTGACAATATTTTCCTCCGCACCGCTAGTCGGAATATGAGGACTCCCGAATCCGTATGACTGCCTGGCCAAAGTCTTAGGGTATGAATCGAAATAAGATACCTTTAGGACTCTCTCATCTTGTTCATCCCTTCTCAACTCAAATTCTATTAAGGACCTTAAGGATTAGGGTTTTCTCTCTTTCCCTCACCCTCTTGAGGTATGTGTAAGGTTGATAAGGATTAAAGGATCCTCCATCAAATTAATAAAAAGTATGAAAATAAGATGTCATGGACATAAGATTAATAGAGTAAGCGTAAAGGAATAGATACATGCTTAGGT
Source organism: Alisma plantago-aquatica (assembly GCA_963693085.1). Lineage (NCBI taxonomy): Eukaryota > Viridiplantae > Streptophyta > Magnoliopsida > Alismatales > Alismataceae > Alisma > Alisma plantago-aquatica. The sequence continues at coordinate 1,164,295,392 of OY856413.1, read as the reverse complement.
CGTATGACATGAGTTGTCATTGCCCTCATGAGAGATCTGAGGATAGACCTCCTTGGTAGGAGGATAAGTAGAGAGAGAGAGTTAGTCTTGGAGGTAGAGACCTCCATTAGAAGTAGAGACCTAGCACATCCTCTAAGGATGATGTTAACCCTAACCCTAAGTGGAGGTTTGAGAGAGAGATGACATGATGAGTTGGATGTAATGGTTGACCTAGTGTTTGGTTGGGCATGCCTTTGGGAGGCCATAAGAGGTTAGATGACCTAGTTCCTTTGGTGACCCAACCCTGGAGAGGGTCGTGCATGGTTGAGCGGTGGATAGCTCCTTCATGGATGAGGTTAGAGAAGAACATATATAAACCTTATGAGGTGTTGCAAGAAGGATATATCTTGCACCCAGAGTACGTCAGTGGTACGGTAGTAGGTTGAAACCCTGGCCAGAAGGGCACAATGGATGGCTTACGAGGTAAGCATATGGATAATCTAGAGCCGAACATGAGTTGAGCACCAGCTTCACCCACATAGGGGTCGTTAGAATTAGTATCAGAGCCAATTCCCCTCCAGTAGGTGGGGCCCACATGGGCATGGCATGCCAGTCTTGAGTTGTGTGGTCCAGGCATGTAGGAAAGGGTTGTCCATGGTTGACGTAGCCACCCTTGTGCTGGTATTCCGTGATCGGGAGCTGGGTGTCCATGGGCCATTGTGGGTTTGCACTGAAATGGGGAAGAGATTATGAGGCCTTACAGTTGAGCCTTGACGAGGACGTCAAGAGTCTAAGTGGGGGAGATTGTAACATCCTAGGATTTGAGACCTCGGATAAAATGATCTTAAAAGGAATGATTGGACTACCCATATCACCAAGGTGCACCTCCTTTTCCGGGAGCCCATCACTAAAGAACTCCATAGTTAAGCGTGCTCAGCTTGGAGTAGTACTAGGATGGGTGACCAGTCGGGAAGTTGATCCTCGCTTGCGCGTCAGTGTGGACAAAGTGCGCAGTTAAGGCTAGTGGTGGTTTGTGGGGCCAGTCGTCATTCTTGAAACTCTACTAGAGTCTTGGACAGTGGGCCTGGGTGTTACACCCTTCTCCTTAACCAAATCACTCAAAGGCCATTTCCACCAGAATCTAACCATTTCCTGCTCTGGTGCATGGGTCGTCTCTTCCACAAATTTTTACAGACTAGGAAAGGAATCATCGAGCATCACTTCTACTGATAAAGTGAGCGTTTAGTACCTTTGACAATATTGTAACCATTCTTCCATCCACGCTCTCATGTATGATGCTAGTAATTTTGTAGTATGGACTGCATTAGGCCAACACATTGACAAGAAACAATATGTTATTTATTAAGACTCTAAGACTATTTATGAAACTAAGTCAAACTATTCTATGATTGAAAAGGAGATTCTTTCTATGATTTATGCATTCCAAAAATTCCATATCTATCTTGTGATATCATGGGTCATTGTTTACACAGAACATGCCACCATTTGGTACTTTCTAGCCAAGAAATATGTCAAGCCATGATTGATTAGGTGGAGTCTATTATTATAGGAGTTTGGTCTTGAGATCCATGATAAGAAGAGGAGTGAGAAAGTTGTTTCCAATCATCTAAGTTGGATTCAAGCCACTATCACCTATTTAGTTCTTGTAGACAATTCCTTTCTCGATGTCATTTGATTAAATTTGACACAACTACTCCTTAGTTTTTCAACTTTGTGAACTACCTTGCAGCATAAAGTATACACTCCAAATGCACATGCAATGCAAATAATAAGTTCATGCATGATGTCAAGCACTACTAATAGGATGATCTATACCTTTTCCAAACTTGTGCCAAATTATTATATCATGGATGTTTCACTAACGAAGAGGTTCCATAGATTCTAGGGCAATGTCATTCAAGACCAAAGGATGAAAGGTGAGAGAAAGGAAGATAGGTACAAATGTATTCTATTGTGGTTTCTTTTGGCACACTTTATTCAAGGATGGTTATCAATTCTTATTATTATGTGACTCTTGTAGGTAAATAGAAGACATTTCAAAGAGAGATGAGATTTTTTTAACCTAATGGAAAGATGTCAAGGTCTTGAAACTTTTGGGGTGATTGGACATATCCAATTCCTTCTTGAGTTTTCTCGTACTGCCTATTTTTTGATCAACTAAGTACCCAACTGGGTTGAGGAGATCCCTATAATCTCTGGTAACCCCAAACTAATCATCACATTGTTCAAGGAGACTATCTTCCCAAATTTTGAGTCCAATGTAATCTGATAAATGTTGGTGCATACATTTTCCTACAGCATAAATATGAATCTCTATTGAAGAAATATGGAGTACATCACGGATATATACTCCATAAAATCCATAAATGAGTGGGAAAGTGGAGGTTTTCAACATATAAATCAAAGTTATCCTTAAAAGATTGTCAATAACTCAAAAATAGATTTAGAAATGAAGTTGAATGATGTGTGATATCAAACTAAACACATAGATACTTGTTAGAGAATAGTGTATCAGAAAGACTTACCTTGAGAGTGATTCATGGAAACTATAAAATGGTACTCAGAATCATCTCTCATATTGATGGTGGTGATTGTGCTTCATAGACTTGAAGTCACTACAATATCACATGTCATTTGATATACTCTGACATCATCCACTATGACCTTCAATAAGGATTTCCATAAAGGTGGTGCTTGGATACATTGTGACGCATGGGGAATGACTATGAGTGTTAGGTAATCAATTTAAATGACATTGGCAATCTACATTCTAAAACTATAGGTTCAGCAAGTGAATTGGTCATCTCAGGTGTGTGAACTGACCGGTTCAAGTTGTGACTACTTGGTTAATCAATGAGATTGGATCAAGGATAGATGTTGATGTCATTTTGTGCATTAATCAAATATTAAAAGCTAATGTAATTGTGAATAGGAAACATAGTGAAATGACTGGTTCATGTATTGAATTGATCATCTTGTTTGGGATCTGATTGATTCACTGATGAACAAACCAATTTGACATTTGTAGGTTCCAAAAAATTCATGAAATTTTGTCTCTTTGAATTCCAGATCGATTGTAAACCTTGACCATGACCCTCCTATAAATAGAGGAGTACTAGGGGCTTCTCAGAAACACAATAATAAGATATGAAAATTGTTGACCTCTCTAGTTGTGGTAACCAAGAGAACCTGAGTAAGTTCTACCCTTCAAAGGGAGGAACAATAATGGAGAGACAATTGGGAGAGAAAGTCGACACTAGCACGTTGACTAGAAGAGACAACTCCTTCATATCCATTCATCAAGAATGATAGGAGTTTCGGGTGGTCTGCATGGACTACTACAGAGGTGAGGAGACCTTTTCTGCCCTCTAGGAGGATGCCATTAACCACTATATGTGGTGTGACACTAGGAGGCCGACAATGGCATTCGTCCAGGTGCAACTTGATAAAGAAGCCCCCTACAGAAAGGGATAGTTGTTGGACCTTCTCTAGGACCAGGTATATACCTTGCAACCCTCTTTCCCATCTCATGTTGTTGATGTGATCTTCTGTATTAGGGGAATATGGTGGTAAATTTTTTGTTTCCACTTCCATTTCTGATTCTATATTTCCAAACAGTGGTATCAGAGCAACGTCAATTTACTATGTTTTGGGATCTAATCGATATGATCAAATTTTGATTTTTATCATTTATCTTACATTCAATGCAAACTTTTAAAATGATTAATGTGCATATCTGATTAAAACCACATATGATCTACATATATATATATATATATATATATAATATGCAATTTATGTATGTCTCCTTAAAATAATTTTGATGGTGATTGGAAGCATGATTATGGCCTATAACCCTATACCTTTTGTGCTTGTTTGGATGGTTGTTGTTCCTGTTTACATCTCAATTTGCATATCGAGCTTCTTTCTTCTTTTCTGTATGTAAAAGTATTAATTATTTCCTTCCTATGCTACCCTCAAATGTAACTCGGGGATTCCCAATTATCATGAAATATGTTAAATAGGTAGGATAGCTTTTATTTCCTATAATGGCAAAGAGAACGATCTGCACTAGACAAACCGACTGGTTTAGGAAAAGAACCGATCGATTGGAGGATAGAGGAGGTCAATGATAGGAGGAGTCGACTGATCGATTGGTGGTCCGACCGATTGACTGGTGGCCAACCCATCGACTAGAGGAGTCCATGCATCGTAAGGACCAAAGACCAACCAACTAACTAGGAGGACAACAGACTATTCAAGGGTTAAACCGATTGACCCAGACTGGTTCCAACATAGATCACCATCAACAAAAGGTTGCTACATATCATGTGGACCTTAGGTGGTAGTAATTTCTTGTGGCTCCAAGGAATTACAATAGGATGGCCATAACCATTGTTTATCTTTATTATTGTATGTTTTCATTATAATTATAGCTTGTATATAATATGTACTATAAGTATGTGGTGATTGGATATGTATATGTATCTATATAAAATTCATCAATATAATATTAATTCTTATATACTTTCCATAAGAAACACACATGAAAAACTTGATCGACTAAGCGTAGGTTATGCCAAATCATGGTGCACTTTATGTATCGTGGAAGTGTGATGGTAGATATGTAGATCTACCAATGCAGGATGCATATTCTATCATGTTGGCTTTTCGGTTAGGCTTAACAAAGCGACCTTAAGGAAATTAAGTACCTAGAAGCATAGAGATGGATTGTGACAAAGATTTGTGCACACCATCTATCTAAGAATTGAATTTAGATGCAATTGAAAAAATTTGCCTACCTAAATAGTCAAGTTTTGGGCGATCAGCCAAAGCTGACGCGTGATGGATCTTGACTCACTAGAAGATTGTATGATGCAATATTCTACATTGATAAGTGAGGTTTATAAATTTGAACTAAATAGTGGGAGCGATAATTAATTAAAGGCCTAATTAAAGATAGTTAAGTTTTATTGTAATCAAATTAAATAAAAAGTGTCTTGACAAACTATAAATTTTCTCTTGTAGAATCAAATGACAATAAATAACATGTTTTCCTTGCGATTGGTACTTGAGAAGGACAAGTTGAATGGGAATAATGTGATAGAATGGCTTAATTTGGAGGGAAAAATTTCTTTTAAGGAGTGTAGGATGTGAAGGAGTGAACTTTTGGAGTATTCAGTTACATAATGGCATAAGTGAAATCATGTGGTTGAGTTATATTGAGAGTTTCAAGTTTTTGGCAAAGTTTGTGTGTTGATTGATGTTGTTTTCATGATTAAGATCTCTAAGTTTATACCTTTGTGGAGTATTTAATTGGATGATCAAATAGCTGAGTTTTGTCACTAAATTTGAGTAGAATGTATTCATAGTCATGATAAATCTATGGTTAAATATTTGAGAAATTTGGAGGTTCGTAGAGAGAGATATTTAATTTTGAAATCGGTCAAATCATTGGTACATTATGTAAGTCGGATCAAAGTTTTGAGTCAAGTTGTTTTTATGTTGGGTGTCACGACCTGAGTCTAGATCCAGCCACAGCTAGGTGTACGCAAAGAAGAGATGTCATGGATTAGTGATTTGGAGAGATCAAGACCCTTGGATGTGGGTTAATAAGACACCTAGTACCTCGTCCTCCACCTCGTGTCAAGCCGGGATCGTGGGGCAGTTACCCGTGATGGAGTTACGATCCCACATCATGAGTAGTTTCCTGAGGAAGAAACGTATGTGGGTGGTGGTCTTATACTTTCTGAGACCTATAGACTGACCCCCCTCCTCACACGAGTAGGGTTTCTCCACCATCACCTCCATGAGAGCCAGGTATGGGTGAAAGACCTCGAGACTGCGAGGCATGCAGACAGCGAGGAGGATGACAGCCATGGACGATGATTTTGTGGCAACAAAGCTCCAGGTCGGTGTGAAAAGGAGCAGGCAGAGCCCTTGGTGGAGACAGATGTTGGAGGAGCAGCCCTCCTCCTTATCTGTCGGTGGCAGGCTTGAGGAGTAACCGTTCCAGCCCCGCCCAAGCAGCGAGCGCGAGAGGAGCAACCATGGCAACACCCTTCGTTTGTTGATTGCACTCCAGTGAGGACGCCAGCGGCGCAGGCGGCACTGAGACGCACACAGAGGGCGCAGTGTTGTAGAGCAGAGCGGCATATGTGAGGGAGAATGATAGGGGGAGGTGACCGGGCGACCTAGACACCTGGTAGCAAGCCACCGAATCGGAACCAAGCAGAGATCACGGAAGCGGGCGATGATCGGAGGAAACCACCGGTAAAACCATGACGGATGGGGTTGCACGATGCGAGACGAGGAGATGACGCCTACTACTGCTCCCACACCCGACGACGGCAATTCACGGGCGCTGAGCGGCGATCGCGATTCGCGTGAGAGAGAAAGGAACAGGTCCCGCTTTCAGTCAAACCGTTTGGCCTAGCTAGATACGAGGCAGTGAACCGGATCATCTTTGAACCAACATGAACTGCCGGCTCAGTGCAGCCAGCAGCCAAGGAGCCGCGCCCAGGTTTAGAGCCACGTGGCGGCTGCTGTTTGGCCCAAAGGTAACAAAATTTCCAGTAAATACCTATATCTTTAATAATTCACAATAATTATCTATGTTATCAGAAAAATATGAATGAAGTACCAAAATTCTCAGAAAAATGCATACAACAAAATGAAACCATAATATCAAACTTTTGATGCTTAAATCACAGTGATATCATGTAAGATGTATTATGCTTGTTTGATGTATAATAAATATCAAATGATGGACTAAAATTATGTAAATGTTCCATTAACTCCTAAATGTTATGTATAATTCATTTGATGTCAGTAATTATGATGTTGATGCACAAAATCTTGTAATATGCTCCATATGGCTAATTAGGGCTTTTAACCCTAAATAAATGCAATAAATACATACATGCTCAATAAATGATGAAATTTATAGAGTTATCTCATATAAGAATTTGAAACCTCATATTTAATTATGAGATCATGTGCTGTATAAAATTCATGTTATATGAAGATGACCCTTAATACATGGGTTGTAACCCTAATTTGAATAATGTATATACACTAGGGTTAATATGTGCACAAAAAGGATATGAAATCTAATGTTTAGATAATGAACCATAATTTGGAAAACAACATCATTAAGATAATTCTATGATAAGAATACAAGCAAAAGCGGAAATATCCTAATGAGTTAAGTAAACCCTAAAATGGATATAACTAGGGTTAAGATGATGAGAATATGATGATAGTATGTGATCTTGTCTTAATCAGGGTATGGCCAAGAGTGATAGTTGATCCAGGAATATGTGTGATGATTACGATATCACTTGGAAGGTACTCTATTACCTCTTACTTGGCTTATTATACAATATGCTTGCATTATATGTGTAGTAAAATACTTGACATATGGTATTGGATGAAATGATTGTTCTTATATGATATGTTGCTTGATGTTTTTCATACTTATATGGCTATGAATACATGAAACATAAGATATCTGATCCATCATATGATAGCACTAAACTCTTTTGTAGTACAGTGCATTGATGTGATCTAACTCTTTGGTAGGAGATCACATTGTATACATGATCTAACTCTTTGGTAGGAGATCATAAGGCCTAAAAGTATCTATCCCTTTAGTGGCAGATGTATGAGATATATGATAGAAATTATGCTTATATATGTGTTATATTTTGTTAATGAACATCTTTGTGCAAGTATATGCTTTTTCTTATATTTCTTTCTACCTGCCAAGTATTAGTTTTATCTTATTGCCAAGCTTAGTAATGAGAGATATATAAAAAGACACGTAGGCGTACTCAGTACAATATTCTTGAATATTGTGTAGATGTGTACTATATGTAATCTTTTGTTTAGGTTGTGGACATGTGATCTTGAAGAACCAAGATAGCTGAGAGTTGTGTGGCGAGCTGATGTATAAGTGGACATGTTGTCTTAAGATCCTGTAGTTTAGTGACAGTACATGTATATGTAAAAGTTTGTTGTTCTATATGTAATATAAAATGTTGTAACAATTCATTGTGTAATTATATGTTGAAAGGTGAACATGTGTTGTATGGTTTTATTATTGTTCATGTGCATGTGCTACTTTTGTTCCCTTCCGACTTCCTCTAATTTTCTTCTTCTTAGCCTAGTGTGGGGTGTTTAAATTGGGATTCTCACGGAGGTGAGGGTTTCAATTTGGATGTCACATATCATATTAAGTTTTAGAAAATTCGGGAATGTCACAAATACTTTCCATGGCTGGTTTAGAATGCTGAGAATTATTCTCACTTAAGAGCACAAGCTCTAAGTCCTGGAAACACTAGAGCCAAATGAACCTACTCCCACTGTGCCTAAGGCTAACATAGATGCTTACAAGAAGCACTATGAAAATGTTGTGGATGTCAATTGTGTGATGTTATGCTCGATGAAATATGAGTTGTAGAGACAACATGAGAACATGGATGTTATTGAGATAGTCACACATCTTAAGAACATGTACCAAGATCAGGTGAGATAAGAGAGGTATGATGTCTCCAAAGAACTATTCAAATGCAACATGGTAGAAGGAGATTCAGTAGGTCCCAATGTGTTCAAGCTTATTGGGTATGTGGAGAACCTTGCTAGACTGGGATTTCCTTTGGGTCCAGACTTGGACATATATGTGATTTTGTAGTCACTTCTAGAGTCATATAGCTAGTTTGTCATGAACTACAATAGGAACAATTTTGACAAGTTGTTGTCAGAATTACTTGCCATGTTGAAAACAATTGAAGTGCAAATGAAAAAAGACAATCCCATGTCTGTGATGATGATCAACAGAGATAGAGGAAAGTCCAAGGGAAAAGTCAAAGATAAGAAGAGTTTTAAAGCTAGCCAGAAGCCCAAGTCTTCTGCACTCAAAGCAAAGGAAGGGGTAACCAAGGGAGGAAATTGTCACCATTACCACCAGTTTGGGCATTAGAAGAGAAATTTCCCTCTCTATATGGAGGAAATAAGGAAGAAGAAGAAGGGGATAGAGATCTCTACTTCAGATATATACGCTATTGAGATAATTAGTCTACTTCTTCAACATGAGTACTAGATACCGGATGTGGATCTCACATATGTTCGAATATGCATGATCTGAGAAGAAGTAAACCTTCACAAAAGGGTGAGGTCGAACTGAGAGTTGCACATGGAGCAAGAGTTGTTGCCAATCTGAATTTGGAACCTATAATTTATCTCTGGCCTCAAGGCTTGTAATAGAGTTAAAGAACTAGTATTTTGTGTCTTCCATAAATAGAAACATTATTTTTATATCTTGTATGGACAAGTATGGATATGAATTTTATATAAACAATGGTCAATTTTCTATTTAAAAAAGATGAGATCTTTTATGGAAGTTCCCCGATGTCATATGGTCTTTATTTATTATATCTTAAGACAAATGATTACAACATACATACCAAAATGTTAAAACTAAATAACTCAAGCAAAACATATCTTTGGAATTGTCACCTAGGAAACATGAAATGAGAATCACATCTCTAGACTCCATAAAGATGGATATCTAGACACTTTTGATTTCAATTCAATAGAGACATGTGAGTTTTGTTTGTTGGGAAAGATGATAAAGAATCTCTTCATTGGTAATAGTGAAAGGGCTAGTGATCTACTACGAATCATACATACTGATGTATGTCACACTTTTAGAACAAATGTAGAGGTGGGTATGGGTACTTCATTACCTTCACCAATGACTTCAGTAGGTATGGTTATGTTCACTTGATGACACATAAGTTAGGAACTCTTGAAAAGCTCAACAATTTCATGAATGAAGTACAAAATCAACTTGGTAAAAGTATTTAGGCACTTCATTCTAATCAAGGTGGAGAATACTTAAGCCAAGAGTTTGAGGACCTTCTACAAGACTGTGGTATTGTACCACAATGGACTCCATCGGGAACACCACAACATAATGGTGTATCATAAAGAAGGAATCACACATTACTAGGCACGATGCGATCAATTACGAGTTTTGTCGATCTTCTGACTTCTTTCTTGGGTTATGCTCTTGAAACTGCGGTGTTTACACTAAACCATGTACCATCTAAACCAGTTTCAAAAAACACCATATGAGATATGGACTAGGAAACGTCCCAAAATGTCTTTTATGAGGATTTGAGGGTGTGAAGCTTATGTGAGGATAACATTTCTTGAAAATCTTGGTCCTGGACCAAAAAAATGTCATTTTGTTGGATATACCAAGAAACCAAGAGATACTATGTGTATAACCCATTTGACGACAAAGTGGTTGTTTCCAGGGATGTTGCATTCCTATAGAAGTAATTTATTTCCAATGGAATCAATCAAAGGAAAGTAGAGATCGAAGAGGTTCGATACTAACAAGAAAATATTCAACCTAAAGATGTACAAGAGGAACATAGAGAGTCACAAACTATTGTGGAATCTCAAGCTCCTCATGTAACACAAGAACCTCACAGATTTCGTAGGACACGCCGTGAGACAAATAGATTTGGTTATATTATGAATCAATAAAGTGATGAATCAGTCATTTATGATGAGCCAACTACCTACCTAGAAGTTGTTAAGGGACTAGAATCTGGAAGTGGCTTGAGGACATGAGATCTGAGATGGAATCCATGTACACCAACAATGTATGGACCTTGGTGGATTCACCTGAAGGGGTAAAACCCATAGGGTGCAAGTAGGTCTTCAAGAAGAAGACTAACATGGATGGTAATGTACAAACTTACAAAGGTTGATTAGTTGTAAAGAGTTCTAGACAAGTTCAAGGTGTTGACTATGATGAAACTTATTCTCCAGTTGCAATGGTTAAGTCCATTAGGATCATGTTTACCATTGTGGTTTATTATGACTATGAGATTTTACAGATGGATGTTAAAATTGTATTCCTTAATGGGAATCTTCTTGAGGATGTGTACATTACACAACCTGAGGGTTCTATAAATACAAAGGATGCAAATAAAGTTTGTAAGCTTCAAAGGTCAATCTATGGACTGAAGCAAGCATCTTGGAGCTAGAATCTTCAATTTGATGAAATAGTTTAAGAGTTTGACTTTAGTCAAAATGAAGATGAACCATGTGTTTACAAGAAGGTAGTGGGAGCATGATTATATTCCTCACATTGTATGTGGATGACATACTATTGATGGAGAATGACATCCCTACTTTATAGATGGTAAAGACTTGGTTAAAAAATACATTCTCTATGAATTACTTAGGTGAAGCATTCTGTATCTTACGAATAAAAATATATAGAGATAAATCTAGAAGGGTTCTTGGACTAAGTCAGTGCACATAAATTGACAAAGTGTTGAAGAGGTTCAACATGGAAAACTCAAATAAAGGCAACCTACCCATATCTCATGGTGTTACCATCTCTAGAGATCAATGTCCCAATTCTTGTGAAGAAAGGGAACGCATGAGTAAGCTACATCTATAATTGGATCTATCATGTATGCAATATTATGTACTCGTCTAGATGTCCTGTATGCCTTGAGCATGATGAGCAGGTATTAGTCAGATCCCAGTGAAGCTCACTAGACAAACGTGAAGAACATCCTTAATTACTTGAGAAGAACTAAGGATCAATTCCTTGTCTATAGTGGTGAGGAAGATTTGGTGGTAAATGGCTACATGGATGCAAGCTTCCAAACTGACAAAGATGACTATATATCGCAATCGAGATTTGTGTTTTGCCTCAACAATAGAGTTGTAAGCTATATGAGTTCCAAGCAAGAGATAATTGTTGATTCTACAACAAAGGTCGAGTATATTGTTGCATCCAATGCAGCAAAGGAGGTTGTTTGGATCAAGAAAGGTCATTTCTAAACTTGGAGTGGTTCCATCCATCAGCAATGCATTGAGATATATTGTGATAACAATGGAGCTATTTCACAATCTAAGGAGACCAGATCGCATCAGCATTCCAAGCACATACCAAGGCGGTTCCATCTCATGCGAGAGATCATACAATGAGGAAATGTGAAAATTTGCACAGTACCAACTGAAAGCAATGTGGCTAATCCCTTGACAAAGGTACTTTTGCAGCAGAAACATAAATGCCATGTTATATCACTTGGGAATAAGTTCATGGGTAATTGACTCTAAGTGCAAGTGGGAGTCTGTTGGTATGGATGCCCAAAGAGCCAATCATATGATGATTGTAATGGCATATATTGTAAATGATTGATTAATAATAAAGGAAATCTTCCATTTATTCTATTTTATTCAATTATGAGATAATGTTGTAACATAATAAATGTCTAAAGAATGATGTTACTGACATATGTCTTTGGGTTGAGACCTAAATACTGAGTTTATACAAATGTTAAGAGTATATACATTCTTGTTATGTCCCTAGTCATATGTTATTGTGGATGCAACATATACAACAATAACACATAAGAATAGAGTATGTGTTGGTTGATGAAACAATCATTAGTCATGATATGCGATATCAAACCAAACACATAGATACTTGTTAGAGAACAATGTATCAAACAGACCCACTTTGAGAGTGATGCATGGAAACCATATCATCTATCATAGTGATGGTGGTAATGTGGTTCTTAGAACTAAAGTCACCACACTCATCACATGTTGTTCAATGTACTTTGACATCATCCACAGTGACCTTGAATAAGGGTTGCCATAAAGGTTGTGCTCAGGTACATTGTGACACATGGAGAATGACTGTGAGTGATGTAGATGGGATTTGTCCCTCCTATGGGAGTTTGATATCCTGGCCACTTGGTAAGAGAGACTAAGAAATGCATGTCCATGCTCACATGAATCAATATATGATATTGAGATCACATATATCTCAGAAATTCTTCTCCAGATCAAGGAATGTGGATTGAATGTTAAAGACGATGATGATTCTAGTCCGCCCATAGTAGCCCAAGTGGTAAGAGCTCGGTAAGTCCCAATGAAGGACTAGGGTTTGAACCTCACTGAAGGCATGTTACGAACGACAATCCATGATAATTTGGCATGAGAGGTGGTGATTGGACCACACCCTATCATGCCTCAAGAGTTTACCATGACGATGATGATTACATGCCTCAAATTTAGTCTAGATATCAAAGATAAAGAACTATAAGATCATTGTAACACAAATCACATATTGTAAGTCAAAGCTGTTCTCTAACTTTCCAATTACTTGGGTAGCAATGATGTCTTGCTAAATACCACTCATTGCTTGTGATGTCATACTTTGGTTAAAGACATTCACTATCAACATAACATGGAACCTATAGGGCCACACACATAGGATGCACTTGGAATAGGATTTTATGTATGATTGATGTTTAAACTTGATAATTAAAGTGTTAGGTATTCAATTTAAATGACATTGGCAATCTGCACTCTAAAACAACCTTTTGAGAAAGTGAACTGATCAACTCAGGTATGGAGAACTGATCGGTCTAGGTTGTGAACCGATTGTTTAGTTGATCGATGAGATTGGATCAAGGATTGATCCTGACATCATTTTGTGCATTAACTGAATATTAAAAGCCAATTTAGTTGTGAATAGGAAATACAGTGAAATGACCAGTTCAAGTATTGAATTGGTTTTTACATGTGTGAAGTGACTGGTTCACTGATGAATCGACCGGTTCGACATTCATAGGTTCTAGAAAATTCATAAAATTGTATCTCTTTGACTCCATGGTCGAATGGAAACCATGACCCTGGACTTATTATAAATAGAGGGGTACTCAAGGCTTCCAGAGACACAATAATAAGATTTGACAATTGTTGTCCTCTTAGGTTGTGGTAAACAAGAGATCCCAATCAAGTTCTACCCGTTAAAGGGAGGAGCAATAAGGGAGAAACAATTGAGAGAGCAAGTAGATGCTAGAACGTTGAGTAGAAGGGAAAATTCCTTCTTATCTATTCATCGAGAATGAAAGGGTTTCTGGATGGTCTGTATGGATTACTACAAAGGTGAGGAGGCCTTTACCACTGGCTAGGAGGACACCATCAACCATGGTCCATGGTGCGATACCAGGAGGTTGATAACATCAGTCGTCTAGGTTCAACTAGAGAAAGAAGCACACTACAGCAAGGGATAGTCAATGGACTTACTCCAAGACCAAGTACATACCTTGTAACCCTCTTTCATGTCTCATAGTTGTTGACATGATCTATTGTATTAGGGGAATATGGTGGTAAAGTTTTTGTTTCTGCTGTCGTATCTGATGCCATATTTCCCAACATAAGGTATTCAGCTTTGACATATCAATTTTGGGGGCTAGGACTCTAGCTTCAGGAACTAGACCAACTCAAAATAACTGTGTAAGAAAATGTGTGTCCCTATAAGGAACAGAAAAATATGTTTTGTGACAGCCACCTAAAGAGAAAAGATATTCAGGTTGGTAATTAAGTGCCACTGGTTTGTGGATCCAACTCTTTTTTGACAAGGTGAGGTCACGCTGGCATGGACCATAATTAGTCAATTACATCTATCCCCATGTAACCTTCACTATATGGCATGAGAATAAAAATCAGAGAATGAATCATTACTACATCATGAAGCATTACAACATCATGGGTGATTTAAAGACAAGAGAAGTTAGACCCCTCCCCCTCATATATAAGGGAAACTTATTTTGACAGACATCGAGACAACATCATTAAACAAGGAGCTTGTCGAGAGGCAATCCAACAGTTTCTATTTATACATTTTTTGCAATTTTCTCCATTCATTTTTGCATTTAGCATAACATCTACACTTTTCAATTCCATTCTATATCCATTAATGACTAAGTTCTAATATTTATTTCATTGACTTGGAGGCCCAAGACACAACTCCCAAATTTAAAAGAACTCTCTGAGGAGCCCAATCTCTTAATTGGGTTGGCCAAGTGATAGATTGGGTCCCAGATTTGCCAACAAGGGAAACCTCCATTGAGTCGATTGATTGGGCCACCTAGTTATCTGACTCACATGTAGCTGGGAGGAATTTAGAGAAACTAACTGGTACACTAAAATCGCTAGTAGCTTAGTTGGAAAGGGAGAAAAATTGAGTACATTTTTACAATAACTTTAGCCTCCTGTGATTGATTGAGTGGCTTTTCCAACTGGTCGACTAGAGGAAGGGAAGAAATTCACCAAGTCAGTTGACCTACTCATTCGCCCAGTGGACTTGTTAGGAATGAGGCCTATGATCATAGTAACTTTAAATCATGAGTCGACTATTTTCCCAAGCAAATGACCTGAGGGATCTTCAATGTTTTCCCAGCACAATTGTTCAACTCGTCTGCACCACTCTATCAATTGACACAAAAATAAAAGAAACATTTCTTACTTAGGGCAATTACAGTCAACTCTGTCCACTTCCCCCTTACCCCATTCTCCCAAGCTCCTGAGTAGAAGCAACAAGAAGAAAGGATGATGGTGCCTCATGCTCCTCTAGCATTCATACCCTCCTCTTCTACCTAGGTTCACTTGATCTTTCACACAAGTCAGATGGTTCAACATGGATCAGGTGAGTGCCTCTCTCGTGATAGATGAAATGACCCCTAATAGCCAATCGACTTGCGACACTCTTTCCCCCAGTCTTATCCACCATGGCTTCCACATGTCCACTTCTCACCCATGCTAGTTGACTGACTCAAGTGCCCCAATGTACCAAATCACGTGTCTATGCTTCCTCTTCTCAGTCGAATATTTAGCTCCTCCACTCTGTGTTCTTTACAATCTCAGTCTCCCTACTCGAGTGCTACCAGTCAATCAACTACTATTGTGTCGATTGACGATTCCAAACCTTCAACCAAGCATTCTACTCTTCATCACAGTAAGTTGTTGGACTAACTTACCAAGCCAACTAATTGACTAAAGAATTATGAAATCCCTACTTCTTGAACTCTAAACTATTAGTCCCCTCAAGTTGATCGACTGATGTGATTTTTACATAACAAGATATTTGATCAACTAACATACACAATCACTCGACTAAGACTCCACAATACCTCGTGTTCCTCCCTCATAAAAAAATAATCATTAGAAGGAAAAGAGGAAGTGGTGTGACCAGCCAAAAAACCTCTTTGGTACTAGCAAAAGACAACCCCTTCAGTACCAAGAAGAATGACAAGAGAATTGGCCTCTCTTTCTTGCTGACAGTCCACACATCCCAAAAGCATAGATGGAATTTTCATCCAAGAGAAGTGTCCTTCGAATGATGACACCATGAAGGTCTTAGGGGACTAGGAGTTCTTATCTAACAATGTTTCCTCCCATTACACACATGAAGTAAACTGAATGAAGTTCAACCACAATGATTGGAAATAATCATTCATGGTGAGGGTCCTACCTCTCATCATTCACTGCCACTATAAAAGTTATTAGCCTACTACAACCCTTCCCTTCTACTCACCCTATGCAGTCTGTCCCTCAAACAAGCAAGTTCAAGCCCATGGCTACTGCCAAGCAGAAGGAGTAGTACAAGTCCACAGAGACCATTGGTGTACAACTTCCATGTTGGGCCTACCTTGACACCATGTAGAAACTCAATCTGATGTAGCCTATAGAGCACAAACTCTATAGTTTCGGCTCTCCCCATTCCCATTCTATCTATGTACATTCTATGTGGAGCTCATTGATGCATGGGTTTTTAGTCATTTTCACAAGCATATTTTCCTTGATTTTATGTGTTGATTTGTCATTTATTTGATTAATTATGCATGAAATGCTATCAATGGAATTCTCTATCTAAATGCATCAAATTATATGGTTTTTACTATTTAATATGATTTAATACTTATCCTGAGCATTTATCCACGTTCTTGTGCATTTTTAGGTACAATTGAACTTCACAGACTCGATACTACCGACACCAAAAGTCAATGGTACCGACTTCACATCAGTATTGGACCAGAAAAGACTCATACAGACTCGATACTACCGATACTCAAAGTCGGTAGTACCGAAACCTCATTAGTAAAGCACAAGGATGAACCATAGAAACTCAGTACTACTGAGTTCATAAACTCAGTACTACTGAGTTCATAAACTCAGTACTACCGAGATGGAATCTGTAAAGTAGTGCTAAGGCAACCTAAAGACTCAGTGCTATCAAGACAAGTTGATAGTATTAACATTATTATGAATCATGGCTACCCTAGGAGCTTAGTACTACCGACTACCAAGTCAGTACTATCGAGTCTGCCCGATCAAGAAAATGTAAAGATAACAATCTAATCCAACATATGGCATTTTTTCATACTGTAAGTGACTCCTATGACTTGAGGGGAGTTCGTCCATACCAGAGGAGGCAACCATTTTCCATTACACAACACCATAGAGAGAGAGGAGAAGAGTAAGGGACCAAAGGCTTCACTCGGGATGATCTGAGCACCTCAAAAAGGCGAATCTGCAGTCGAAAGATAGTAGATTGTACGCACGACGTAGGGGACCATCCGAATCAACTATTCTCCAAGGGTTACTTAGTTTTTCTAATGTTTCCCATATATTTTTCTTTCTCTTCCATGTATTCGTCAATAAAAACCATGCAGAAACCGCTTGATTCCTTAGGATCTGGGAGTATCTCGAATATGCATTGTAACTGATTTCCATGCATTAATATCATCTTTTTCCTGTTTTTTGGATATAAATCTATGAATTTGTCTTTTTCAATTTATGCCAGGCCAACAAAGATATATTATTAGACCCTTAATCATTTTATGAGAGAGGTTAAGGGTTGGAAAGCATAGATTTACCCATTTATTGCACCCCTAGGGAAAGGTGGAGAATAAATGGGAGGACAAACCAGAGTTTAATCATAAAGCACCTAACTAATCAACCAATTTCTATGAAAATGAGATTGGCATTAGAATAGGCAGTGAACTACACTACGAGAGTGGGTAGTTTTGACTATAGGCTCTTTATCCTAGGATAGGGGTAATAGATATTGGTGTGTAGAATGAATTACAATGTTATCTGTGGTGAAAATATAATCCTGAGGAATTCCCTAAAATCTAAGTAATTCAATTGTTAAGTTTGTTTCATCATGCTATCAATTATGTTCAATTAAACCAATTCACTTTGACCGGCCTACCTGATTAGACCATAGTTAGTAGTAGTTTTCCGGAGAACGTTTCCATGTGTTTAACTCAGGCCTCAAAAGGGCCTATATTATTTTGATATGTTCACTTACATATAACGCATGGTAAACACGTGTCACTCACCCTCAAGTTCCATACCTCCTACACCAAGAATATGATAGCACAAAACATCTACAAGTTCTGCTTCAGAATGTTCGGTGAGGAACAAAAATTGAGGGCTAGAGATATGACTACACTATTTTTTGATGTAGAAGCATATTGGATGGAAAGTGTGATAGCTACAACCATTACAATTTAAAAAAATGTAGGGAAATTTTGGGTCAAACTTTCTAGGATCATTGTTCCTTCCCCAATGGAGACAACACATCATGCATCCACAACCCCATGAAGAGGTACCTTCATTGAATTTCATGTTGCACATTTTTCAGTAGGGGTGGTACTCACAGTGGGGTTCAATGCATTGATCTATATACCATGTGGATTATTCTGAATAATAAGCCTTGTAATAGGGAAGTTTGTTGATTGATCATCTCCACCTTGGGTTTAGTTGCAATATTAGTTCTCAGTTCATTCAGGGTGGTTAGTCATTACCATATGGTCATATCTGGGCTATACTCACATTTTATATGAAGCCCTTACTCACAAAGGTGATGCAAGGGTTGACATCAGATGAATTCAATCATTTTTCCTTATTAATCCATCATTAGAGACAAGTATTTACTTCTTTTAATTCTAGGACATTCATACATCGCACACCCTCCCTACTCATGCTCACTTTGCAATCACCAATCTCTCCTATGAGCTTTCTCACTTTGGTGACCAAATTCAACATTATCTGCATGAATATCCTCCCATAGAGGGTGATGTTCTTGACCACTTTCTGGATGTTGAAGTCCCCCCATGGAAGCCAGTTATGAAGAGATTGGGCCCTCTACATCACCTTCTCAACATTTCACAAATTGATGTGTTCCTAATAGATCCATATTGTCTTCCCATACGATATCTCAAACCTCTAAGGACATCTTTATCACGTTGAGGATTCCCAGATCCACATGGTGTGGGGACAAGATAGACATACCCACCACGACATGTACCTTATGTAATAGTTTCATGACCAATGGAATACCTTCTGATGTGACTACCCCGACACCTACCCTCTCTATGAGGAGTACATGGCTCACTAGACATACCCCTCCCCTACTTCTTAGGGGGGAATATAGTATGAGACACAACAACATCCAACTCCTAACCCATATACATTGTCCCAAGGTTGGGGAGACCCCCAATTCTACCTGTCACCTACCATGCTCAGTACCAACCATCAACGCCACAACATCAGGAGCCTTCACATGAGGGAGATCATGATAGTTGGTAGTCATTGTGGTTTTGTTCTCCCTTTCATTCCGGATTTAAAGTTTTCTATACGATGAGAAAATATCTATGTTTGGGGTGGAGGATGGTTGGTATGTATCTCACTCCACCCGTAGATATCTTTCTTTTCATTGTCATATGTTTACGACTGTTTGTTTTTGATAAAATTTTCCATTGTTAGTTTGCATTGTAGTCTACAAAGCCGATATATAGCTGGATTAATTATTTTATTTTAGCATTGCATGCTTTTTGTTGAATAACTCCCCTCTAAATGATGTAGTCCTTGTTGTAAACTTTTTTGTGAGATTTTTCTAATGTTTGGAACTCAACCCAATTGCCAATGATCTTAATCAACATGTTCCCTAAAAATGATGGCATGCCGTGTGGTATTGATGGGAATCAAATTCAATGTTCATGTTTACTAATTAGCGTAGCATGTGTTTTGAAATTTTAATTATTCCATGTTTCATATTGTTTGAATAAGATGAATTTGAAGATGTATCCAATGCACTAAAAAATAAATAAGCGAAATGTGCATGATCCAATCCCTTTTCTACACTTCTTCCTCCGTCTTCTTACAATCCATCCATAAAAAATAAACAAAAACCCAAAATTGAGGTCATATACTAGGTTTGGGGTGGCACAACCATTCCCCTCTCTAATCCCTTCTTCCATTCCCCTCCTATGTAACAAGGGTGTATCACATAAATAAAGAAAATATGCTAATGTGCACAAAACAAAAGAAAAACAGATGTGCAATATAAGTATTTTCAGTACAAAATTGCAATCTCAATTTTAAATAAGTAGATCCCAAAACTTCCCTCCATAAATTTCACTCCATTTTCATCCAGGGGTTTAACTACACCCCATTGCATCCATTATCACTCTAGTGTTGGATTATGTGCAATCTAATAGGTTATGCGGGTCTATTCAATTTTTTCTAAATTTTTTATTTATGCTTGATGTTGGGAATCTTACAATGGAAACATGTGTATAAAGAAATTTTGGGAATGAGGATAGAGAAAATTGCATTATAAGTTTTAAGCGGTCAGGCTTTCTTGGCCATGTTTGGTGGTAGGGTGGAAAGCATGTTTGTGAGATAGAGAGAGGATCAATTGGGTTGTTATTATTATTTGGAAACTATCTCTAATTATGTGTTCTTTAGGATTAAAAAATTTAAAGTTCAAGGTTATTTGATGAACGCATATTCATCCTATTTTCATCATGTATTTTAGTAGAATCATGCATTTCTTGTGCCTTTTTCCAATTTTCATACATAATTAGATTTTAGTTTCTATATCTTCATTCATAATTGTATTGTGAGTAATTACTACTTTTTTAGAAAAATACACAAGAGCCGTATCAAAGACTCCTACTTGTTGATTCAGAGTCATTTATATGCATTGGAATAGGATCCAAGGAAATTTGCACCTTAATCATCCCTCACATGGCATTTTATTCAGGCAACTGGTTTACCAATCAATTGATAGGAATGCACCCCCAAGAGAAGGAATTCAGGCCAGTGAATTGACCGACTGACTTTTCCAAATGATTAATGTTTTGGACAAGAAATTCATCAGGATGATCAATAACTTTGTAAATTTGTGGTTCGTTCGACTAGCTTTGTTAGTTCATCAACTGATGTTTTGAAGCTTCCCCAAGCTCAATTGACAGGTTCACTCATTGGGTCAACCGAATGAGAAACTCTTTAGTGCATATCCTCACTAATCCGTCATCTGGTTCACTAATGAGTTGACCAACTCAAATTTTCTCATCATGCATGAATACATTCATGCCCCCAGCCAGTCAGTTGACCCATTTGCAAGTCACCAAACTAGGAAATTTTCCTAATAGATGTTAATTATCAATCGACTGACTGACACAAATTTAATGCATGAAATGAAAGCACTGCTAGGCAAAATATTTATTTGATTGGTTGTCCAGATGGTGCCCCTCTAGAAGAAATTTTGGCCTAAGAACTAGGGATTAGACCCCCATTAGATCCATCTTTACTTTTAGACCCTAGACACCATGAAAGAGAAGAAGATATGGAGCCACCTTTCTTTGAACCTCACCAAACTTCTATTCTTGCTGGAGTGCTACTCATTTATCAGAGATCATGGCTTTTTCCCTTTCTAATATAGTGGCATGGCTTATCCTTCCCCCTTCTATGTACTCTTGTGTTTATTTCCATACCATGAGTGCATATAACTCCTCACATAGGTGTGGGGAGCAGTCACATTCCTCATATCTTGTACCTTACATCATGAATTGTTGTTTATTTGGATATCTAGATTATTTCTTGATTGTTCATTGAATGCTTGTTAGATTGATCACCTTGATTGTATGTTTCTCATAACTTTATATGTAGAGGCATTGAAATCTAAGGTTAGAACCCCTATCACCCTTGTTGGACTCTGGACGAGATCAAGGAACTGAGTTCACTGGTGTAACATCCCAAGATTTGAGGCCTCGGATAAAACGATCTTATAAGGAATGATTGGACTACCCATATCACCAAGGTGCACCTCCTTTTCTGGGAGCCCATCACTAAAGAACTCCATAGTTAAGTGTGCTTAGCTTGGAGTATTACTAGGATGGGTGACCAGTCGGGAAGTTGATCTTGGCTTGCGCGTCAGTGTGGACAAAGTGCATAGTTAAGGCTAATGGTGGTTTGTGGGGCCAGTCGTCATTCCTGGAACTCTACTAGAGCCTAGGGCAGTGGGCCTGGGTGTTACAAATGGTATCAGAGCCATAACCCCTCCAGTAGGTGGGGCCCACATGGGCATGGCATGCCAGTCTTGAGCCGTGCGGTCTAGGCATGTAGGAAAGGGTTGTCCATGGTTGACGTAGCCACCCTTGCGCTGGTATTCTGTGATCGGGAGCTGGGTGTCCAAGGGCCATTGGGGGCCTGCACTGAAATGGGGAAGAGATAATGAGGCCTTATAGTTGAGCCTTGACGAGGACATCAAGAGTCTAAGTGGGGGAGATTGTAACATCCCAGGATTTGAAGTGTAACACTCGGGCCCACTACCCTAGGCTCTAGTAGAGTTTCAGGAATGACGACTGGCCCCACAAACCACCACTAGCCTTAACTGCACACTTTGTCCACACTGACGCACAAGCCAGGATCAACTTCCCAACTGGTCACCCATCTTAGTACCACTCCAAGCTGAGTACGCTTAACTATTGAGTTCTTTAGTGATGGGCTCCCAGAAAAGGAGGTGCACCTTGGTGATATGGGTAGTCCAATCATTCCTTATAAGATCGTTTTATCTGAGGCCTCAAATCCTAGGGCGTTACAATCTCCCCCACTTAGACTCTTGACGTCCTCGTCAAGGCTCAACTATACAACCTCATAATATCTTTCCCATTTCAGTGTAGACCCAGAATGGCCCATGGACACCCAGCTCCCATCCACGGCTACCAGTGCAAGGGTGGCTCCATCTCATCTCTACAGATAGCCCTTTCTAACTTGCCCGGACCGCACGGATCAAGACTGGCATGCCACATGCTCATGTGGGCCCCACCTACTAGAGGGCGCTGGTATTCTGTGATCGGGAGCTGGGTGTCCAAGGGCCATTGGGGGCCTGCACTGAAATGGGGAAGAGATAATGAGGCCTTATAGTTGAGCCTTGACGAGGACGTCAAGAGTCTAAGTGGGGGAGATTGTAACATCCCAGGATTTGAAGTGTAACACTCGGGCCCACTACCCTAGGCTCTAGTAGAGTTTCAGGAATGACGAATGGCCCCACAAACCACCACTAGCCTTAACTGCACACTTTGTCCACACTGACGCACAAGCCAGGATCAACTTCCCAACTGGTCACCCATCTTAGTACCACTCCAAGCTGAGTACGCTTAACTATTGAGTTCTTTAGTGATGGGCTCCCAGAAAAGGAGGTGCACCTTGGTGATATGGGTAGTCCAATCATTCCTTATAAGATCGTTTTATCTGAGGCCTCAAATCCTAGGACGTTACAATCTCCCCCACTTAGACTCTTGACGTCCTCGTCAAGGCTCAACTATACAACCTCATAATATCTTTCCCATTTCAGTGTAGACCCAGAATGGCCCATGGACACCCAGCTCCCATCCACGGCTACCAGTGCAAGAGTGGCTCCATCTCATCTCTACAGATAGCCCTTTCTAACCTGCCCGGACCGCACGGATCAAGACTGGCATGCCACATGCTCATGTGGGCCCCACCTACTAGAGGGGAATTGGCTCTGATATCATTTGTAACGCCCGGGCCCACTGCCCAAGGATCTAACAGAGTTTCAGGAATCACGACTGACCCCACAGACCACCACTAGCCTTAACTGCGCACTTTGTCCTCACTAGAGCGCAAGCCATGATCAACTTCCTGACTAGTCACCCATCCTAGTACTACTCCAAGCTGAGCACACTTAACTATGGAGTTCTTTAGTGAAGGGCTCCCGGAAAAAGAGGTGCACCTTGGTGATATGGGTAGTCCAATCATTCCTTTTAAGATCATGTTATCTGAGGCCTCAAATCCTGGGATGTTAAAATTTAAAAAAAATTGGACCATTTCTCGATTTATGCGTGTCATCCTTGCGCAGGGGCCATGCTAATCTTCTCTGTATCGTTCCAATTTTATCGGATGTAAGACATCCGATAAAATTGGAACGATACAGAGAAGATTAGCATGGCCCCTGCGCAAGGATGACACGCACAAATCGAGAAATGGTCCAATTTTTTTTAAATTGTAACATCCCATGATTTGAGGCCTCAGATAACATGATCTTAAAAGGAATGATTAGACTACCCATATCACCAAGGTGAACCTCCTTTTCTGGGATCCCATCACTAAAGAACTCCATAGTTAAGCGTGCTCAGCTTGGAGTAGTACTAGGATGGGTGACTAGTCGGGAAGTTGATCCTGGCTTGCGCGTCAGTGTAGACAAAGTGCGCAGTTAAGGCTAGTGGTGGTTTGTGGGGCCAGTAATCATTCTTGAAACTCTACTAGAGCCTAGGGCAGTGGGCGTGTGTGTTACAAATGGTATCAGAGTCATAACCCCTGTAGTAGGTGGGGCCCACATGGGCATGGCATGCCAGTCTTGAGCCATGCAGTCTAGGCATGTAGGAAAGGGTTGTCCATGGTTGACGTAGCCACCCTTGCGCTGGTATTCCGTGATCAGAAGCTAGGAGTCCATGGGCCATTGGGGGTCTGCACTGAAATGGGGAAGAGATAATGAGGCCTTATAGTTGAGCCTTGACGAAGATGTCAAGAGTCTAAGTGGGGGAGATTGTAACATCCCAGGTTTTGAGGCCTCGGATAACATGATCTTAAAAGGAATGATTAGACTACCCATATCACCAAGGTGCACCTCCTTTTCTGGGAGCTCATCACTAAAGAACTCCATAGTTAAGCGTGCTCAACTTGGAGTAGTACTAGGATGGGTGACTAGTCGGGAAGTTGATCCTGGCTTGCGCTCCAGTGAGGAAAAAGTGTGCAACTAAGGCTAGTGGTGGTATGTGGGTCCATTCGTCATTCTTGAAACTCTACTAGATCCTTGGGCAGTGGGCCCGGGCGTTACAAATATTGTAATGTCCCAGGATTTGAGGCATCAGATAAAATGATCTTATAAGGAATGATTGGACTACCCATATCACCAAGGTGCACCTCCTTTTCTGAGAACCCATCACTAAAGAACTCCATATTTAAGCGTGCTCAGCTTGGAGTAGTACTAGGATGGGTGACCAGTCGGGAAGTTGATCCTGGCTTGCGTGTCAGTGTGGACAAAGTGCACAGTTAAGGCTAGTGGTGGTTTGTGGGGCCAGTTGTCATTCTTGAAACTCTACTAGAGCCTAGGGCAGTGGGCCCGGGTGTTACAAATGGTATCAGAGCCAATTCCCCTCCAGTAGGTGGGGCCCACATGGGCATGCGGCATGCCGGTCTTGAGCCGTGTGGTCAGGGCAAGTTGGAAAGGGCTATCTGTAGAGACGAGATGGAGCCACCCTTGCGCTGGTAGCCGTGGATGGGAGCTGGGTGTCCATGGGACATTCTGGGTCTACACTGAAATGGGGAAGATATTATGAGGTTGTATAGTTGAGCCTTGACGAGGACGTCAAGAGTCTAAGTGGGGGAGATTGTAACGTCCCAAGATTTGAGGCCTCGGATAAAACGATCTTATAAGGAATGATTGGACTACCCATATCACCAAGGTGTGCACCTCCTTTTCCGGGAGCCCATCACTAAGGAACTTCATAGTGAAGCATGCTCAGCTTGGAGTAATACTAGGATGGGTGACCAGTTGGGAAGTTGATCCTGGCTTGCGCGTCAGTGTGGACAAAGTGTGCAGTTAAGACTAGTGGTGGTTTGTGGGGCCAGTCGTCATTCCTGAAACTCTACTAGAGCCTAGGGCAGTGGGCCCGGGTGTTACAAATGGTATCAGAGCCAATTCCCCTCCAGTAGGTGGGGCCCACATGGGCATGTGGCATGCCAGTCTTGAGCCGTGTGGTCTGGGCAAGTTGGAAAGGGCTATTTGTAGAGATGAGATGGAGCCACCCTTGCGCTGGTAGCCGTGGATGGGAGCTGGGTGTCCATGGGACATTCTGGGTCTACACTGAAATGGGGAAGATATTATGAGGTTGTATAGTTGAGCCTTGACGAGGACGTCAAGAGTCTAAGTGGGGGAGATTTTAATGTCCTAGGATTTGAGGCCTCGGATAAAACGATCTTATAAGGAATGATTGAACTACCCATATCAACAAGGTGCACCTCCTTTTCTGGGAGCCCATCACTAAAGAACTCCATAGTTAAGTGTGCTCAGCTTGGAGTAGTACTAGGATTGGTGACCAGTCATGAAGTTGATCCTGGCTTGCACGTCAGTGTGGAGAAAGTGCGCAGTTAAGGCTAGTGGTTGTTTTTGGGGCCAATCGTCATTCCAGAAACTCTACTAGAGCCTAGGGAAGTGGGCCCGGGTGTTACAAAATATAGATGTGTACTTGGTGTAGTGGTGTGTAGTTGCACTCATATCGTTGAGGTCTTAAGTTCCATTTATATTTGTAACACCCAGGCTCACTGCCCAAGGATCTAGTAGAGTTTCAGGAATGATGACTAGCCCCACATACCACCACTACCCTTAACTGCGCACTTTGTCCTCACTGGAGCGCATGCCAGGATCAACTTCCTGACTAGTCACCCATCCTAGTACTACTCCAAGATGAGCATGCTTAACTATGGAGTTCTTTAGTGATGGGATCTCAGAAAAGGAGGTGCACCTTGGTGATATCGGTAGTCCAATCATTCCTTATAATATCGTTTTATCTGAGGCCTCAAATCCTGGGACGTTACAATAAAAAAATGACAATTCATTCATCTTGTGGCTTGAGTTTGAACTATTGACCTCTCAATATTACAACACAACGTTTACCACTAAGGTACAACATAATTTATTTGTAATTCCTGGGCCCACTGCCCAAGGATCTAGTATAGTTTCAAGAATGACGACTGGCCCCACAGACCACCACTAGCCTTAACTGCACACTTTGTCCTCACTGGAGCGCAATCCAGGATCAACTTCCCGACTAGTCACCCATCCTAGTAATACTCCAAGCTGAGCACGCTTAACTATGGAGTTCTTTAGTGATGGCTCACAGAAAAGGAGGTGCACCTTGGCAATATGGGTAGTCCAATCATTCCTTTTAAGATCGTGTTATCTGAGGCCTCATGTAACACCCAGGCCCACTGCCCTAGGCTCTAGTAGAGTTTCAGGAATGACGACTGGCCCCACAAACCACCACTAGTCTTAACTGCACACTTTGTCCACACTAACGCGCAAGCCAGGATCAACTTCCCGACTGGTCACCCATCCTAGTATTACTCCAAGCTGAGCATGCTTCACTATGAAGTTCTTTAGTGATGGGCTCCCGGAAAAGGAGGTGCACACCTTGGTGATATGGGTAGTCCAATCATTCCTTATAAGATCATTTTATCCGAGGCCTCAAATCTTGGGACGTTACAATCTCCCCCACTTAGACTCTTGACGTCCTCGTCAAGGCTCAACTATACAACCTCATAATATCTTCCTCATTTCAGTGTAGACCCAGAATGGCCCATGGACACCCAGCTCCCATCCATGGCTACCAACGCAAGGGTGGCTCCATCTCGTCTCTACATATAGCCCTTTCCAACTTGCCCGGACCGCACAACTCAAGACTGGCATGCCACATGCCCATGTGGGCCCCACCTACTGGAGGGGAATTGGCTCTGATACCATTTGTAACACCCGAGCCCACTGCCCTAGGCTCTAGTAGAGTTTCAGGCATGACGACTAGCCCCACAAACCACCACTAGCCTTAACTGCGCACTTTGTCCACACGGACGTGCAAGCCAGGATCAACTTCCCGACTGGTCACCCATCCTAGTACTACTCCAAGCTGAGCACGCTTAACTATGGAGTTCTTTAGTGATGGGCACCCAGAAAAGGAGGTGCACCTTGGTGATATGGGTAGTCCAATCATTCCTTATAAGATCGTTTTATCCGAGGCCTCAAATTCCGGGACGTTACAATCTCCCCCACTTAGACTCTTGACGTCCTCGTCTAGGCTCAACTATACAACCTCATAATATCTTCCCCATTTCAGTGTAGACCCAGAATGGCCCATGGAAACCCAGCTCCCATCCACGGCTACCAGTGCAAGGGTGACTCCATGTCATCTCTATGGATTGCCCTTTCCAACTTGCCCGGACCGCACGACTCAAGACTGGCATGCCACATGCCCATGTGGGCCCCACCTACTGGAGGGGAATTGGCTCTGATATCATTTGTAACACCCGGACCCACTTCCCTAGGCTGTAGTAGAGTTTCAGGAATGATGACTGGGCCCACAAACCACCACTAGCCTTAACTGCGCACTTTGTCCACACGGACATGCAAGCCAGGATCAACTTCCCGACTGGTCACCCATCCTAGTACTACTCCAAGCTGAGCATGCTTAGCTATGGAGTTCTTTAGTGATGGGCTCCCGGAAAAGGAGGTGCACCTTGGTGATATGGGTAGTCCAATCATTCCTTATAAGATCGTTTTCTCCAAGGCCTCAAATCCTGGGTCGTTACAACTGGGGACACAAAGTAAGGATCTGTGACTAACAAGATCTCAAGCTCACGGGGAATTTTGTACCTAGTAAATACATACTCCAAAAGGATATGGATGCCCTCCACCAGAATTTAGACAGCCTTGAGAATGAGTGATGTAATGTAAGGGAAGGATTATGTAGGCAGTAGTGGTGAAACACAATTCATCCCAGTGTTTTTCCATTATCTAAATTTAATCAAATTGCTTCCCTTTAATTTAATGTGCAACCTATTTAAACAATTAATCAACTCTAGTTTCTAAATATTGATTTAAATATGAATTGTCTTGTTAAGAACCTTATTGAAGTTGTCCCTAGGGTTTGTTCCTAAGTTATATTGTAATAAGACTCGTGCACTTGCGGGTGGTGATTATTACACATATAATAGGTAAAGCTTAGTGATAATTTCACAGGTGAATTATCTATGGATTAAAATAATCCACATCATACTTTAAACCCAAGATGCACCATCAAAATTATCAAGACAAAAATAATGACCTCATTAAATTATTATAACATGAAGGCAAAAAAAGCTAAAATAAAATTTGAACCACAATTTCATATATTATCACATGACGAGCACATCTATTCATTATCAACAAATAATGGTAAATTATTTATCAAAATTAACCAAGGTCACCACCGGTTTACGCAAAGCACCTACTTGTTTACAAGTTTAACATGAGATTTGTGAACAAGACATATAAGCCAAAATATTTTCATAGTTACAAAAATATTTAAAACACTGTAAAGACCTCATATTTATGATCAAATATTTACAAATTGTATCAAAAGTATTTATAATCGGTATTACAATCATGGTTTTACATCACAATCATGGAAGCTTTAAACATAATACTACAAGATTGAAAATAAGTATTGATTCTTATATAGTGTTCAATATCAGAAAACTCCTGCACTTCCCTTATATTTCTTCTTTGTATAACCTATCCAGAGTTTGCGGAGGAACAAAACCACACATGGATCCCATGAAGGAAAATTATAGCTCAGCATGTTGATACTAAATTCAATTATTGATCTACTGTAAAAATAGTGAGTTATGAGATCAAATCAATGTAAGATTTCTTGGTGGTCTATGGTTTTAACAAGAGGATAATCTAGCTACCACAATAGTTTCAGAAAGGACGCAATAATTCAAATGGTAACTAGAGAAACAAAGAGATTATCAAAATCAATATCAAGAGTTCAAAATAAAAAGTTTTTCTCAAAACTAGTATCAATATATCAAATTATCCAAAATGAAATAATTTATCTATTTGCACAATCAATCTAATATTTTGTCCTCACTGGTGGCTAGGATCCTAGCATTATCCCCTCTATGAGAGAACTCACTTTTTCCTATGGAGGTAACTAATATTGGGGGACCTCTAATTGTCCATTATCCACTACTAAGGGTTGGGGATGTGACCCGCCGAATCTAGTGAGTCAAAACTCTTAGCTAATATTTCGATTTTGTGCCAATATCAAAATCTACCAATATTTCAATTGCTAAAAAATGTTCAACATTCAAATTTAATTTTACATAAGTTTAATAGCAGGATAAGGCTAATAGATGGGTTCACCACTTTTGCAAAGTTGTGTAGATGAAATACTAGAGGGAAATAAACAGTTCAATAAAGAATTAAATTTTCCAGTTGATGAGGTTTGCCCAGTTTGTCATAAGGCATGCTTAGACACTTTTTGAGAGTGTGCAGTTCATCGTAGGGAGCTACCTAGTTTCAAGTATAGACATGATCTTATCAAAGATGTCCTCTATGATGTTCTTAGATAAGCAGGAGTTGTTGCCAAGAAAGAGGAACATGTGCATTTTTTAACTGGTCCACATGAAGGGAGATCAACGCTTAGACCGACTGATGTTTTAATTTTTGGTTGGGTTGGAGGAAGACATCCATGTGTGGATCTTACTGGAGTTTCCCCACTTGTGGGCATGGGGAGTGGGATCTTTACTACAAGACGAGCTGCTCTCAAAGCCGCCTCAGCCAAAGTATCCAAGCACGAGAAAGTGTGTACTGAGAACCAACATGCTTTTAATCTATTTATCTTTGATACTTTTGGATTATTAGCACCAGATGTTGTGGAGCATTTTAAGAGGGTCCAAAAGGTTATGCATAGTAACATTATGGCCCCCAAATCAATGGATGTTGTATTTCAGAGGATACATTTTGCCATCCAAAAAGGATTGGTAGCGCAACTTGTTGCCCGTCTACCTTCCATTTCAATGTAAACCTCAACATATTAATTCTTTTGAATTTAAGCATATACAATTTGTTGAAGTAAAAAAAAACAATTAATTGAGAATTTAGTACATGTTCCAATCTAAAATTTCCAAATCAAGGTGTCCACAAGGATTGAGGGTATCAATGACTCATGAATCTAGCAAGAGAGAGAGAATGTACTTGGGTTAATTGATATTTCTTGATTTGGAAATCACTTCCTAACTTCTTATTAGGTGAAATTATTGTTTTCTCCTTAGTGAGTATGATATGTAATAATCATATTTTGGTGGTTGTTATGTCTCATCATTATATTCATTTCTTTTATTTTGGTCACATATTCATTCATATAGTCACATATGAAGTGTTATTCATTACCCAAGGTCATAATACATATCTTATTTATGAATTATATGTATATGATTCTTAGGTCAGCATATTCATTGAAGTTGTGGCATCCATAAGTTTATCTATGTATTTATAAGTTTATGATGTGTATAGAATAATGACACAAAGTCTTATGGTATTGATTTTCCCGATTTCATGTCCTATCATGTAGTTATATATAATTCTATAAAAATTTGATCCTCTCATTTTTCTCAGATTTAATTTCTCTATCCATAATTCTTTCCTTGATTAGTTTTTTTATAAGGGGACAGAGGATCCTATGGTTGGGATCCCCCACCACCTATTAATTAGCTAAATCAGCCATCACAAGGTCTACAATACTGGAAGTTAATGACTGAGAAAGGGAAAACCTATCTACTGACTCTCTACGTGCTAAGCTAGAAGCTTCATGGGCTACTTTGTTGCACCTATACCTAACATAAGAAACATAACAGAAAGAAAAACATTGCTTTAGAAGATTTATGTCTCCGCAATAACTCCCAGGTAGTCCCTCCTTGTCCCAGCATCACAAAAGGCTTGGACAACCTCAAGTGAATCTGACTTAGCCTCCACGAGATCTGCCCCAAGGTTGATAGCCCATAGAAGAGTCGTCTGTAGCCCAATTGCTTCCACCAATGCCACCTCGAATCCCTTGCTGATTTGCTCACTCGCAACGCCCAACAGACTACCATCACTATGCCTCAACACCATACTGATTGCCGCTGCACCGTCCTCCCTGCATGAGGCATCTACATTCAGCTTCATTCTACCTACCACTGGCCTAGCCCATCTTGGCTCATGTTCGTTGCCTGGCTGCTCCTTGTTGTCCCTTTGGTCCCTCAACACACACTTGTAGCTCCTGATCATGGCAAGTGATGTACGGTATATGTACCCACTATTGACACCACCATTTTAGAAGACTCGGATGTTGTGCCCTCTCCATATAGCCCACATTTCCGCGACAATGCTCTCCCTCTCTTACTTACCCGTTCTATCTACGACAGACCTTAGACTATCACTGGCCTCCTCATCTTTTATCTCCTCAACCCAGCGTTGTATGTCATGTTGCATTTGGTCCCAGATCTCCATTGCATTTGGGCATCGAAAGAGCATATTAGGGATAGACTCCTTCTCTATCATGCATAGGGTACAAGTGTTGTCATAAATGCAGTGCCGGTCAAATAGTCTTCCCCTTGTTACTAAGCCACCGGTGCAAACTCTCCACAGGAAGTGTATCATTTTGGGCATCCAATCCGCTTTCCATATTCTTCTTCATACTTGTTTGACTTGTTGTATTGACTATTGTTGGACTTCTTCCTTCCCTAGAACCCCTAGCTAGTAAGCAGAGTGGACTGTGTAGATCCCTTTCTTTGATGGCCACCACGACCATGTGCCTTTTGGCTTCCTCATGCTCAGTGAGATAACACATATCCTACTCACATAATTTTTTGGGAAGCACTCTCTAACCTTTGATATGTCCCACTCCTTCCCATCTTGTGTCATGAGTTCGGTAACTTTAGTGTAGAGTGGCCTGTCTTCATTGTTTAGATGTGCAAGTGTGTCTTCCTCCTTTGGCAGCCAATGATCATTCCAAATGTTCACATCTTCTCCGTTACCTATCCTCCATTCCATTCTGTCTTTCAGCAAAGCCTTGGCTCCCCATAGGCTCGTCCATGTGTAGTTAGAATTGTGACCTCTCCTAGCTTCCCAAATTGAAGTTTTGGGGAAGTACCTTGCTTTCAGGACTTTACTCACAAGAGAGTTTAGATTCACAACTAATCTCCAAATCTATTTTTCTAGCAAAGCTTGGTTGAAGACATGGAAATCTCTAAATCCCAGTCCTCCTTTTCTTTTGGGTCTACACATGTTGCTCCAACTCATCCAGGATATCTTTCTTTATTTGTCTTTCG
Organism: Alisma plantago-aquatica; assembly: GCA_963693085.1. Classification (NCBI taxonomy): domain Eukaryota; kingdom Viridiplantae; phylum Streptophyta; class Magnoliopsida; order Alismatales; family Alismataceae; genus Alisma; species Alisma plantago-aquatica. The sequence continues at coordinate 1,164,262,272 of OY856413.1, read as the reverse complement.
CCCCCACCAAAATCTTGCTATGGTGCTTTGGATTTCGTCAAGTGTGCCAGATGGTAGCTGGAATATGGTCATCACATAGGCCGGAATCGCCTGTGCCACTGCTTTAATAAGGACTTCTTTCCCAGGCTTGGACAATAGTTTCTCCGACCATCCTTGAAGTTCCCTCTAGATTCTTTCTTTTATGAAGCTGAAAATTTGTTTCTTTGACCTTCCAATGGCGGTTGGGAGTCCTAGATAGCTTGCACGCCTATCCACTTCTCTCACTTTTAGCAAATTTTTGAGTTCCTCCCATTTTGTTTTGCAGACTCAGTTCCTTTGCTGAAAATAACCTCCATCTTAGAAAAGTTAATTTTCTATCTGGATTCCTGCTCATATTTGCTGATGATTTCATCTATCTTCAGGAACTCTGTAGTGGTTGTTGTAGCAAATAAAATACTATCGTCTGCAAATAAAAGGTGTAAGATATGTGGCGCTCCTCTACTTGGCTTAATGTCGTGTATAAGGTTGTCACGTGCAGCAATGATAAGAGAGGTAGAAAAAGCTTCAGCACAAATAATGAACAGATAAGGGGAAAAAGGGTCACCATGGCGAAGTCCTTGTGATGACTTTGTCCTTCTGGTCCGGTCTCCATTAATGGTAAAAGTGTGATGGACAAACGTGATGCATACATGAACTTTTTTCCTCCACTTCTCTCCAAACCCCATCTTCTCCATAATAAAAAGCAAAAAACTCTACTCAACTTTGTCATAGGCTTTGGACATATCTAACTTCAGCACAACACTACCTTTCTTCCTTCCTTTATCTCACTTCATAGCATGAAAGAGTTCATAGGCAATAAGGGCATTATCTGTAATCATCCTCCTCGGAATAAAAGCACTCTGATTTTTGGAAGAAATGTTGTTCATGAGCAGTTTTAACCTGTTCGTCATCGCTTTGGATGCGATCTTGAATAAGACATTACATAGGCTGATAGGTCTGAACTCCCCCACTGCCACATGCTTTTCCGTCTTTGGGATCATTACCATAAGAGTTTCATTAATGTCCTCCAAGTTCCTTTCTCTTTTCAGCCACCCCTTAATATAGTTTGCCATGTCCTGTCCCACAATATTCTAGTACTTTTGGTAAAACATGGCCTTCATACCATCTGGTCCCAGGGCCCTGTTAGGATGCATCTGCTTTAACGTTGTCTGGATTTCTTCATCAGTGATGTCTCTTTACAACTCCTCCTTCTGGGTCGCATTGACCTATCTCTGTATGCCCTTTGTTGCTTGCTCAAAGGCTATTGGATTGCTCATCTAAAACAACTGTGAGAAATAACTCATGACTATATTGGTTATCTCCTCCTCTTTTGTTCTAAGAATCCCCTACTCATCCTTTAGACCCTCAATCCAGTTCCTTCATCTTCTGTTTGTGGCCTTCTAGTGGAAATAAGCAGTGTTTCGGTCCCCCTCTTTAGTTCCTTCACACGTACTCGCGCAACCCAATACTCCTCATTCTTCTGTAGCCAATATTGTAGTTCTTTGGATTTTTCCTCTACCTTCTGGAGAGTCACCTGGTTTAGAGGAAGAGATTGGACTTGCTCTAGCTCTCTTTCCAGTTCTTTTACTTTCCTCTGCCTCTTCCCAAACTTACCAGCTACCCACCTTTTAAGGTGCTCCTTGCAGACATTCAGCTTTGCATTTATGTCCCCTCCACCTGCAGTTTCCCATGCTTCCTTGATAATATATTTACAGTCCTCCTCGTCGGCCCACATTGGTTCAAAGGCAAAATGATTCCTTTTCTTTCTCCTACGAATCTCCCGGTTGTCCGCCATTAGAATGATAGGTGCATGGTCAGACTCAAAAATAGGGAAATGGATGATCTTGCAGTAGCTAAAATTGTTCCTCCATTCCAATTCAGCTAGGAGTCTGTCCAGCCGTTCCTGCACAAGGGTCCTCTCAGATAGTCCCCTTCGCCATGTGTAGATAGTCCCTTCAAACTCCAGATCCAATAACTCACAGTCATCAATAGCATCTCAGAAGTTATGCATAATTTTTTCTTCCTTCGGTGGCCCTCCTTTTTTTTAGAATTTGAGACAATCTCATTGAAATCCCCAAAGAAAATTACAGGTTCTTCAGCCTCATTTTTCAATTTTCTCATCAGATCACATGTTCAAGTTTTGTTATGCTACTCTGCCCATCCATAGATGCCAATACCTCTCCATCTGACCCCGGTGGTGTTATCCTTAACCAGGCAGACCACATGCCTATCGAAGTAGTTAAGGATCTCAACATCAGTGTCCTTCCACCAGAAACCTATGCCGCCTACCCGTCCATTGCTCGAAATGCACAAACCATCCTTAAAACCGCAGCTCCTCTGTATGTCTTCCAGTTTCTTCAATCATAGTTTCCATAACAAAAATTATGTTCGGGCGTTCTTTCCAGCACCAAGACCGGAGAGCCTTTGACGTGTCAGGGTCGCCCAGTCCCTGACAATTCCAGTTGAAGATTTTCATTGGCCTTCGCGGGATTGGTCACCGCCAATCGCCGCTACTTGAGTCATGGTGACCCTGTCTAAATCGGACCCAACTTCTCTGTCCTGCTTTAGTTTTTTTTTTTTCATGAGGCCCTGAGGTGGTTGATCATCCAGTTCCATGTCACACCATTCAGTTGCCCTGCCTTTCTTTCGTGTTGTTGACTCCCATACAAATACGACATGCCCCTCTACTCATCTTATACACCCATGGCGGGCGTTTCTTCTTGCCTCCAGCTGTTTTTGTGCCTTTTTTTTTGCCTCCATATAGAGGTGACGATGAGATCTGAAGGTGGTGCTAAAAGAGATGATGGGTTTGTGAGGAATTTAGATGAGGTGTTTGTGGTTGTGAGGGATTCGTTGATCTTCAAACCCTTTCTGCTAAAGAAGGAGATGCTTGGGGAAGATGAATGTGTTTGTATCTCGCGGATGGTAGTGAGGTCGAGGCTAGTGAAGAGAAGAGACATAGGCATTGGCGGTTGAAGGTGGTGCGCCGGCTGATTTATATTGCAGGTCGATGTTTGGTGATCATCCGTGGTTGGAAAAGGATTTGGCGGGGTGCTCTGGCATCTGCAGGTTGCCGGAGGCGATGGCGAGATTGAAAAGGGTCCTTACCAAGCCTGTAGAGTGGCTTTGTTGTATGCCTGCAACGACAGTTGGGTACGTAGGTGCTAGGGTTCCTTGGATGTGTCGGGTGGAAAGAAGGGGGCGGCGCTAGAAATGGAGGAGGCGTTGAGATGCCAGGGATTGAAGATGGCTACTTCTCTGCCGCGAGGTAATGCTTGCGCAGGAAAAACCCCAGGCGTGCTGTTGGGGATAACCGGCGTGGGACCCTAGTCAATTGGTTGCTTGACCAATTAAAGAAAATAGATTTTACTTGTTTTTATTATCAAGTTGACATTCCTTTAAAATTCTATATCTCTTACACCCCATATCCGCTTCTTCTGGAATTTTTAACATGCTTTCAATGGTTATAAATATAACTATTAACAATGCCAACTCCCTTAGTTCTTGAGTCTAAGATGGTCAAATATTTTTCTCACAATTAATGCAAATATGGATATCTACAAATCACTAATATATTTTTATGTGATTCCAAAGACAAGAAATTCTAATCGAGTTTAATTGTTCAGTTGTGGATCCCAAGTGGAATGACTAGAAGAAAAAAAGGACAAATTGCACTTTGGTGCTCGAGTTTCAAGATATTTCAAGAGTGTAAATATGAGTGCAAAATTTGCAAAAGAGAGATTCATTTTTAGAAGATTATGGATAATTGCTCAAGATTATGACTACTACCAAAAATTGAGTATGTTACAATCATCCTACCTAGACCTGGATATACATGGATGACTCTAGACAATGCCAAAGGCTAAACATCCACCTTAATCTACTTCTTCCCTTAAAAAGAGGGATTCTCACCAGTATACTCCTCTGTATGAGGCCAACATCAAAAAAAGAGTGGAGAACTACGAGAGTGAGACCCATCTCCCAGTGAGAGACAGAGCACATGTGAAACATTTTAAATATAAAACTCTACTATAGCATTGAACTAGAACTTTTACATAACACATTCAAGGAGTAGACAAAATATAAGAATAAGGCATATAATACATGCATGACATATGAGTCATAAAGAATCTTAATGTGAAAGTTTTGTACTACATAGTCAATTCTAAATCATTTTATTATATATTTTATTACTAAGCCTTGTGTATTTTGAATGTGCCCCCTGAATACTGACTAGTGAATGTAAAGTCCCTTAACCCACTATGGAAGATCTTAGGATACATGGTCTTCAAAATATATTACACACCTCGGTTGATGAGAGTATAACAAGTAGGAAATCATCAAAATGAAATCTATATAACATTATTAGGCCCATCTTGGGTACTCAGAGTCCCTATTATGATGATTGTTCTACCTTCATATCATTACATAAAATGTTTTTCTATCACATTTCCAATATTGACATATAAAAGTGGAGATATAGATTCAACCACACTAATATAAATTATTGATTTCAAGGCATCAAGGGAACCAAACCATATATGGATTATATGTAAGTCACACATACTCGGTAGAATGCAGCTGCATGTACCTCCTCAGAACTCTAGGGTTTCTACAATGATACACATTCACTTACTTGACTTATGAACAGTAGGGAAGTTATATTATCTAGAGTACTACATGAATTAGGGGTTAACTTGGTTAATTGCCATACCTAAATGAAGATGGGTAGAAATGAGAAAATGTCACTATGATATAATACCACTCAAGTACTAGATAAATTGAAAATCCTAAATGATTTTTGAAAGGCTACATACATACAAAAATCCAATTTTTGGACAGACAAAGGATATATCATCATGAGGGATAAAAAAGTGATATATTGTTGTTGGAACCACTTTTTACCATAGTAAGAAATCCCAATTAAAAAATCCAACCAAAATTTTTATAGTATGAGATAGGGTTTAGGGTCTGATCTTCAAGAATCAATCCAAAACACAAACATGCAAACATGCATGAGATACACCCTTGAGACCTCCTCTTCCTCTAGAAGCACTACAACAACTCAAAATAATCTAAATCCATTCTAGTAACAATGGGATCATGTATTTATAAGTGAGGGAGCAAATTGCAAAATACCCCCTAAACACTACCCATTGGGCTCCCACATCAACCAAAAGGACAAAAACCACACTCGATTCACGTGCATCAGACATCAAAAATATAGATCAGGCTTGCTCTCTATATGAATTGGGAAATGAAGGACCAATGTAAGGAGACCTTAATCATGCCCTTGGGAAATCAACCCAAAATGGATACTCAGTTGATTTTTCTAGCTCCCAAGTTCGCAACAAGTTTAGCAACTTGGCCCTACAACTTAACCTCTCTATCCCAACTCGGAGATGTTAATCATGCACTTTCCCCAAGTTCAACATGAACTATGGACGATTCAACTACATACATTCCAAAAGCCTCACAAATTGATTGACTTTTGCCTAACTCATTCAAGTTCATGCACTATGAACCCATAATTAGTTAGCAAAACTCTGTCCAATGATACCCTCCAAGTCACTAACAAACACAACTCGAAATCATTCAATTTTAAAGAAAACTTAATCAAGATCTCCAAACTCCAAACTATGTGTACTTAACATCAACCTAGACATGCATACACATATTCACTCCTCAAAATACTAAGGTTTCATATATGCACACAAGCATCAAGACTAACATGTAAATACATATTCTATCTCATTTTGTAGCATCATTACATATTTAAAATAAAACCAATACTAATTTCAATGAATCATGCAGTTAGAGCAAATAAATTGATATTGGGATAAATCTAGGTTTACGATATCACAAATATCCTCTCCTAATATGTTTTTACTCCGAAAATCCTAAAACATACATGGATACTTCCTACACATATTCTTCCCTAACCCCATTGTGGCCTCCTCAACACTACATTGGTGTCTCTCAACCTACATTATCACTACATGTATCTTTCTCAAATTTTGCATCCAAGTGTATAAGAAAATAACTGACCCTTGAACATAACATACATCTTACATAATTTATACTTCACTAGCTATATCATCTTTCTTGTACCTAGATGACACTTCCTCAACATTAAAACATAAAAATTTTGTGCAATATGCTCAACTTTAGAAGAAACTCCAATATTTAGGAAGAGTTTTGAAAACAGTCAATGATAGAAAAGGTCCCATATACCTACGAGAATGATTACCCTTCTTTTTGAATCTCAAGACACCCTTTTAAGGACAAACTTTGAGATAAATGTGTCCAAATAGAATTCTAGATGTCTCTTATTATCATATGACTTGTAAGGAGCGGGACTCGAGAGGGATGGACTCCTTACTTAATTGAGGAATAAACCTATTCAATCCCAACACATTAACAAGTATGATGGATTAGATTTATATTTATTTCTCAAAATTGTAGCATACAAGAAACATGAACATGTAGCAGTGAAAAAATCACAATTATTTATTATCTAAAAATAACTTATTCACATTGTTCCTTGTCCATCGAGGGTGACGTGAGATACAATAGAATGTACAAATTGAACTTATACAAAAGGAATGATTGTAGAGGGAAAACTAGCTATCACAAATTATTCTCAAAATTCCATTTTGTGGTGTACGTTCCACCTAAGCCATCTTCCCCCTAATAATCCTATATTTAGTTCAGTTTGGAACAACACCTCAAAAGAGGAAATAAAAGAAAATATGTGTTAGTATAAATTAATTATGTGCAAAAAAGAAACAATTAGGCATTTCATTGAAATAAGTAAAACAAGTACAAAACTATAGGGGTTCGACATAACTCAGGACAAAGTTCATTCAAGATAGTATCCATTCCAATAGATGAGATATTTAATATATTAAGAAAACATTATTAAATTAGAGAAAATTTCCGTAAAACATTTTAATAATTTCAAAATAAACAACCATGCATGCAAACAATCACAGACTAATTATTATTTAAGCAGGGTTGTGACATCAAAGTATCTCATGCCCAAGTGTCATTGGAAAGCACAACCTCATTGGAAATAGCATTCCCATGTATACAAAATAGTGTAAAAGCACACTCAATGTAGAAAAAGTGTGCCCTAATGTATGGTTGTAGAGAAGTACATGTACTAATAAAGATATTAGTCTAAGCCATGCACAATATGGAATACAAGTATAAGTTTCATCAATTCTATTTCATTTTCAAGTAAAACGGATAAGAGCATCCATTAATATCATATTTATTTCAAGATGCCATCATTCAATTTAGATCTACAAATGACATTGACCAAAAGATCTCATTATCTTGATTTATAACAAATATTTTTGACATAGTTTTTGGAATTACCATAAGAATTTATAAAATTCCTAGTTATAAAACTAACAGATGCAAGATCTAAAATATGTCTATATAGAATCATTACAATTTTAGGATTCCAAAACCTATTTTATGTATTTTTCTAACTTATAAATAATTGGTTATGCTTCTTATAAGACAAAACATTTTTAGGATTGTATAAAACAAACTTGATGTCAAAAGACTATTATACCCCTACATCATGCATCACCATATTGACTTGTGAGACAGTTAATCGGTCATTTACACTATTAAAACTTGCTTGACTATCCACCAGAAGAAACAAGAAGACCAATTAATCCTTATATGATTTACAAAATTCAAAATAATGTGAGGGAAGACTAGACAAAGCACGATCACTGATCTCCCCTCTTATCATTACTGCGATAGACATGGATCCAGAAGGTTTTCAGAATCCTTTTACAATATAATGGGAATGTTATCGGGGCAATGCGAGTTTTATCCTAGTCACCTCAACAGGCATGGCTCCATCAAGATTCTACCATCATTCTACAAGATTGAGGCAACATCATCGAGGCACTTTAGTTCTGTCTAGGGTTACTAGGACCAAACTGGATCACTGGATACAATCTTAAGCTGGTTGACACAAAAATAAAATCCTTAATAGAGAGTTGATATACATGTTTATATAAAAGAAACAACATTGGAAGTGTGATGTAAAAAAGTCCCCTCGTAACAATATAGGGACAAAGGATTATCTCTGTAGGAACTTGTTGAGGGATACTTTGATCAAAAAGGGACCTTGGTTTCTACTATCAACCTAACTCTAGCAACAACAACAAGCTATAGATCAAAAAAAGGTATGTTGTCCTCACAAAAAAGCCCAACCAAATTCAACGCCTCTAATTCCATCCAGGATGGTGCTCCCTAAAGTAATTTCCCTCAAACTGATAGGAGACCATGAGAGAATTAAATGACCTTTTTGATACAATAGGGTTGGTTGAGAGGGTTGCATATAGGTGGGAAAAAATAAAAATGGGTAAAGGTTCACTCGGCCTCCACAATTCTAACAATAGTAGTGTTGTTATGGGTCATCAGGTAATGTGGTTAAGAAAGGAGGGGTAACGATATGGAAAGACTAGGGGTTTAGGGATTTCTTTTTGGTGTGGACTTGGTAGGAAAATATATATCAAAGATGCAAATTCACACAAAGAAACCTTTGAATATAAAATCATGATGAGATATGAAGATTGGTTAGGTAAATAAAGAAAAAGAGAACCATGTTTACTACGTGCCCCAACCCAGTCGTTGTCTCAAGCTTGAAGACTAGTCAATAGACCTCAGATTAGGCTCAAAAAAGCACACCACATGAGCACTAATATGCAAAACCAAATCATAGTGTGACACGTTGAAAAAATTGTGGAAATATATCTAATGTTAATAAATAAAATTCATTATTTTCTTCTTCTCTATGTTATTTGAGGCAATAAACATATCAGATTAATATGAAAATTGACAACCTCATTAATATATATATTTTTACACAAATATTAATTTCCAGTTTTGGTAATGTTTATTAGGTCATATAAATTATTTGAGTCCCTTTTACAATTATATTGTTATTTTCTTATATAATTCCTATAAGGCAACTAGATTTATCCAACTGAAATGAAATTCGATAAGTAGCCTGATTATTATGTGTATAATCTTAATTCATAATCTATATCCAATTTTAATATCATACACCAATTCATCTATAATATTAGTGAATATTTGTATTATATAAATAAATAATAATATAGTTATTAATTGGTTACCATGTTAGGAAATTATGATTCTTTTGGGACTAAACATTTTTCTTAAAATCCTATATCCATTTGTTATCAATATTTTACTCAAGTTTCCACTTTTGATAGTTTTAACATATAAACCATGACTTTAAGGTGAAGTAATATTATGTTGTATTTATCTATTTTTGTAATCATTTAATCCCTAATTTTCATTTTTTACCCTTCCTTCTTCATATCTAGTTATACAAAAGTTCTAAAGAAGCATTACTAAACTAAAATATATTATAATGGTAACAATAATATAACTAGCAGTGGCCAAACCGGGAATGGGTTGAAGCCTACCCCAACACCACGGTGGAAGTGCTGCCAAGAGTGGCGTCTGATCACGCGGCAATTCTAATTAAAACCAACCACTGCCGGAAGTCCTACACCCAGCATCTCAAAATGAGAAGCACGTGGACAAAACGGGAGACTTTCCCGGTCTTCTTCCAGGAGCAGTGGAACGCCAATGAGGAGTTCACTACAGCAACGGACAAATTTATGCAAGCTACAGGCAGATGGGACAAGGAGGAACGCAATAAAGAAAGAAAGCATAAGAATTTTTTGCTAGCAGCTTTAACCAAGAAGCAAGGTGAGATGAGCATAAATTTTTTAGCCGAGCTGGATGAGCAAATCGAAGCTATCCAATGCGAATATATGGATATCCTTGCGAAAGAAGAAGCTAAATGGCAGAAGAAGGCAAGGTGCGATTGGTTAAAGTTGGGAGACTCAAACACCGCCTACTTTCAAGCACTGGTTAAAGCGAAGAGACGGAAAAATGTTATCTCTAAGCTGAAGAACAAGGGGGGCGATTGGGTGGAGCAGGAGGTGGAACTAGAGGCTCTTATCAATAACCATTTCAAGACATTATTTATTGATGACAGACCAACTAGATTATGCCCATCCTTGAATCAATATCCTGGTGTTTTCCAAGGGGGGTCGTCAGACACGGTCCAACATATTGGCAGTCCCCCTACTGAAGAAGAAATCCTTGAAGTTCTAAGCCGCATGAACCCGGTGAAGACCCCTGGCCCTGATGGGATTGATGTGGGGTTCCTGCAAAAGAACTGGAATCATATCAAGAAATCTTTACATTTAACAATTCTCAGGTGTTTTGCAGGTCATCAGATACCTCTACAGATGGAGAAATCTACACTTGTCCTAATTCCAAAGACTAATACCCTGGAGTATTGCAATCACCTCAGGCCTATAGCCCTAAACAATGTGAGCATGAAACTACTCTCCAAAATCATAGTGGAGCGCATTAAACCGTTCCTTGGAAATTGGATCTCGCCCAGCCAAACAAGCTTCGTACCAGGCCGACGAATCACAGACAACATTATTTTACTACAGGAGGTGATCCATACTATGGGAACTAGAAGAACGGGGCAGAGGTGTATGACGTTAAAACTGGATTTTGTAAAGGCCTACGACCGGATGTGCTGGGATTTTATACATGACACTCTCCAGAGAACACCTATCCCACCTTCCCCCATCATTGTGATTATGAACATAATAACCAGTGGAGAGATAGCCATCTCGTGGAAAGGGAAATTATTGTCGTCGTTCAAAGCATTGTGGGGGGTCCGTCAGGGAGACCCATTGTCACCATATTTGTTCGTTCTATGTTTAGAGCGTTTGAGCCAGGATATTGGGAAAATGGTAGAGGAGGGAAGCTGGATGCCACTGCGTTTCACAAGAAGGGGGCCCTATCTAACACATCTATGTTTCGCAGATGATATTACCTTATTCAGTGAAGCATCAATAATACAAGCAAAAGCGATTATGAGGTGCATCAAGAGATTCAGAGAGGTTTCTGGCCAAATCCTTTCCCCTGAGAAATCATCGGTGCATTTTTCAAAAAATACAGATCACGCACTAAGACGGTGAATCTGTAGAGCACTTCGTATGCAAGAAACGGAAGAGTTAGGTAAACACTTCGGGGTTCCGATACTCCACAAGCGAGCGAACAAAGCAGTATACCTAAATCTCCTCAACTCCATTGATTAACGCATAAGTTCGTGGATGACTCATACATTATCCCTCACCGGTAGATCCACTCTGGCTCGATCGATGCTGAACTCCATGCCTACATGCATTATGCAAACAAGTCAGCTACCGATATCCATTTGTGATAGCATTGATAGAAGCATCTGTAATTTCATTTGGAGTGGGTCAAGCGCGAGCAGTAGCCTCAGCCTTGTTGCTTGGAAGAAACTGATAGCTCAAGTACATCACGGTGGTTTGGGTATCAAGCCAGTGCGGCTCCAAAATGAAGCGCTTCTTGCCCGTAACATTTGGGAGTTCGTCACAAAAAAGGCGAGCGGATGGACAGAGATCATGACCAGAAAATACACACACCACAGGGAGGATGGTAGATCAACGGGGTCTCGGCTGTGGAAATACATTGTGGACAAGAAGGATACTGTGTTGGAGAGATCAGCAAAAGCTGTTCTAAATGGCAAATCGACCTCAGTGTGGCACGAAAGATGGGTGGAGGCGAGGTGTGCTCCCTACTTAAAACTGGGATATATAGTACCTGAGGATATTCTGGACCTGCAGGTCAGCTCCTTAGCACCTGACGGTAATTGGGATGGGGAGTTTATCAAGTTCTGGTTCACGAAGGAGTCTGCAAGCTCTATATTACAGATGCTACCCCCGATTCCAAACGGGAGGAGGATAACTGGTGTCACCTTGATGACATTCATGGCTGTTTCCAAACCCAGAACTACTACAAAAAGGTGTTAAACGAAGCTTGTATTCGTACTCCAGGGAACTGGACTACATTATGGAAGCTACCTATTCCACAGCGCACAAAGGTCTTTTTATGGAAAGCCCTACATGAAGGCCTGATGACGAACTCGAACCGAGCCAGGTGCGGTTTTACAGAGGACTATAGATGCCCTATCTATGGTCGTGCTGAGGAGTCCACACTGCATGTCCTTAAGGACTGTCATTTCGCACAGCAGGTGTGGCGTGCCATCTCTAGCAGCCACAACTTACATTTCGAACCAGGAGAATCTACTGTTATATGGTTCTCAGAACCTGAAGAACAACACAGAAGCAACGATCAGATCAGTGTGGTTCGCTAATACTGTTGAATACTTGTGGCAACATAGGAACAAGCTCATTTTCAATGGAACCCACAATCCACTGTTGATATGTGCCCAGATGATAGCTGCAAAAGTCAGGCAATCCCGACATGCGTTCCAGACCCAGTCATGCCCACAGAAGAATCTGTCAGCTGCCAGTTGGTCACCTATACCTCATAACACCATCAAGGTCAATGTGGATGGATCAGTAAGGAAAAGATGCAACCAAACTGCTACAAGTTTTATTGCTAGAGATGAACACCACAGATGGATTAGAGCGGGTGCTAAAATAGGAACGGGCAACCATGTCCTAGAAGTTGAACTCATGGCTATCTGTAGAGGCATCGAAGCTATGATTGACAGACCAGAGGAGCTGATAATTGAATCTGACAGCAAATTAGCCTGCGACTTGCTGAACTTCAAGCACAACGGCATGCCTAAATATAATATATTCCGACAAAGAGTTGCAGCGTCCAAAGATATGAAGCCGACCATTCTTATCCGGTACGTCAAGCGTGACGCTAATGTACTAGCAGACCTCCTTGTTAAATGGTCGGTTAGGCATGTAACTGACTCCATAGATTGGGTCGAATGTCCAGAGTTCATCCCATCAGAGCACTGGAGTGGACAAAGGACGAACCTTCCCGTAAATAGTTCCTCTAGTTTGCCTGTACCGAGAGCAGGATGAATAAGATTTTCTCGGTGACCCCAATATATATATATATATATATATATATATATATATATATATATATATATATATATATATATATATATATATATATATATATATATATATATATATATATATATATATATATATATATATATATATATATATATATATATATAACTAGCACCTATTTATGACATTACCCTAATTACTTACATTAAAGCCTCAAATAGAATAAAAATATGATTAAACACTTTTTCCTAAATTTCTAAACATCCTTTTTTACTCTAAGGTAGGAAACAAATATTATGTCCAACTTTATTAAAATGCATAAGACAAGGGAGTATTAGGCCGGATACCTAGAGTTGTCTATGTTATGGCATTCCACCCCTTAAATATGATTTCTTCCCTAAAATTCAACCATCGATAACCTAGTGTATTGAGTCACCTATACTCTAAGGTGAGACTAGTCAGTCCAAACATCATGTATCCACTAGTTTTCTCACCCCATATATTGAATAAAGGAGATAAACCAAAATCCTAGGGTTCTCTAAAAATATTGTACTTATTAGGGTTACCTATATTTTGATGGTAGTTAAATTTTATTTTTACTAATTACATTTTATTCAATTGAATTTTCAAATTTAGACATGGAATTTCTATTGTTTGCTCAAGCCACTAATCTTCCACTCCATAAATATGATTTAAAAGGATTCCATAAATATGATTCTGATACAGTCACATATATTCAAAAATAGGCTTAATTGAAAATTTTCATCTATTTTTTCATTTTATCGGTGCCAAACGGGAACATGATATCAAAACTATTAATATATATATAGTATTATCTTGATTAGAAACAACAATATTTAAAAAATATATCATGTTATATATTTATCATTACCATTTTTATGCATTAGCATTTTTCTTAACACATTTGATAATCCATTATTAACATTATGGTGTATTTCATGTAGTCTTATGAAGCTATGTTAGTTCACTAATTAACTACACATGTGTATATGACCATATTATGATTTATGAGTTTCATTTCTGCTTACTTGATTTGTTTTGTAACCATATGGGTACCAGATGTAAATTCATTATTTTAACATTTGAACATCTTTAACTTACTTTGTAGAGTATAGTTATCCATAGAATGAGCCTAAAAGAAAGAAAGGGTAAATGGGTCATTCAAGTTCAACCTTTTGGAAATAGTTTTACTAAAACCCAAATTAGTATCCTTATTTAGTTACGAACACTACCTTATATAATTTGAGATTTTTTTTCAAAAATCAATTTAACTATTTGTATAGCATTCACAATGGTCAAATTATTCATGTTTACATGTTTACCTTATCCAGTTAGTAGTTATATTATTTTGACATTAATTAGGTAAGTTACTAAAGAGTTATCTAATGCATTCATTATTAAGTTTAGGCATCCATGAATTGGGATTACAATCTTAAAGACAGAAGGGTACAAGACTCCAACCCTTTGAAGGATAAATATATAACTACTTAAAATAGAAAATGGGGGTACATCAACTAAGACATGTATACCTTGCACACCATTTTACTCATTACTCCATACTTAGTTCTACGGTTTCATGGTTGACCTACAGTTCAGGGACACATATCTAAATTGTTTTCTTACTACCTAAACTTCACATGTTGGTGACTTGGTTCATGAAATCATAGATAAAATCTTGAAACATTTCTTTTGTACATATTGTATAATTAGGAAGATTAGTTTAATGATGAAAATTTGGTGTAAAAAAATTGGCACCAGAGTGAATTTGAGAACCAACCAGCAACATTCCACCATGTCCTACCTATATTGACTATTATACCACTACTTCATTCCACCAATAGATTCTAGCACTTCAAACATCTAGTAGGGTAAGTTCTCTCTCATATAGAATTGGAGAGTGTAAATATTGTTCTTATGACACTAAAATACTACTAGATACCAAGGTAGAGATATTTGGGAAAACTTTATTGAAGTAACTCTATATTGTAGGCATGGCCTTACTAATACTAAGGGAGTTAATTCAAGTAATTGGTTCATAAAAGGAGGTATCTTATACTAAAACGTAATCTGGAGTACAAGGGTTGTTATCTGAGCATACTCATTCTCAAGGAAACCATAATTGGGAGCATACTTGTAAGGAACCTGAAAGGAGAGTTTAGGTTAAAACTAGGCTTCACATAGTTCAGTCTATCCAAGGTAGTCTAAAACCCATAGTGGTTTAATTGACGATCCAATAAGTTTGGAGTTGGGCACTAATAATTAAAAATATTAGCTCATACATAGGTAGTG
Organism: Alisma plantago-aquatica; assembly: GCA_963693085.1. NCBI lineage: Eukaryota > Viridiplantae > Streptophyta > Magnoliopsida > Alismatales > Alismataceae > Alisma > Alisma plantago-aquatica. Next base: position 1,164,246,985 of record OY856413.1, on the reverse strand, counting down.
CTCTATTAATTAATGAGATGGTAGGGGTAATTGTGGTTAGCATTGGTTGAGTCATTACCATAGAGATGGTCAGTGAAAGAACAAGTTAAGCTAGATTGTAACCCTAATAAGTATCCCATAACTCATTTAAAAACTCTCAGAAGTCCCTATAGTTACTCTGACTACTTCACAAGGCATATCTATATGAACAAGATTTGATAAGTTGAATTGTTCAGTTCATCCATAGTAAAAGCTCTGATACATATTATAAGGAGTGGGACCTAAGAGGGGTCCAATACTTATTTAGTTGAGTAATTAGCCATCCAATTCAAACACACTAAAAAGTAAGATGGATTGGGTGTTTTTATTTAATTTGCAAAGAGTAATATACAAGCAGCATGAACATATACACAAAAAAATCACAACTATGAATTCTATTAAAATTATCTATTTAGATTGTACCTCATCCATTAAGAGTTCAATGACATACAACAGAAGCCACTAACTGAACTTATACAAAAATTTCAAAATTCTACTTCCTGCTACATGCCCCACCTGAGTTATCTTCCTCTAACAGCTTTCTATTGAGGTGGGTTAGGAACAACATCTATAAAGAGGGAAAAAAGAAAGTATGTGGCAATATAAGACGATATGTGAAAAATAGAAACAATTCGGCATCTAATAGAAATTACTAATACAAGTAGAAAAATCCCAAAGAAAAGGAGTTCAACAAATTTAGGTAGTTCAAGAGGAAGTTCATATAAGAGATTATATATGTCAAATAATGAGGTATTTAATGTATAAATAAATCATTATCATTTCACACAAAGATATCTTCAAACATTTGGATAATATCACAATAAAAAAAGTGCAAGCAACACTCATGGATTAAGATTATTTAAGCTTGATTAAGACACCAAAAGATCTCATTCCAGAGTGTGAGTGTAAAAAATGTGCCATGGGTGGAAATAGTGTGCTCCTATATATAAATGAGTGGAAAATCACATTTCATATAGAAACAGAGTGCCCTTATGTATGGTTGTATATAAATACCACTACTATAAAAAAATATTAATCTAAACCATGCACAATAGAAGGCAAGTATAAGTTTAATCAATTTCATTCCATTTCAAGTAGAAAGGACAAGAAAATACATATATATATCAGATTTAGGCCAGGATACCATAATAATGAATTCAAATTTCAGTAATCAATGAGAGAGAGTATCATATTTAAAAAGTTACAAGAGTTAAGAAAAAGATAAACATATTTATAACAGAAGCCTCATGTGGGAAACTATATTTGTATTCATTATATTGTTCAAAAGAAAATGAGTGGATACACATACCTTATATTTAGTCCTATAGAATCTAGGGTAAAGTCATAGGTCCTCATCAAGGTACCAAAACACCTAGCCATAATCACATATAAGATTAGCATTAAAAATCTAGTAAATATTCAAATCCTAAAAATAGTTTTCAATCTAATCAAAATAGGTCCATAACCCACACTAATCAACATATCACAATAACATGATTTAAGATCATGTTTTGTTAATTTTTTATATTATGATATTGAGTTATGAAATTATTTGGATTAATGTCTTAAAAGAGTTTTATAAGAAAATTCCAAAAACCAACTTTGAACCAAATGGGTTCAGGTCTAGAAATCACAGCAAATGAAAGAAATCAATTTCATGATTCCAAACATAGTCACAATATACTCTGACTTTTTGAAAATGTCGCGTTTAAAATGGAATTTTTTCCTTATACGTATGAAACTTATGAATAAATCTAATTCCTGAATATTACGATTTATTCCCGTATTATTTGATGTTTTCTTGCATTCTATACTTTTTTTCCCGTATTATACTGATTAAGACTCCAACTGAGTTTGAGACTATAAGTGCATATATATATGTGTGTATATGTACATGTATATATGTGTTTATGTATGTAATATAGATATGTATATGAAGTTAATAGTTATATATATATATATATATATATATATATATATATATATATATATATATATATATATATATATATATATATATATATATGTATATATATATGTGTGTGTGTGTGTGTGTGTGTGTGTGCGCGCGCACAATACATATGTATATTTATATATGCATAACATATATGCAATATATATGTATGTAATATATGTATGTATATGTAAGTAATAGCTATAAATATATATATGCCATATATATGTATATTTATATATGCATAACATATATATACATATACTATATGCAATACATATATATCCTTCAATTTTTTCACAACTTTCCCATGAATAGTTGATTGTACTTTTACCCTACGTTGACTAATTTTTATCTAAATTTCCCACATAATTGTAAAATTCTAAATTTTTCAACTCAACCGAAAGTATCACAAATACCGAATATGTGAATATGATTCCAAATACAATTTTATTTGATTTTATGAATTATGAATATATAATTATGATGTATATAAATTAAATATATTTATGGGAATTTTTATAAAATTGACTTACAAAATCATTAGGTGTAGGATCTAAAACAAATCTAGATACAATCCTTACAATTTTAGGAATTTAAAACCCCTTTTATGTGTTTCTCTGACTTATAAACAATTATTTATGATTTTTGGAATATGAAGTATTTCTTGGATTTTATAAAATTAATTGACGTCAAAAGACCATCATACGCTTGCATCATGAATCACCAACTTGATGCCTGACATGGTTAATTGATAAATTACACAAGACTAAAACTCGCAAAGCTATCTACAAAATGAAATATGGAAATACCAATTTACTCTTATATGCATGAAAAATATTGAAATGATGTCATGGAAAATGTGACAAAGAACCATCAACAACTCTATTCCTCTCACGGTCATGACATTCATGGCTACATCAAGTACCGAAATTCTTCTACATGATCGATGGAACACTTAGGGAAATGTGAATTCTGACTTAGTGATTGCGATAGACATGGCTCCAGTAGGTTGTTGGAATCCGTCTAAGATGAAATGCCATTGGGGAAATGCCATTTCTGACCATAATAACTAGGACAAAAAAGGATCTCGAAAGACAAATCTGAGGGGGTTGACGTAAAATATAACCCTTAAGAGAGACCCATTCTGTAGGTTTTATAGAACTAGAAAGACTGGAAGACTAAAGTGAAATTGGACATGCCTTGCAATATAGAGAAATAAGATGGTTGGGGAATGTTACTTACCTCCTTATGAACTCTTCTAGGAGTTCTCCATTCACCAAGGGACCTTGGATGCTACTGGATGCCTAGCTCAAGTGACCAACGCAAGATAGAGATCAGAAGGTTGGATGGAGTCCACGCCAACCAAGCTTGATGCCTCCAACCCAATCCAAGTGATTCCAAATGGAATTACCCTCCCTTGGATAGGATATTGGAAGGGAAGTCAATGACCTTCTTTATAAAGTTAAGGTTTGAAAGGGTTTCATGAAATTGAAATCAAAATGAATAAGGAGTAAAGGTTCCCTATGTCTCTGCACTCCTCACGGTAGCAATATTTTTATGGGGTATTCGATAATATGCATAATGAAAGATGGGGTAATGATGGATACTTTTTTGTACACTCATGGTAGGAAAAGTAAATATCGATAGATGTGAAATCACATAATGAAACCTTTTTAGAAAAAAAATTGATAATATCTTAAGATTGGAGAGAAACTTTTGGAAAAAGACAATCATGTCAATGATGGCTTCCATCCTAGTCATTGTCTCAATCTACAAGACAAGTTACGAGCACTTGGATTCACATCTAAAGGCTCAAAAAGTTGCCACAAGAAAGTAGTTCTCTGCAAAACCACACTATAGCATGACACGCTGAACAATTGTGGAAATCTATCTAATTTTAAAATAAAATCCTTTACTTTATTTCTTCTTCTCTATTGTATTCAAGGAAATGAACATCATCTGACTAATATGAAAATTGAGAAATAGATTATTAAGATACTTATATTTTGATTCAACCATTATTTTCCGCTTCTATGAATGTCTATTGGGTCATATAATTATTTAAGTTCCTTTAAGGCTTGTCTTGTTATTTTCTAATATTTCCAAAAAAGCAACTTGCATTATCCAATCAAAGTGAAATTTGACATGTAATTATGAGATGTATAACATCCTTTTCTTATTTTGAGATAGTACATCAAGTTATCTAGCATATTGAGTTTTATTTGTATTGTTTAAGTAGACATTTATATAATTATTTATTGGTTATCATGTTTGGAAATTATGATTGTTTAGGGTTTATCTATCCACTAAAAACATTTCTTAACAATTATGTATTTGTCATTTATAAATATTTTACTTAAGTTTCCACTTTTGACAGTTCAAAGTAAAAAAACCTTGACTTGAAGGTGAACTAATCTTTTCTTCTATTTATCTCTTCCTTATACTAATTTAGTCCCTAACTTTTATCGTTGACTCAACCTTCATCACATGTATTTATGGGAAAGATCTATAAAATCAATTTAAATATATTAAATATTATGTAACTAACCCTTATTTGTAACATTACTATAATTACATACATTTTAGACCCCAATACGAAAATTATTAGTTAATAGTATATTTCTAGACATCTAAACATTTGAATATACTCTTAGTAAAAAGTATATTTTGGTCAACATTATTAAAAAACACAAGGTAAGGGAGGCTTAGGTTCAATACATGTAGTTGGGTATGTTAAACAACCTCTATATATCATGTTCTACCTTCAACTTATTCTTGATCTTTTTATCTTTTTAGTCATTTGGTACACTAAGTTGGATCCAAAACCTAATCTCTCATGTCATACAAATAGGTATGCTAACTACAAAGCCTATCATATAGTGATTCGTATGGTACCTTATCTATACACCTTTGTTAGATTTTGTTTAATGTAATTCTATCAAACTGTGGTGAACATCCTAGATACTAAGGAACTTAAAAACACAAGATCTTACAACATCTATACCATTATCTCTAAATAACCATATATTAATGGGTGAAAGGTTGTACAGAACTCTAGTTGTTCACCCAAATCTTACTTCAAATGATTTGAACTCCTGCCTATGAATTGAGGCCTTCTATGTGACACTTCAATTGATGTTATACCATGTAGATGAAATACCTTATAAATGTAGATTTGAGGGGGATTTCTTGCTACGAAGGAAGTTTTAATTGATATCAACTGAGTTGACTTAGTCATATGATCAACAACTACCCATATGGAATATTATCCTTTGACAATTTTAGTATTAATAACCACAAAGACTATGGTGATATGATCCATTTCAACATAGGTATAGGCAACAACTGCAACAACCTGCATGTTTATGATGTTATGCCTTCACTTGTTGACAACCTAGGAACTTGGAAAAAGAATCTACCATGTCACATTTCATTCTTGACCACCAATTTAGGTCATTCATATTTTGATACATCTATGATGCATAATGTACATGGAGGAGTGTGATTCTTCAAGAACCATATCTCTAAAACATTGGGTCATGGAATAAAATTGAACATATCTGACTAATGAAACCATCACGGTTTATTATCACCAAAGTCTCACTGCATGTTTTATAACACAATACCTATCCTTTGTTCATCTCTAATCTGTTGCACAAAAGTTCATATTGATACGCTACTATGCTACAAAAGCTTCCATAAAAAGATACTTCCACTTGAACATTCATCTGACAAGCAGAAACCAACACATTCCTCTATATGCTTGCATGGATTACACACGGAAATAATATTTAGAAGAAAAAAAGTTTTCTTTTTACTCCAACCATCACCCATGACATTACCCTTTTTAAGATCGTAATATAAAATAATTTTTTCTTGATCAACTCTAGACATATATTTTTCCTCATTTTTAAATCCTTATGCATAAATATGTACTTAAGACTCTGGTGTATCTAAAGACCTAGAACTTTTCCCCATCAAGTTAATGCTTATATATACTTAAAGACAATACAACTACTACCAACTCCTAATCATATGTTGAATCATTGTCCTCGTGATTCTTGAGATGCCTGAATGCATAAGAGATTATGTTCTTATCTTGCAGTAGCATACAAACCTAACCCTTTCTTAGAAGCATCATAGAAAAAGATGGAGTATTTACATTTCTATGATAAAACTAATACAAATTATGACATTAACTTCTCTTTCAATAATTGAAGGAAATGCTGACATTCTCAATTTCATGCATAAGGTACACCCTTCTTGGTTAGCATGGTCAACAATGAACACATAAAGTTGAAGTTCTTGATGAATCTTACATTATAACTATATAATCCAAGATAAATCTAAACTTCTATCAGTGTCTGTGGTGGCTGCAACTACAACGTAAATTTATCTTCTTTGAACGTAAACAAATTCCCTTATCATATAGAACATGACCAAGAAAAGATACCTCATTCATTCATAAATCCTGCTTGTGAAGCTTCATATACAATAAATGTTGTCCCAACAACTATAAGGCCATGTGAACATGATGATCATGCCAATCTCTATCCCTAGAGTTGATTAATATGTCATCTATAAATAGCACCACAAACTGATGTAGATACTGTGTAAACACTTTGTTCTTTAGATTTATAAAAGCTACAAGTGCAATGGTCAACCAAAATGATATATCCACAAACTCGCAATTACCATACCTAGTACTAAATATTGTATTAGGTATGTCATCTGCCTCAATATTCAATTCATAATACACATATATTAATTTGGTCTTCAAAAAGACTATAGATCCCTTCAACTGGTCAAACAAATCATCCCCCTTCCTAGGATTGTAAATGGGTACGGGTAGAGCTGCAAATCCATACCCTTTAAAAAACTATCACATGTCTACATTTTTGTACTCGCATACCAGTGGACCCACATACCCTTGGACCTGCATGTATGCGGGTCCACTAATGTGCATGCTTGGACCCAGACCCGTGTACCCGCTATACGTAAATAACTATGTAAATAATATCTTATTCATATCATACTTTACTAGTCCAACTTATATAATAATTGAGATTATATCATACTATAACTATAATAAGATTGAGTCTAGTCATCTAATTGAGAATTAATTATTCTAATCATAATCATGAACAACATATGTATACTTAAAATAAAATAGTAGAATTATATGCTACATAACTAAAACACTAAGAAGATGACTACAAATATGTAAACAATTAACTCAACTAATCTTCAATATAAAAAGTATTACATTATATAATATAACTATATCATGTTTACATCCTACACTATAACAATATCTCATTGTACTATAATATATAGGACATGTAATTTTTCTTACCTAAAAATATGATGTTACATAGAGAACTGCTTACCTGCATACCTGTACCACATAACCACTATTATTATGGGTACGAGTATGGTGTGGGCCTAGATTTTTATAATGCAAGTCCAGAACCAGAACCGGGCCCACTAAATTAAATAGGGTATGAGTATGGGTATGGCTAGACCTGCACCATACCCACACCGTTTACACCCCCTACCCCTTGCTAAAGGCCTCACTCTGTTCAACTACTAGTAATCTTTGCAAAACCTCATGGAGACATCCTTCTTGTTTACAAATAACATAAGAGAAAAACAAGGTGACATACATGGATGTATACAATATTTGTTAAACAATTTCACAAGATGTGAATTTAACTCTTTCTTCTCATATGGTGCCATACTATGTTGTACTTGAGCTACACTTGCATACCAGGCACCATATTAATCTCAAAACAAATATATCTAGGTAGTGTCACACTCGGTCGTTAGGAAAAACATGATTGATCTACCATGACAAATGGAAATCCTCTATCTTCATACTCTTTACCTTGGTATCTGCAACATGTGCCAAAAAAGTTACATCTTTCCTTGATATCCTCTTTTCTATAGTGGCAGGTACCAAACATGTAGGAAAGATATTCCTGGGGATTAAGAGAGGCATTCACTCCCCCTCTCACATGCCCGTGATGGAGGCCGAACGTCCGGAGGGTGGTAAACCAAGGAGGCAGTTGGGATTCAAACCTAGGTCCCTTTGTTAGGGGACACTATGCTTGACCACTTGAGCCACTCCTTGTTGGCTAGAAAAGATATTCCTATCTCCTTGGAAATACAAAGAAATATCACCATATATAAACACTTCAACCTTGGACCCATAGTCCAAAACCACCTTATACTTCTAAAGGCTATTTATCCCTAGGTTCACACCACACACATGCATATCAACTGGAAAGAGATCCACTTGAATGTTGCGTCCCAATAAACAAAAGACAAAATATGGACACACTTCCATAAACATTGTAGGACACACCAACAAAGTTTTTGGAAATAATTCTCTTCAGACATACTACTAACAATTAAATTATGTAAAGATATCACCTCACTACTTATAAATAAATGTCTCATCCAATGCCAACAAAATGGTGATATGAAAGAAGATTAAGTAGCTAAGTCAAAATTAAAAAGCTCCATATTACCCACTATGACCCATTTCAAGACGACTACTTGAGGATGAGTCAAGGCATATACTCAAGCAGTTGCCTATACATGAACTTCATTCCTAGATATTGGTCCAAACAATGCTATTTATGATTCTCCTAAAACATTCTCGTTGAACTGATAGTAAACTCAACCTCTATTTTATGAATTCCTACAGCATTGGCTGTAGAACATACTGACATTCCCATATGGACCACACTAATAACATTGTCTATTCTCAAACTAGCATGAACTAGAGTGCTTTTTGTTTGAGACCTTTTAGTGTATTCCATTTTATGGCCTAGAAGACCATGTCATTGACACAAAACCCAAATGCATCACTCTAGAGGGAAGAAATCCTATGCATTTACCCTTACTAGGTGACAATTATTAGTGTGTCTGATTCCTCAACTCTAAATCTACCTATCTATTCTAAGATTGTTGTTGGTATTTCAATTGTGGCATCAAAATCTCTAGACTTGTAAAACTCCCATACTATCTACTATTGGATGGAGCTAACCTATTCCATACTCAAGTTATGATGAACCACTGAAATTCTCTCAATCCTTATCACTACTACAACAAAATTTGAAAGCTTCTCATGTGTTTGTGTACACGCCCACTGTAGCAAGTATGTGCTTATACCTTCAAAAACAACATGGAATCCTATTGTCATCTACGGTGAGAAAGTGAGGATACTTACCAATTAAATGAATTGAACTTCATAACTGTTGAATATCATCACCTATGACACAAATTCTCAAACTTGAACATCTTTTCTCACATTTATTATAATGGGGAGTACATGTTCTCAAACTCCTTCCATAAATCAACCTAACAAATCCCTCATTTGGTCCTCTTCTCTTCCTCTATAACCCAAAAAGGTCATTATTACCTTATAGAATATATATATATATATATATATATATATGGCTAAAAGAATTATGTACCTGAGTACATGTAGCTTGCATGTACCCATCTCCACTTGTGACGATTACAAAAGTATAAAAATAAATCCAACCTTATGGATGTGATGCATACCCCTTAGATAACGTGTGTATCAAAAATCACTTCAAACTAAGGTTCCTAGATCATCAATTGAAAGAATAAACATATTTTATAACCAACAGTAAGTTGCAAAAATTGCAGAAACTGTTGAATGAAATATTATTATATCTTATGATATACATGAGGTATGGTTGTGATATTTTAAAAACATCTAACCTATTGAATTTTGATTCAATCCATAAAGTTGGATCAGACAAATGTATTCCATATGTGTCATATTCATGGCTGGTACACATAAGTCGCATGTACCGATCGGTACACACTTCCTAACCTTTTTTGCGAAAGGGTGTCTGTCATTTTATTAAGTAATCAAATCATTTGCAACAAATACAAGGATTTGATCCTCAAAACCCTCCCCCACAAGGTGAGGATTAACAAAAGGACAGGCTGAGATGGCCAAGGCATGTGCTACTCTATTACCTTATCGTTTAATAAAACAGAAATTGAAAGAAGGAAACTATAGGAAAGATCAACAATCTCACGGGTGATGATGTCTTCATAGCCACGTCTGTCGTAGCCCTTCTTCACGACCACCACCACTAGCAAACAATATATCTCCACCACAATATCCATGTAGCCTTTCCTAAGAGCTAGCTGCATGCCGTGTAGGACAGCCATACCCTCCGCACTAAGCACTGAGTATGGCAGTTCTAATCGGCATTGGAAAGTCCACAAAAGTTGCCCGTCCTTGTCCTGTATAGCTACCCCGCAGCCATTTTCCTCCACTGTGAAAAGAGACACATCCATATTGATCTTCACGCTGGCCCTTGGTGGGCGGTGCCATGAAGCTTGCCCCGGTGTCGAGGGAGAAGAAGTAGCAAGTCCCACAGCCCCGTGGTATCGTGCATGGTCTGCAACCAGACTGATGTAACTAGCCACAAGACCCGAAAGATAGGGAGGGTGAACATCAAAAAGTTCTTTGTTCCTCGTTATCCATGCTACTCACAAAATAGTAGCACCCTCATCCTTTCTCCTGATGTCCACGTCGTCAAGTAATCTCCTCACAAAGGTCCCCATGTCATGAGCTCCCAACTGTCCAACCCAATCAAACTCACCCATCGCCCATATCTGTCTGGCAATATCACAGTGCATAAGTACATGAGAAGCATCCTCCCACTATCCGCAGTGATGGAAACCATCATTAGGTGTCACTTGCTTCCTCTGTAGCTCTGTCTTGGTGGGGAGGATGTTTCTGAGTGCTCTCCAGATGAAGTGCTTCAGTTTTGGCGGCCATCCCTGTTTCCATATTCTCTTCCACAACTCCATGTCTGCTCCATCTACTAAGTCCTCACCTGCTCGGATGGAGAAATAAGCACTCCAGACTAAAAACATCCCATTTCTCTCCTTTTCCCAATACAAAGTGTCCTCCTAATTCCGCTGTGATAGCGGTATGTTAAGGACTCTCCTGGCTATATGTGTAGGGAAACATGTCTCCACCGCCTCTCTATTCCACCTCTTCGGCCCCCTGCTAATCAAGTCACTCACCCATCTATACTCCACTAGTCCCTGAATCAAATATCTACTGATTGTGCCCCCCAAGTGTGGTATCCACCTATACTTATAGATATGTATATCTTTCTCATCCCCCACCCTCCACTTGATGCCATTCTTCACTTCCTGCAGCGCCCCCCATATACCCCTCCCAAGTATAGCTATGATTCCCCCCTAACTCCACGTGAAGGATAGATGAGGAATTGTAATATTTCTCCTTCAGAATCCGAGCAACAAGAGACACCCCATGTACTGCCAACCTCCACCCTTGCTTAGAGAGAGGTGCTTGGTTAAAAGCTTTCAGATCCCTAAACCCCATACACCCACACTCCTTGGGCTTGCACAGTCTTTCCCAACTCATTCCTCCTTAGAACCCCATCAAAACTGGGCCATCATAGCATGGATCTCATCAATATGTCCCTCTGGAAGCTTGAAAATTCTCACGAGATACGTAGGAATTGCCTGGATGACTGCCTTAATCAAAACCTCCTTGCCTAACCTAGATAAGAGCTTCTCCTTCCACCCTTGTAGTTTTTTCCACACTTTGTCCTGTATAGCAACAAAGACCTATTTCTTGGACCTCCCAACCACCATAGGAAGACCAAGATACTTCTCATGCTTATCCACCTTTCTCACATGTAGTCGATTCTTGATCAACTCCCTTCTTTCACCTGTGATGTTTGCACTAAAGGAAACCATTGTCTTCTCATAGTTGATTTTCTTCCCGGATGCCCTCTCGTATTGGCTAAAAATTTCAGCTAAAGCGGAGTATTCTTCTGAGGTAGCCCTTGTAAAAACAATGCTATCATCTGCAAAAAGTAAGTGAGTAATGTGTGCCACTCGTCTACAAATTCTTGTACCGTGAATTTTATTTTCCTGCGCGGCTTTTGACAGAGAAAAGGAAAGTGATTCAGTGCAAAAAAGAAAAAGATATGGGGAGATAGGATCACCTTGGCGAAGTCCTCTAGATAGTTTTGCAGATCTTCTCCTATTTCCCTTGTCGATGAACTTGTGGGATACTTAAGTCACACACTCCATAACCTTCTTCCTCCATATGACCGGCAGCCCCAACCTTCCCATGACCCCCTCCAGAAATGACCACTCGACCCTATCATACGCCTTGCTCATGTCCAGTTTTAGTGCCATAAGACCTTCTCTGCCCTTCTTACAGTTTTTCATAGTATTGAACAACTCATAAGCAACCAAAGAATTATCTGTGATCATCCTTCCTCCTATTAAAGCACTTTGGTTCTCAGAAATAATCTCATTCATCGGCGGTTTGATTCTATTAGCCAGGACCTTGGTAATAATCTTGTAGGATACATAGCATAAACTTATAGGCCAATATTCATAAAGTCAGATCGGGTTGTTTGTTTTTGGAATGAGGACTATATCTGTATCATTGATTTCTGCAAGGCCAACCTCCCCTCTCCACCATTTAGAAATAAAGGACAACATGCTACTTTTAATTACCTCCCAGAATTTTTGGTAGAAGATTGCTTCATCCCGTCTGGTCCGGGTGCTTTATTCAGATGCATTTGTTGGAGAGTTTTCCACACCTCTGCCTCTGTGGGAGCCTTATCCAGATCTGAAAAAAGAGACTCATCAACCACCCATGGCATGCCTTCAAGGAACTCATCCATCCCAGATGGGTTTGAACTAGAGAAGAGAGAATTGAAATATGAAGAGATGATTTTAGCAATGGAATCCTCCTCGGTGTGCCAACTCCCATCCTCCTTAAAGAGCTCTTCTATGTTATTACGACACTTCCACTAGATAGCTTTATGATGAAAGTACTTTGTATTCCTATCCCCATCTCTCATCTCATTAGTCCTGGCTCTAGCCATCCAAAAGCTCTCTTCCATCCGTTGGAGATCTTGTAGTTCTCTTGCTAGCGACTCGCATTCCCGTAACCTATCATTAGATGGTGGTATGTTCTGAGCAAGACCAAGCCTCTTTTCCATCCTCTGTATTCTCCACTTGATGTTTCCAAAATTATCCGCTACCCAGCCAGTTAGCTTCACAGCACAATTATCCGTCTTCCCCTTGAGCCCCAAATCCTGATTGTTGTCCCATGCTTGTGTAACAACCTCCTTACATTCCGATGAAGATATCTAGAAGGTTTCAAATCAGAACATCCTATCCAATTGTCTCCCTCCCTGGTTCCTCTGCTCATCCCATAAAAGTATCTACCCATGGTTATAGTTGAGGATAGGAAAATTCTTGATCTTCTTTATGTTGAAAATATCACACCATTTTCTATCCACCAAAAACCTATCCAGTCTTTCCAGAATCAGATTACTAGGCTACTGTCCTCTCCTCCATGTGAATTTATTACATGTGGATCCCAAATCAATCAGTTGACATATGTCAACGGCCTCTCTAAACTTGCGCATCTGCCACTCATTCCTTGGTTGTCCTCCCTGCTTCTCAGTATGAGCAAGAATATCATTGAAGTCCCCTCTGAGAACAATAGGAAAACTCATCTAAGCACAAAGTTCCTCCATCAGTCTCCATGTATTATGTCGCTCAAGTGTGGCTGCCCATCCATAGATCCCCACAAAACAGAAGCAATCCTGGATGTCCTCCCTCCCCACCACTACACTGATGTGATGGTCAGAGAAAGACTTCACAGAAACATCCTCCCCCCTCCACCACAACCCCAACCCTCCCGCCCTTCTTCTACTGTCAACACCAAATCCCGCATTGAACCCACATTTCCTCCTCACAACCTATGGATCTCCTCCTCTACACATATTCTCCATCACAAAGACTATGCCAGGCAACTCTGTCCAACACCTCCTCCTAAGAGAGTCTACCGTCCTAGGGCTGCCCAGACCCTGGACATTCTGGCATAGTGTTTTCATGGCTCTTCACGGGCCTAGACCTCCCCAGTGCCCGCTACTACTATGTGATTAGGCTCACACTGAACCTCAACCCTTAAACACTCCCCCCCAGTCCCATCTCACCTTCCATGACCCCTTGTATCTCCTCTCCCCCCTCCTCCTCTTTCCCCCTTCATGTTTCTTCTGCCTCAACATGTCCTCCCCGTCCAATCCTACTTGGCGTGACCCCAGCCTTGTAAACCTTTGACCCTTACTACCCTTGCCCCTTCCCCCACCAACCTTCCTGCCATAGTGTGTCTTCCCCAAGGAAAGCACCCCTACCACCTTATCACCCGCTCCCCCTTCCCTCAAACTCCCTTCTTCTTCATTCACAAGCTTGCTCAACCCCATCGTAGAGATAGAGATATCTCCCCCAGTGACCTTCCCTCTAAGAGCATGGGTTTCAGCATTCCCGACCTTCTGACCTGCATCGTTGGTCTACATCACAGCTGAGCTCCCCTGAATTGTTCTTCCTCCCAGTATGTGTGTCTCTATACCGCCCTCCCTTTCTACCTGTGTTACTGCACTGTCCACATGATGTGCCCCTTAGTCCACAAAGCCACGGCCACTGCTATACTGGCCAGCACAAGATGTCTTCCGTCTTGTTTCGTTCTCATCCTGCCAGGGGCCGGTGTCCTCTCCCCCCGCCCGCTTGATGAAGATCTCTTCCAGGTCTATCATCACAACCGATTCAGCGGACTCACCTTCCTCCTCTTCCCCCTGTTGGCCCACCTTGGCGCTTGGGTGAGTGTTGCCGCCGTCCTCCCAGTGCATCTGCCCCCTGACTTGGTTCAAGAAACAGTAGGTTTGGAGGTGAACTTCAACTCCTTAGTCGTGCACTCCCTTCCCAGAAGCTCTTCCTTAATCGGGAGGTTCCATCATTTCGTCGGGGAAGCTTTGATCCATGGTCCCCATCTCCTCAAGGTCATTCCTTCCTCTTCCTCATCCTCCTCTTCTTTGTGGTCCTTCTCAAGGTGACCCATTACACCACATAGGTAGAAAAAAGCAAGTAGCCATTCATATCTGATCTGGACGGATACAACCTTGCCTTCCCTATCCCTTATCTTTTGCTTCTGAAAAATAGGCCTCGTGATATCGATTTCAACTCGAGCCATGCATGACGCCCCCCCCCCCCAGCCAAGGTTGCACCTGTCCACGGCGTTGACCTAGCGAATCTTGTCAGTGACCTCCCTAATAGCCTCCTCTAATATATATCCTAGAGGCATATTGTACAAGCGGACCCAAAATTGACATAGGTTCAAGATCATCTCTGATGGTGTGTCCTCTGGTTTGATATATCTGACGATGAGAAGGTGGTTGTCAAAGTTTCAAGGACCATCTATGACGACCTTCTCCTTATCCTTCCAATGGAGAAACTGGATCACAAAGAGGTTATTGGATATTTGTCTAAATCTTACATCCTTCCTCAATGACCAGGCATTGGTCATCATTTGTTTGAACGCTGAGAAGTTATATGGTCTGTTCGTCGTCAACCTCCTGAGCATAGCCAGGGCGATGTGTTCGCTACCCTCCCCGTCCGCTGCCCCCTAGAGATCGAGAACATCATTCTCCTCCTCCTCCTGTACCCTCAGTGATGTGCATTTATCCACGAGTTCATCTGCCATGTCACAGAGAGAGACATGCAAAAGCATAAGAGTGACAATGCCTCGGTGGCTGGAAACTTGGTGGTTTTGATCCCATAAAGTATTTGGCGGTTGAGGTGCGAAGCAAGGTTTGAAGGAAAACACAGACCACTATGTCATGAATGGGAGTTTGTTACTAGTACATTGAATATTCAGCTGAAGGAAAGATATTTTATGATTGATTCTGATAACAGTATTTATGACCGTATGAGGGAGGCAAACTTGGTGGAACCTAAAGTCACAATGAGGCAGATTAAACTGCTAAGATGGATGACGCCCGACCTACATAATCTTAAGCTCAATCTTACGATCGGGAAAGATAGAGACAACCATGGAGTTCCTAGAAGATGGGCGGCGGGAATTATTAGGAACCACAGGGCTGATATTTGCTTGGTTTTTAGAATGTGGATCAGGAGTACAGACTACATCCTTGTGTACATGCAAGCGTGTGCCATCGGCCTGAAATTAGCGAGAGATAATGTGTTGGGCATCTCGTGTGTTGAACTTGATGAGGCTTACGTGTATGACATCATATGGAACAACGGAAAGGAACCATGGATGTCGACACCTCCTTTCGTTCGTGAGCTGCGAGAGGAGGTTCATGCTGCTATGATTTATGGATCCCTTGTTCACAAGGTCATCAACTCGATACCTCGTGAACTAGGAAAATGGGGCAGCAGGTTGGATGAGCCATATGTTTCTCCTGATATCCTGAATATGCCATGCAGAGTAAGGGGTATGGCGGCCTTGGAGAAGCGTCGAGTCCCGTACATCGTAATGCAGAAAACAGTTAGCTAGACTGAGAAATAGGATGGGGAACATGTTGTTTGTTTTGTTAATTTTTTAGTACATGCGTCTGATATAAGTAGGAGCTGTATTTGTTTTTTGATGATTATGCCCACAAGAGGGGTGTGGGATGAATAAAAGCGACCCCTGGCTTAACAAAAAAAAGGCAATGCCTCAGTGGTGAGAGAGCCTGGATCCTAACACACACACACACACACACACACATATATATATATATATATACATATATATATACATATATATATAGTCATGCTAGAATACACTCGAGTGTATCCGGAGCGGAATACACTCAAGTAGTTTTTCATGATGCAATATTTTTTTTAAAATCTAATCCATTGATCTTCTTAAACATCTTGTGAACAACTCATACGCAAAATTTGGGCACATTTGGATATGTATAGCTCATGTTATGAAGACCACAAAAATTATGCATTTCAAATTAGTTTCGCGCGTCGATTTTGTTTCACTTGGATGAGTGACTTACACTCATCCAAACGGGATCAAAATTTGTTTGTAGCCTAGTTATAGTATGACGGTGAAGATCAACGGTTTACATTTTGCAAAAAATAGTCTTGATATGAAAACACACTTGAGTGTATTCGTGTGATCCGTACACTCGAGTGTATTCTAGCCTGACTCTATATATATATATATATGTATCTATATATCAAGCTTAATCTTCTCCAATTTCGGCATATATAAGATCCAAAAATCCTTCTCCAATGTGGTCAACTAGAGATCCACATCTATCATACCATAAATATAACCATACTCTGTAGCTACAACTCTCTTCAACCTCTCAAAGGGATTCCTTGAACCTTGAGAAGACTTAGCACATGGTCATGGTGCCTTGCTTAAGGGATTGGCATCATTCATGTCATGTGAATGAAGGTAGACATCAATTTACTGAAAATATCATGTATAGTTTGGTTGACTGGTGTCATAGGGTCTAGAGGAGGTGGGGGAGGGTAGTGAACACCCCACTTCTTGCACTTTCTAATCTAATCCCTTCTACCACTCCTCAGTTGTTTGCAGTACAAACTACTCTCCAAATGCTATGCTTATCATTAAATCATATCTATATAACTTAAAATGATGATCATACATGGCGAACACATAAGAAAAGGCATGACATCCGATCTCCCTATAATTTTAGCTAACCTATGCACTAATATCGCCAAATAGGGCACCAAAATTTGTGATGCTTAAGAAAATATAGAAAACAATAATCAAGATTGTCATTAACTTCATAAACTAATAAGTAGATTATATTTTGAATCATAATTTCAAAAAATTCACATATATAATTAGATAAAATTCATTTCATATTCATTATGAACATATAAGTGTACATCATTTATCAACAGTGACTAGGTTCACCACTTATTTATGCAAAACATATGCTTTATTAGACTTATAACATGAGAAACGTGAACAAGACATACAAGCCCAAAATTAAGTTGTAGATAATCAATGATTAAAATATCCTACCCATACTCGGTATAAAGGGATGACACTAAACAACAGCAAAAGGTTAAATGTCGATCTTCATATGCCATTAATAAGGTGGATCCTCACATGTACACCCCTATTTATGAGTCAAAGCACCTAAAAAGGGTGGAGAACCAAGGGAGGTAGATCCATGTCCTTGCAAGAGTAGATCAAATGTAAAGAATTCTAAGTGTGTAAGGTCTACTATATAAGTTCGATTAGGTAGTTTTGGATTAAAAACAATTTGTACAAAACATATCTGACATGTAGATGTAGTATAACAATAAGGCATATAATGCTCACAAGGTACTCAAGCGCCGTAAAGCAATAGACAGAGGTAGTTTAATACATAGGTGATGAGTGTATTTATACCCATTTTTATATATTGTTTTACTCACTTTTTAGGTGTTGTTGTGTTTCTCTTTCCTAATTTTAACTTTATATTCACTCAATTGAAATTATCTTTCCTTTTCCAAACTTTAATGCCACTCTCTAGTCAGAGTCTTCCAGATTCTTACATCCTGATGTGTACTCCCAGCATCCAGTCCATGTCGATTCACGTCATGTCATTCTACCATAGAACCGGACGTGAGATCCAAAATGAGTAGCCCACATGAGTTGCCTATTGGACTAAGTACGGGCCATGCAATTAAATGTTGTCAACCACAAGCATTCAACTTTAGGGTTTTGGAGGCAAGGAATGCATCTATAAAAGGGAACCCTTATCGTCCATTCAAGTGAGTCTCTGATTGGTGATTAGAAGCCACATTGTGCAGCACAAACCCTAGGAAGGAGCAAGGAGGCTGCAGCCGCAACGGAGATATTGGTTTTCCTGCACCAGGTGTCATGGCCTTCTCCATCATTCCTACTATCTTTATGCTATCGTCCCTTGCAATGAGTGAGTATATGGTTGTGTTGTGTCATGGGGACTAGCCCTGATCACCCATACCTTGTCTTAGCTTGTATATAAACTCGATAATATAGTTTCTAAATGAAGTATCATTCTACTTAATATTTTCCCTTACAAATTGACAACTTGTTTTGCATACACTACTACAGAAACAACATTCAATGTCACTTTTCTGGGCATCAGTTATTTAGGAAACCCGACACCTATAACATTCAACGTCGGTGATTTAGGAAACCCAACGTGTATATTCAAAGACCAACCAGACACGGGTATCGCTTTGTATTCAACGTCGGCTGGGTAAAACAAAACCGACACCTAAAATCGCCCGTAAAATCCAATTTCGAGCGAAAAAAAATTGGCCCCAAAGTGTCACATACAGCGACGGTTTTTTAACTTCTAACCGATGCCTATATAAGATGAAAATTT
Organism: Alisma plantago-aquatica; assembly: GCA_963693085.1. NCBI lineage: Eukaryota > Viridiplantae > Streptophyta > Magnoliopsida > Alismatales > Alismataceae > Alisma > Alisma plantago-aquatica. The sequence goes on along the minus strand of OY856413.1, from coordinate 1,164,227,755 downwards.
GCGCGAAAAGTTCCAATTTTGGTGACGGTTATCCTTTGATAACCGACGCTGATAATGGTTCCCGCCAAATAATTTAGGGCAAAGGTTGTCTAATTAGACGTTAGTTTTTTACTGTCAACCGACGCTTAAGATTAAAAGGTGTCAGTTTTGTAGATAACTGACACCGTTTACAAAATTAATAGACCCGTATCACCCGATCATCTTCACCTTTCTTCTGTTTCATCGTGATAATTTTCTCTGCTGCTTGCCGCTCACCTAAAATCGCCCGACGACCCCCGCTACTGCTTGCCGCCGCTACTGCTAGTGCACCTATGCTCTCCGTCACCACATGCTCTTTCTCCTGCTGCTTCCGCTCACCGCCACTGCTGCTATCCACTCTGCTCTGCTCATGTGTGCTCAAAGCTTCCACCGCTACCACCTCCACTACCTACGCCGCCGCCACTGCTCAACGCCGCCGCTCAACTCCTTTTCAACATTTCCGGCCAATGCCTACTCAACTCCTACTCAATGCCGCCGCTACTGCTGATTTAGCTACTCATCTTCTTCCTTGATGGACGATCGAGCTCTGCTGACTGAGCTTCTCGTCTTCTTCCTCGACGGACGATCGAGCTCGCTACTGACAGAGTTGCTCCTCTTCTTCCTCCACGAGCTCACTACTGACAGGTTCGATTAATTTCTTCTACTCTTCTCCCTGTTCGATCATCCTGCTACTCTTCTTCTTCCTTCTCCTCTTCTTCCTGCTATGGCCTTTACATCGGAGGCGGCTGTTAATAGTGGTAACTCAGCAAATGTAGTGGTTGCAAGGGCACACTGTTGTCAAAATTTATTTGCATTGAGCATAATGTATACATTTATTCTGAGTTAGAGAACCTAAACTTGAATGTCGTCATTTATCCATTCAAGAAGCATGGAAGTGTGGATGGATAAGAATCATAGTGGAGTTAGATTGTATTTTTGCAATTAAGGTTACACATGCAACATATTTTCTGATTTCCAATTTGTAGTAGCATGGACTAGGATAGTCTCACTAAAATTGATGCTTATTGTCACCTAATTAATTCATTATAATAGAATTGCGTTGATTGCACTTGTGCTCTTGGACTGAATTGAATTTCTAATCCTCATGCTTGACCTAATTTAGTAAATTTTGATGCATGTTGAAATAAGATTCAACTTGTCCATTCTAGCATCCTTATTCAACATGTGGGTCTTCTATTTCTAAAATGATAATGTGAACTCCTAAATCAGTAACATATATTATTCTTTGTGCACCCAAATACCTTGTGAATCATTTATGCAGCCTAAGGTGATTAAAAGCAGTGCTTGACTTGAAATATGACCTAGTATGTATGTTGATATATGAATCTCTAGTCTCTTGAAAGTCTTGCCCTAATGACCGCCCCTAATGTGTAATGATCTCCAATCAATATCTTGATGTTTTCGATGACACATAAAGCCTAGGATATGAATGATGAAACTATTATCATATATATAGTAATGACAACATATATACATGTATTGTGTTGACCTAGAAACCCGTCCAAGATTTACTCATTATGAGTAAATCTTGGATAGTCCCCGATTTGGGATTGTTCTTGAACACCTAATCTCACTTAGGATGTAAGTGTATAATGTGTATTGGGTTTTCGAGAAAGTTCGGCAGCATTTCCCCGTTTGTTCTCTAAGTACATATGTACTTAGAGAACAACGGGGAAATGCTGTCGAAATTTTCTTGAAAACCCAATACACATTATACACTTACTAGTGAGATTAGGTGTTCAAGGATGGGATAGGTGGTACACATTTGTTATATATAAGAATGACATCACATGTGTTTTCTGGCCTAGAAACTCGTCCAAGATTTACTCATTAGAAGTAAATCTTGGATAGTCCCCAGTTTGGGACTGTTCTTGAACACCTAATCTCACTTAGGATGTAAGTGTATAATGTGTATTGGGTTTTCAACAAAATTTTGATAGCATTTCCCCGTTTGTTCTCTAAGTAAATATGTACTTAGAGAACAGCGGGGAAATGCTGCTAAAATTTTCTTGAAAACCCAATACACATTATACACTTACTAGTGAGATTAGGTGTTCAAGGATGGGATAGGTTGTACACATTTATTATATATAAGAATGACATCACATGTATTTGTTAACCGTAGATCCTAATATTGTCCTAATATATACTTGTTTTCTCTTTGATCATAGAATGGATAGATCATGGATGTCCATTCGCAATCGCTGCACCCCAGAGTTTATATCTGGTCTTGATCAGTTTATTAGATTTGTCGAGGAACATAGGAAAGAACTTGGAGATAGGTTCTACTATCCATGTAGGCATTGCGGTAACAACATGAAAGTCGGCACTGGTGATGAAATCAAATTCATGTCATGTGCAACGGGATTGTACAAGGCTATACAGAATGGCACTGGCATGGAGAGATTTCAAACTCGAAACCAGTGGATGTCGATAGCAGTGCTTGGGTGGAAGAAGAAATTGCCTCCGATGATGTAGATGTGAACGAACTAGTTCTAGTAGACATCATTGATGGGATACTGGATAGTTGTAGGGTAGAGCACATCGATCCACCTCCTATCTTTAGAAACATTGTCCATGATGTTGAGATACCGTTATACACAGGTTGTGCTAAGTTTACGAAGCTTAGCGCTGTTTTGAGATTGTATAAGTTGAAAGCTAACAATAGATGGAGAGACAAAAGCTTCACTTCATTGTTGACTTTGTTGAAAGAAATGCTTCCTGAAGGAAACGAGCTGCCAATCTCAACATACCGGGTAAAGAAATTGTTGTGCCCAATGGAAATGGAGGCCAAGAAGATACACGCATGCCCGAATGATTGTGTATTATTTCAAAAGGACTATGTGGATTTGAAAGATTGCCCAAAATGTGGTGTGTCACGGTATAAATTGATGACTTTGGGGGAGTCCAAAACCGGTTCTCCTGCTAAGGTGATGTGGTATCTACCTATAATATCATGGTTTCAACGCTTGTTTGCAAATCTGAAAGATGCAAAGAATTTGAGGTGGCATGCAGATGTTAAGAAAAATAAATATGGGATCCTACGACATGCATCTGATTCCCCACAGTGGAAGAAGATTGATCTATTGTACCCCAAACTTGGTGAAGAAGATAGGAATCTAAGACTTGGGCTTTGTACAGATGGGATGAATCCGTACGGGACATTGAGCAGCCAACATAGCACTTGGCTAGTCATGCTTGTTATATACAATCTTCCTCCCTGGCTGTGTATGAAAAATAAGTATGTTATGTTGTCATTGTTGATATCGGGCCCTAAACAACTCTGAAATGATATTGATGTTTATCTTGAACCTCTGATTGATGACTTAAAGAAACTTTGGGCTGAAGGTGTGATGACCTATGATGCTTCAGGAAGAGAGACATTTCGTTTGCACGCTATGTTGTTTTGCACTATTAATGACTTTCCAGCATATGGGAATTTGTCTTGATATAGTGTCAAAGGAGCTAAAGCGTGTCCTATATGTGAAGAAAACACTGATTCAATAAGACTAAAACATGGTGGCAAGACTGTATATCTTGGTCATCGAAGGTTTCTTTCAAAATTCCATCTGTATCGTAGGAAGCGCAAAGCATTCAATGGATAGAATGATGAACGGAGTGCACCTAAACCTATACCAGGAGATGTTGTTTATGAAAGAGTAAAAGACATTGTCAATGAATTTGGTAAGAAATCACAATGTAGTATGGCCACACGGAGTGACAATTCTTCAGTCAAGAAGAAGTCAATATTTTGGGATCTTCCTTATTGGAGTTCTTTGACAGTCAGGCATTGTATCGATGTAACGCATGTTGAGAAAAATGTATGTGATAGCGTCATTGGTACTCTGTTAAATATACCAGGTAAGACTAAAGATGGGATACAATCCAGACTGGACCTACATGAAATGCGAATAAGGTCAGAATTAACAGAATTATGTGAAATGGGTAATAAAAGAACATACTTACCTCCCGCTTGTTACACGTTGTCTAGAAAGGAGAAGAAAGCTTTTTGTGAATGCTTGGTAAATGTTAAGGTGCCACAAGGTTACCCATCCAACATTCATAGATTGGTATCAATGAAAGATCTAAAGATGATAGGTCTTAACTGTCATGATTGTCACACTCTAATGCAAAAAATATTGCATGTGGCAATTCGATCTATATTGTCGAAGCATGTAAGGTTTGCAATCACCAGACTTTGTTTCTTTTTCAACAGTCTATGCAGCAAAGTTATTGACCCTGATACTCTCGATAATTTGCAAAGAGAAGTGGTTGTTACCCTATGTCAGCTTGCGATGTATTTCCCTCCTTCGTTCTTTGATATCATGGTACATCTTGTTGTCCACTTGACTAGGGAAGTGAAAATGTTGGGACCAGTTTTTTTGCATTGGATGTTTCCCTTTGAATGATAAATGATCATTTTTAAAGGTGATGTTCGAAACTGTTATCGGCCTAAAGGGAGTATTATTGAAGGTTATGTGGCGAGAGAGGTTATGGATTTTTGCAATGACTTTCTGAGTGGTAATAACACTCCTGTTAATGACAAGAATATTGAGGAGGGCAAAGGAATTTTGGGATCACGGGTGAAAGTAATCATCTATGAGCAGTTGGAACAAGGTCACTTGTATATTTTACACAACATGGATGAAGTGAGTGTTTATATCGAGGAACATACCAATTTCATCAAGAGACAACATCCTTGAGTAAGTTCAATGTGGCTTGCTAGAGTGCATAACAAGACTTTTACTAAGTGGTTTGAAGATAAAGTCTTACATCAACTATCTCAAACACCAAATGATATTACGGAAACTATCAAATGCCTCTCCTTTAAACCAAAACCGAATTTTATGTCTTATGAAGGGTTTGACATTAATGGGTTCACATATTACACAAAGTGCCAAGATGATAAGAGTGTCGTCCAAAACAGTGGGGTCACTCTTCAAGCGTCGACTATGTATTTTGCAAGTGCAAAGGATAAGAGTCCACGTGAAGCTAAAATGTCATATTACGGTGTCATTGAAGACATATGGGAGTTTGACTACATAGATTTTAGAATTCCACTCTTTAAATGTAATTGAGTTGATAACACCAAAGGAGTTATAGTAGATGAATTGGGTTTCACTTTAGTGAACTTTGAAAAGATTGGCGAGAAGGGTGAACCATTCATATTGGCACCACAGGCGAAACAAGTTTTCTATATCGATGATCCTGCAAATGATAATTCATGGTAAAAGACAGTTCATTGAAGATCCTATAGATGAAGAAGAGTACTATGATAAGTATGATGACTCCAGTCCATTCTCAGTTGGGTTGCCAACTCCACAAAATATTGAAGCTAATGGTGACTTATATGTGCGCGGAGATCACAATGAAGGATTGTTAATTGATAAAAGATCACAATTTTAGAGGCATGCATGTTTATATTTTGTTATTGAAGCTAAATGTTTGCTTTTTTAATATCAATATCATTTTCAGATTTGATGTTTCATTATCTTCTAGTTAATACAAATGCTAAATGTTTGCCTTTTAATGACATTTTTAGATGGCTGACCATGATGAGCATGATGTCCATGATGAGCATGAAGTCCATGATGAGCATGGCAAGGATACCAATGTAAATTCAAAAAACATATCCTGTATTTCTATAAAATTCATTATCTTCTAGTTATGTCATATATCCTATATTTCTATATTGGGCTAATTCAGTGTGGTTATTTTTGTCAAATTTTAGGTTGATGATGCACATGTACCCACTGAAGCACTGGAGGAACTTAATGCGCATCACCAAACACTTAACAAGAAAAGGGGCATCACTCTGTTGAAGAAGTTAATAGCGCTAAGTGGCAGTGGATCCAGATTGGCTGTAGAGTTTGATAATGGAGAAAATGCAATTGGAGTGAACCGCAATAAGTTTGTAAACTTTCTTGGGGTTGTCACTCGAAGCCATTGTGGTATTAAGTATGATAATTGGCATAAAGTTCCTCAAGCAAAGAAAAACATGATATGGAAGGATTTATGTGTGAGTTATTATTATTTGCAATTCTATTTTGTAGATTACAAATTCTATTATTTGCAATTCTATTTTTGGATACTAGTTAATAGCAATTCTATTTTACAGAATCTATTTGCATTGGATGAGAAGTTGCATCGTAAAAGCATGATGCAACGTGCTGGAAAGATGCTAAGGAACTATAGGACAAATATCAATAGAGAATACATAAAAGATGGTGATAAGAAGAAGAAGTCAGCCCTTAAACAGTTGAACTTCTTGGACAAAGTAGATTGGGACACATTTGTTGCTTCAAGAAAATATGAAGAATTTAAGGTATTAAGTGAGGCACAAAAAGCAAGGCGTGCACTGAATGTGCATGACCACACTATGGGTCCAAAGGGATATGCAAGCGTTCACCAAAGACTACATGTGGAGTCTGCTGCTACTCAGGAGTCCTCTACTACATGTGCCACACCCATGCCTCACCATGATGTCTGGATAGCTGGGAGGCAAAACAAGAAGGGTGAAATAAAGAAGCCCGTAACTGCTGAGGCGGCTGTGAAAGTGGTAAAATACAACTCTTAGAGCAATCGTTTGAATATTGATTATTTGTGGTGTTAACTTACCAATTTCTATTGATGGTGATTAGAGAGAGTTGCACGAGCAGAGGAAACAAGGCACATTCATCCCTCAGGACACAAGGGATGAATTGGCAGTTGCTCTGGGTAACCTAGAGCATCCAGGATGTGTTAGGGGTGTAGGCGCTGGTGTGGGAATCAAAGCATTCTTTGGGCCATCCCAGCGCAAACCCAGAGAGGGACTTTCACAAAAAGAGATAACCTATTCTTTTTTTAGAATGTTACTGCAAAAGGGAATTCAACAATAAGAAGCTAATGTTTCTTTTATCCATGTATAGGAGAATAAAAGAGTCGAGGATATAGTTGCTAAGAAGGTCAAGGAAAAATTGTTGCGGTGGCAGGCATCTCAGGCTTACAAAAAGCCTAAGGCGACCCACTCTTATCCTGATGCACAGACTGAGAGTAATCTTGTAGACCCACCGCCTAACACGTCTGTTGTAAGTATTGTTAATGACACTGTAGCTAGTCTTTTCAAGATGATATGTATATATGTATAACATTCTTTACGTAAATTTGTAGGCGTTGAAGCCATGCCGCTTAAGAATGCAAGACTATGTTGTCGCAGAGGCGCAGACTTACCCATCCCTTCATGGGGCAACATTTCACGGGACTCCAATGCCACAGGGCTACGTTCGTATGAGCCTGATACGTGTATTCCCCAATTGGAGGGAAGCTACATTGCCATATGCCCACCCAGATATTGATACACTTGCTGAGGCAGAAGGCAGGGTGATATTGTGGCCCAAAGCAGATGTCATCTACAATACTAAAATTGTAAGATAAATTTACATTACTTTAGATTGTTAATGTGTATATATGAGCTTAATTGATCTGAAATTATATATACAGGTTAAAAAGAAGACACTCGGAGCATTTAGGCCTCCACCTCCACTTCCTGCATTATCAAGTTGGGTTCCAACTGACCTAAAATACCCGTTAGGTCCTGCTTGTAGGGGAATGGCATGTTGGCTACGGGCACATAATATACATTGCCCTATAATTGTTTCTGTAGAAGTGAATTATGCAGGTCAATCATACGAAAGCTCTTTATTTATACAAGATATTATTGAGTTGTTTATATATGATTGCATGAATACATCAATGATAGAGATATGCATAAGGTGATATCTTGTTTATACATCCATATACCTTGTGTAAGATCTGGTGATCTGGTTTCTTATATATTAATGCATACGCAATACATGTTTTGCATCTACTTAGTCGAAAATCAATGTAAACAATTTGCATTTGACCATGTGGGATTTTGGATTCCATCATTGATTAGTATGGTAGCTAAAGACCCTGATAGTGTTCAACAATACTGTATAGATGCTTTTACAATTTTCGGTCAGCAAAAGAAGACGATAATATTAGCTCCATTCAATGTCAAGTAAGTTTACTTTACTTATAATTTGGACTTAAGAAAATTACATTTTTATTGTGCATTTTGAGTTATTAATTTTTAACTTTTTTACCTCTAGCGGTAGGCATTGGGAGTTACTAGTTATTCTCCCCGGGACGTTCAATGTTTATTATCTAGATCCTGCGGGGAGTACATTGAATACTAAAATTGGACACGTAATGAGAATGCCATTATTCTGGTGAGAAATATTTCATTTTTATATCTGTTAACATATGTTATTACATTACTATTTAATTATGCAATTTACTGTGTTACATTAACATGTAGGGGTTTAGATGCATTCAAAAAGGCTGGAGGAAAGGTCCCCAGGAAAAAGAACCAGCCAATAATTTGGGAGAATGTGAAAATAAGTTTTCGACTCCAATGTATATATTATTTATGTGAACTGTGCTTAGTTGTATTTTTTAATATTTTGTATGTTTCAATTGATAGTGCGCTACACAAGACAATGGTTGGGCATGCACATACTATGTGATGTGATTTATGCATATGATTATCAAATATGCCGCATTGGACATCGATACCATACATGAGGTATTATATATAGTCTCATTAGTTAGTATGAAATATATCAATCTTATTTTTATAGTATTACTTATATATATACATCATTCTCTTTGCAGGTGTTTAAAGCTGACCGCACTATAGGTAAACACTTAAAAGATGTACATGCTCCATATACGATGGAAGTATTAAATGAAGTAAGTGAAGAATGGGCAAGAGCCATACAAACAGTGGGGACTGTAAAATATAATTGGGATGTTGATAGCGATGTTGAATGATATTTTGTAAATGAATATTTCTGAATGTTTATACATGTCTAAATATTTCTACATGTCTAAATTTTTTGACATGTATTTGAATGTTTATACATGTGTGAATGTGAGAATTGAATTGATGTCTAAATGTATCTACTTGTGTGAAAAGTATATTTGTTGATTTTGTAGGTTTGTGGCATGTTTGTTGGCTGATATCAATGGATGTCATAAACCTGTAGTTCAAAACTGAACTACAGGTTCTCATCATGCTGACCAGCCATAGCAGGCCTGCAAACTGATAAGAAAAAAAAATTAAAACATAGGTATCGGTTATTTATAGCAAACCGTCATCAAAGGCTTACAGCGTCGGTTATTGGATAAAAACTGCGCGCCTAATGTGACAAACAACCTGACCGTGCAGGAAAATACAGCTGTGGCAGAAAAAGTGTCAGTTATTAGTATAAAACTGACGCCTATAGTACTAAACACGGCCGTGGCGTCTGGGAATATAGCGTCGGTTTTTTAGTTGCAAACCGACACAGATAGTGTCCTAGATGGCACCCTTTTTTTGGCACAAAGCCTTTTGGCATCGGCTTACTATAAATAACCAACGCCTATCGGTGCCCTTCTGGCGCATTTTCGGTGGTGCAAAGCCTTTTGGCGTCGGTTATAAAACCGACGCTGAAGAGTTCGACCATTAGCGACGCCTACATAGGCGTCGCTATAGAACCGTCGCTAAAAGCGCATAAACAACTGACGCCAAAGGCCTGTTCTATAATAGTGATATATGTTATAATCATGGATATGTAGGTTGTTGTGAGCATGATTAGAAAACCAGAATAATATTATTACCCCCCCCCCCCGATGTGTCAGTAAGGAATAGTGAGGTGATTGGACTTCGATCTTCTATGTGTTGAGGATGTTCAGTGGTATGTAAGTGATTTCAATTAGAATAAATAGGGAACTTGGGTGCCAAGGATGGTCAGTTCCAAGGGATCTTAAGCTAAGTGACAACATGTATCCTATGAGGGTGCAACAAATAAGCCTCAATTTATTAATGATTATCGAGGAGTTAGATCTTGTTAGGATAATTACGCAGGCCCTGGTAGAGAAATCCCACCCCTAGTTCTCTTTATTATCTGTTATTTACTTCCTTAATCTTTGTTGCTTTTAGCAACAATTTAGTTTACCAATCTTTCAACTAATCAGTGATAAATATTACTCTTAATACACTAGAATATATAAAACTACTTAAAAAGATTGTCCTTTGGGTTTGATCCTAAAGTATACATCAATAAGCCTTTTGCTCGTTTGTTGTGGAGAATTAGTTCATTGGTTTTGGTTAAACCTTGAAGTTATTCTTTTAGGGTTTTTTTTCGGTGCCACATTTGGAGCCCCGTCAATAAGTAATCATTCATGGAATGTCACATACATTATTAGTAGTCACTAGCTATTTGGAATGTACCACCCAACTACTAGGAAATGAGTGCAAAGTCTCCTAGTCCATCATAGATGGTTTTAAGATTGTATGGTATCTATTAGATTCCACTATATCTTGGTTGATGTGACTATATCATGCATGGGCCTATCATCCTATGCTACAAAAGAACATTAGGCATGTCTTGGATAATCAGGTAATGAAAACTTCATAAGGATTGTACTACCGACATATCATTATATCTTGTGTTTCTAAATCACATTGGTAGAACTGTCATTTACAAGTATATATACATCCTCAACCACAACCATATAAATGGGTGCTTTTAGGACGCCAAGGGGACTATAACACATGCATTCTAAGTTACTTGTTTATACTCAATAGTACGTGACTACAAGTACCTTCTCACAACTCATGGGTTTCTATAAAGACACCTATTTTGCTTCTCTCACTTACAAATACAGAAGATTATACGACCATATGGAACTACATGAATAAGTGTTTACTTTGTTAATTAGTATAATTATTTGTCTTTCATGCATCAAGAAGGGTATAAATTAGAATGGATCACGATGATATGATAACATTAAAGCATTAGAATCATTGGAAACCCTAGATCATTTATAGACATGGTGAATAGCCAAATCACCATTTGGACCATACAAAGTTTGCCTTATCATAAGGTCTAAAAAAGACACACCTTGTTGCTCGATTCACTTCTTCCAATTGTAAGGAATTTTCATTGAAAATTGTGTCCAAAATGTTCATAATATGACAGAGGAATTGAAAAAATGGTTAAAATTCCTAAACATGCCATTTTAGGCGCAATAAACATATAAATTTAAAAACATGTAAATGTGTGGTAGTAACATCCATCAATTTTAGTTTTATGGTAACATGCATGAGTAAAGAGGGTCACATTCCTATGTTCCTAATACAATAGATCAGAATCGCCTCAAAATCACATATTTGTCCTTTTTAATATGTATTTTGTGAGATTAGGAGTTGGTTGTAGGATTTTGCATGGAAGGAATACTAACAAGATGGTACAGCAGATTTCTAATGTGTAAAACACAATTTAAAGTAAGTCTATGCAGTTTCTAAGTCTTGAAAGAACAATCAAACATCCTACCCTTCTAACAAGATCTAGCTCCAACTAGGCCTAAAAGGTGAAAATTAGAGATATTTGTGTAAAGTGAGAGGCTTCCACCATGGAAATCCAAGAAGTTCATCCAAGAGTCTAAAAGACAAAGAAACTAGCATAAAGATGGTAATAAGATGAACTTACATGCATTCATGAAAAACTAGAATAGGAAGATGATTCTAGGCTTTAATATTCAAGAATCAAGCAAAAGCAGATAATTGCAAGGACATTCACTAGATACACACTCAAGATCACCTTACTCTCACTCTATAAGCACTCCAGAACCTGAATGTGATCTAAATGAGCTCTAGGAATGTTGGGATCATGTATTTGTAGGTTTAAGGAGGACCAAATTGTAAAGGAGCCCCTAAATAGTGCCCTCTGTGCTCTGACATCAACCAATATGCCAAAATCATTTTGATATGCATGCATCAGGTGTCAAAAAAGTGGGTCAAGTTGGAGCCCCCCGCCACACACACATCAAGAAAAAAATGGTCGGTGTGAGTAGACATCCCTGGAGAAATCAATCTACATTCCAGGGATCTCGATCAGTTTGGCCAACTCCCAACTCGACCACAACATCACTAACTCACCCCTCCAACTCGTCCATTCTCTCAATATGGTCAATTTCACCATGAAATCTATTTGAGTTCAACAAAGCACGGGACAAAGACCCCACCAACTTGCTTGGGTTCATGCACTATGAACCCATCATGAGTTGGCACAACTTTATTCGATCTAACCATCAAAGACACTTACCAACACAATGTTGATTGAGCCAATTTCCAAGAAAATTTAGTCAGTTTTGAAAGCCCTCAACACATTTATAGATTTCCAAAATACAAACTAGGTATACTTAACATCAATATAGCCATGTATACATTCATTTGATCCTCACAACTCTAATGCATCATATATGCACACAAGAATCATGACAAATAAGCACATAGATCTTTTATTTTATCTTTTTATGGTAATCACATATTCATAATAAAATATTTAATTTCTAGAAAAAATACAAAATTAGGGTAAAGAAATTGATACTAGGGTAAATATATCCTTTGTGTCCTGAATGTATAACTAAAATCTATGAGGTTCTTGACCTTACCAAACCAGGGGTTTCTTGGGAGGTTGTGAAAGGTGATCATCATTTTTAGTTGTTGTTTTGTTACCATTCTGAGAATTCAAGGTGGTCCTTGCTTTGTTAACACACATTGTAAACTTCATCTATATTTTCTTACGTAAACTTCTTGGGCAAAGGCATGTACATGCATTTATGTGGTGTGGGTCCTCACACATAAGCCATGTCTTGGCCTTTTTTCAAAATAATTGTGTACTTTTATGGTTATATATTTAATACTTCTAACATGTGTAGAGAGCTTGTCTCTTTAACCCTAGGTGTTTGATAGATTTTATCTCATGCATCCCTCCCATAGAAAACTTAGAGAATGTGTAGAAGCATTGATTTTCCCTTCATTGTCCCATTTGGATTGATGTGCAACCATATTTTCAATTACTATGGTGGTTTTGGTAACCCCCAACTCCAAAGGATCTCAATTCTACTCTCTACACAACACAATATAGCATATATATTCCTCCCTAGAAACCTTTTCCATCTTGTAAGGGGTCCTGCTTCTTTCGCATGGTTATTCCATTTAAACAAGTCACTTTTCACAACACCATTACTCAACACAAAAAGAAATATAATGATAAGAGAGTTAGCACCAATGTCATGGTGAGGGAAAACTCTTTTGTACTCTTTGAATCTTGTAAAGGTCCTCATATTTCAACTTCTTGAATCTTCCAATGAGGTATCTATAGAGAATTGTTTGTGATGGTAGAAAAATATGTAGACAATTTCACGTGAGATTTGTTTGCAGTTTCTCACGATTTTCTAGTTTAAAAAAATTATACCATGTAAGATCTATATACTTTAAGGATGACATAAATCCATAACTAGGTAAATTAAAGGTTTTAGCATCATGATGTGCTCATAGGGATTCTCATACAGATTCCTCCCAAACCAATTGAGCTAAAGTAGGTGATTAAACATATTGATAAATGTAATAAACCAAACTTTGACTAACTTTGTCTATTTACGGCATAAGTTTATTTTCATGCGACCACTCACCTGGGAGGGGCTTCAGCTACTAATGAACACTGGCATGATCCCGAGAGAATCTTCCTTTCTTGGGTCACTCAACCATTCCAATTGGTGTGCAATGATTGGATCTGTCCCGCTTTATGCCGCACGCCATTGGCGTCTGGTCCGTGGGGAGCAGATCTTCTCGGTAGCATGGTGGGTGAAATTTGGATGTGTTGTGGTGAATGAGATGATCCTTGATGAATGCATATTAATCTTAGTTTCAGTCGCCATTCTTGGCCCAGTTTGCACTGAAAGCTCGCATATACGCCATGAATATGCCCATATATAATTTTCCTCAGTTTCAGATGATTATTTATAGTTTTAATCAAATCCATTCATCTCCATTGTAGAATTAAGCATCACACTATGTTCACAAGTGTAGGAGGCAGTGGTCCCACTGAGTTAGTTAGAAAGCATCCTCATCAGCTAGAGGATTCATCGACACATGCCCATTGACCCAAAGCAATACCCCCCGGCGGGGGTGGGTTTGTCACAGACCACGACCGCAACATGCCACCTCGACCGCGACGTTAAGTCGGTGGTCTCCAGATCTACACCTATAAATAGATGACCCCCTCCTTCATTTGAGGCGTCTCTTCTTCTCCATGACGCTGATAGGATGTCGCTCTTTTCCCATACTTGGAAGACAATCTCTGCTGCCAAAGACTACCTCTGTGGTGTCCTTGCTACTCCTCCATCTCTGCTCCATCCAGATCTATCCCCCAACCATGAAAGTGGTGGGATTTCAAATATGTACTACCTCCATCCATCAGGCATCTACCACTCCATCTCCTGTGAGCAATAGCACGAGAAGAGAAGGAATAAGGAGAGAGAAGATCATCCCCATCTGTCTTACTGTTCTTCCCCTCCTCATCTAGATATTCCCCGCCATCGTGTAAAAGCCCATTTATCCACCGAGTTGTGATCATCTTCTTCACCATGACCATGGAGGAATCTTCTCTCTCCCTTGTTCTTTTTGTTTGTATCATAAGGAGTGAGTAGTCATTTTTGTTGGGGTGTAGGGACTAGCACTGTTGCCCGTGCTTACATGTTCAAATTATAACATTCCATGGCTTGTATATAACTTTCCATTTCGTGTTAATCGTTTAATGCATGCTTTGTGGATTGATCACCTTCCTTGCATGATCTATTATATTCCATTGTTGTGATAACTTCAATGCTTAGGATTTGAATATTGATTAACATGGTTGATGCTCGAATAAGAACTTTCGAAGGGATGTCTCTGGAGTAGTAAGTGTGTGACCTGTGGGTAACGATACATCGAGCTCGTGGAGATACTTATGCAAACTCTATTTCCTAAGGGATGGTGTGCTACTCCATTTGGATAGTGGTATCTTACCTGGATGTGTTTTGGATGTGTTTGCATGTTGAGGGATGGTGAAACCCGATTCCACCCCAGTGACTCCCATCATTAATCTAAACTCAGTTTTAATCCCGCTCTTTTACTTTCCTTGCAATTAGTTTAACTAAACCCAAATCATCTCTTGTTATAAATATTAGTCTTAGTCAATCTGGATTCAACTAGCAAGATTCTTAAAAAAGTTGTCCCTTGGGATTTGATCCTTAACTATATTGTGACCCTTAGGATTTGATCCTTAACTATATTGCGACCCTTGGGATTTGATCCAGATTCAACTATTGACCTTGTCCACACACCTTTTTGTATTTTTGGATGTTTCTTTTAGGTTTGTTTTGTTTCCTATTTGTTAGTTGGTGTTATGTTAGTTGCAGTTTATATACAAATTAGTTGATGTTTGTCAGCATTTTATCATTTGGTGTTGTTTGCAATCCTCTCTTGGAAGAGTGATGAGATTTTTAGCTATTGTTAGGTCTCATTTTTGCCTCTGATTTGATCTTGTCACTTGGTTATATGGCTTCTTTGAAGGGAATAACCCACTCTTGGGACATCCTTTGAATTTAGCCTCTCTACCACTACTCCATGCTTAAGTTGAAGGAATTTCTCATGAAAAGTTGATGTAGTCTTCATCGCAAAAGAGGAATCAAAATTGAAGCTACTTACACTCATTTTGATATGCATTGTAGTGATAGTGTGTTGATCTTGTTTGCTTGTTCTAATGGTGTAATATCCTCTTCTTGTAGATGTTGTATGGATTACAAGTAATGAATTGATCTGAATGTTCTCAAATAGAACTACACTAAATTAGGTATACCAATATGCTCTCAGGTCAAAGTTGTCATTGTTGATCATTTTCTAAGCTAATATAGAATAGACAATATTGGCCTTATCATTAACTATAGATCTAAAATAAAATTATTCCTTGGGAGGTGGGGATGGAGGATTGAAAGGATTGAATGGGGGTGATCCACCTCATTCTCCACCTTGACCTATAACTCCTCAAAAAGCACTACTAAAATCTTATGCTCGATTGACACCTCCTCCTTTGAGTTACATGATGATAACACTCACTTGCTTGCATGAATCTCTCATGTACTGAGATAAAAGTGCACTCCATATTTGGGTCAAACTCATAGTCTTCACCCCTATAGTTACAAGTCATAGACTATACGAGAGTATCTTGAATATATATGGTGAGTACCAAGTATGCCATTGGAACTTCAAGATAAAATGCATGTATAATATGTATGATGTGTACTTTTATAGGATGTGGAATAATATCAAAGTGAGAAAAAATGTTTTGTATCTAGGCTAAATAGGCATCTAGTATGTGCATCTACAAATTTCCTTATCCCTAGAAGTGGTAGGCCAAAAACTAGACCAGTTTGGTATGTGAGTCTAAAGTGTAAACACAATATATGATTCATTAAAGTTGAGTTTCATATCTTTATACAAATCCATTGGACTCCCGCAAGTATAGGGCTAGGCTTTAACACACTTGTTTTTTAGTACAAGGGTAGTAGGATGTCACACTATGATCTTTGATCTTAGTTATCTATATCAGTTGATGTACAAAAGATAATGGAGTGTATCAAGAAAAGAAACAAAGACAAGAAAATAAAAACAAAGTTACATGATGAATGGTGTTACTGATATGGATTTATAGTGATCACGAAAGGATTCTAATGGTTTCACCTCTCAAAAAAACACTCACTAAGCATAAAAACACTCATCAATCATCTTATATCTCTAGATTAGTTTTAATAATATCATTATAATATGTGTGACAACTTGCATTTTCTCTCTCATTCAATTAATGTATGTCTTGACTATTAGATGGTCAATGTGTCACATTATCCTCAATTGATGAAATGCACTTGATTAAATGTCACTTTGTGGTTATATTGACAAAAGTTGAGTTCATAATTACACTTTTGAAAATGAATTTTCAAAATTGAGTGCCTCAACATTACAAAATTATATCCAAAATATAGTTAGTATAAGCAATTTTTGATCTACCAGTGAAATTTATTACCTCAATTGGTTTTACGGTTTGAAAGATATGAATATTGCAATATTGTCAAATAAACACAATTTTGAGTTGACTTGAACAAAATGAAACTTCATGGGTGCTCCTCTCAACCAATGAGAGGGCTCAATTATTGAGACCATGGGTCCACCCTTCATTCCCTTCAATCCACTTTTGGTCCATGATAGATTCTAATCTGATGACCCTCATGTTGTCTTATACCTTATGCTAGGGCAAGTACAACAACTTTGCAGTTGTTTTCCTTGGCCAATATGAGCCCTTCTTTCCTACTTGACTCCAATTGATAATCCCTTTTTCTTTGTTTTCTTATTACACATATTTTCCTTATCATTCTACTCTATTTCATTCACTAAACCCCCTCTTCCTTCTTCTTCTCCCCCACACACCAATAATACCACTTCCACAAACCCAAATGGTTGTTCCCACCAAATACAGCCTTGGTGGAAGAAAAGACCTGCCATGGGCCAGCCACCTCTGGCAAGTACAAGTCAACACCCTAGTGTGCCTTCCTAAGGCTCACAATCCCACATTATATAAGCTCCTATGATCTCATCGTCAAAAGGTGTGGGTGTCTGAGCTTACATGAAGAGCTACATATATGCTTGGGGAGGGAGGACTCCAACTACACAATTGAGGTCCAACATAGACCCAAAATAATCTAACATTTCTAACATGTCATATGTCAACCCATTTCTCTTTACTCCTTCTGTTGACTGTGAGTCAAAGGTAACTATGGAAACAATTAAGGTGTGTTACATTACCCCATATAGGTGCTTACTCTCTCTCAAATTTTAACGAAATATGCCTAACCTTGTGAAAATCATCCCTTTAGCCAAATTAGACATATAATCTATGATTTTTGATCTATAGAACAATATTTATCAAACGGGACTAGTGTGACGACCTATTTCTACTCTTAGTTCCACTTATAAGCTATATATGATAACTTTTGATCTCTTTTACATGTTTTATGCTATTACATACTCAATCATACAAACCCATGATCCCAAATATTATTAATAATATTGGATCAATAGGCTTTGGCAGTTTATAAACCAAGGCTCCAACATTGATCTCTACCAATACCCAATAATATGATCTTTGTCTTCAGAGTTTATAAACCAAGGCTACAACATTGATCTCTACCAATACCTAATGATATGATCTTTGTCACTAAAATGGATTACTTTGGACTACTATGTTAAAGATGATTAGTTTGATGTTGAACTTGATTTTATGCACTCCTTTATATTGGATCTAAATAAGTAAACTTTGATGTATGTTGTTCCAAGATTATAACTTTCTCATACTTGTACCATGTTTTAAAATAATGAAGTACTTAAACCTTGAAACATGATTTGTATGGAATTATGATACCACATCCTAAATATTGCTCAAATGTTATCCTGATGTGTCACCATATATTTTAGTTGAATCCAAGATGTATGATGCAAATGAACTTGCATGACCTGTTGAGATTTTAAAATCACTATTGAAGTATTTAATGCCCAGACTTAGGTGACACATCCAACCACCATGATAATAACTAGAGTGAACTAATTATTCTGAACTTAACCAAATCATGCTTGTTTATATTGTCAACATTTCTTTTTCTAAGATCTAGTCAAGCTTGCTATATATGGTTTTTTATATCAATGCCTAATCGTTTCCTCGAATCAAGTTACACTTTATCCTCCTATTTGACAGAGTAGTGGTATTTAACTTGCTTGTACATATGTGTTCTCAAAATGTTTGTCTTTATATACTTATTTGAGCTACTTGTTCCCTGTGATTAGTACTTTCATTACTCTTGAAATATGTTGAACAAACCTTGAGAAGTAGTTAAATTAGATATCCATCATACAAACCTTGTTCACTTACATGTATTCTTGGGTAAGGACACAAAGTTTAGTGCTCTACTTGAGTTTTCAAGCAAGGGAGGACCATGCCAACAATAATGTTAGCTCTTGATATTTAGTCATGCAATGTGTTAGGTTGAAATAGGTTTTAGTCATAGATTTGGCTTTAATGACTCTCAGGGACACTTCCATTAGGAAGCTGGTCAATGCTCATATATTGTTTTTTTGGAGCTGTTAAAATATTACTAAATCATCAAAAAGAGACCATCGAGGGTAGAGCCCCTATATACTATACAAGGGGGTTTCCACTACAAAAACCCCAATGTCTGAGTATCATATTATCAATACCCTTTCTAAGATTTGACTTATCTTTGATCACCCTCTTTAAGTTATTTAAAAAATAGTCAAAAAATCCAAGAGTATCCATGTTTC
The DNA here is from genome assembly GCA_963693085.1 of Alisma plantago-aquatica. Taxonomy (NCBI): domain Eukaryota; kingdom Viridiplantae; phylum Streptophyta; class Magnoliopsida; order Alismatales; family Alismataceae; genus Alisma; species Alisma plantago-aquatica. The sequence continues at coordinate 1,164,208,458 of OY856413.1, read as the reverse complement.
CTCTGCCATGGATCCTAGCATTACTTTGTCTTCAATTGAAGAGTAAAGACCGGTCAAGCAAACTTTGTCCAACACTCTCAGTCCCATGCACCTCTTGGTTTTCTCCAAAATCCAAAAAATTCCCCCAAAGAGAATTAAGGGGGATGGGTCTCCTCCCCAACCCATCTTGAGGTAGAGTCTACACCACATCTATCTTGTGTAAAAGCACTCAGTGAACAAATAAGTGTTGGTCTCCTCTATTCTACATAGAGAGAAAATTGTATTACTCTCCAGCCTTCATATCCTCATGCGATCATAAGGGGTAACTTGTTGAAGATGCATTTGAAAGTACAACAACAACATTTAGGTACATTGTGCATGTTCTACAACAGCTAGTGTTAGGGAACTTCTGGTGTATAAAAAAGGCAGGGACCATGGAAGGACTTGTCATCCCATAGCTGGCACTGACCATTTACCTTGCTATAGTCCCCTGACACCTCTAGCCATCATCTATACATGGCACACCATGCCCTAGACTCCTTATAATTGGACCCATCCCCAAGCACATCTCCATACCTTCCCCTAATCCATGATCTCCTACAAGATTTCTCACTTCTGAGGAATCTATCAATACGTTTGAATGTATCCACACTTGTAATATTGACTGAATCAGGGATGTTCAAACCTTCCTCTTTAGACTTCCTAGCCACCTTCATCTAAGAAAACACACGGTGATTCCCTCCCTAGTAGAAAGACAAGATGACAATGTAGAATTTATCCAACATGAAGGTGGGTATCTCAACCTAGAGGCACCAAAAACTCTCTAAGTGTAAGTACTAATCTGGACAAGACAAGTCTACCAACAATGGACATACACATACACATCCATGTGTTCACAGACTCTCTCACACTATGAACACAGATGCTAAATTCATTAACCTTCACCTTCTCTCAACATAATGGGATCCTCAAGTACCTTACCCAGAGACCCCCTTTTTCCTTCCCCACCGCTAACTTCAGCCTGCTCCTACACGAGTCACATAATCTACAGAGGAACACCTTGGACTTCACCTCACTGATATATAGACCCAAAAGGTCCCCAAAGGTCTTCTTAGGACCTTTGAAGTTCTTTAGTGTTTTCACATTGTCATCCAAGAAGAAAAGAACATCATCTACAAAAATCATATGCATCATGACATTGATTCCACCCTACTTGAAGGTTCTGATTCTCTTCTCACCTTCCACCTTGTCCACCAGATTAGAGAGGCCTTCCATCACAATGGTAAAAAGAAATGGTGATAGAGGGTCCCCTTGCCTCAACCCATTACTAGCCTTGAATAACCCATAGGTAACACCATTATATATAATGAAGAAAGAATTTGTGGTGATACACTTCTTCATGAGTCTCATCGATCTATTTGAGAACCCCATAGATAACATGATGGACCATAGAGCCTCTCACCTGACATTGTCAGAGGTTTTGTTTAGGTCCAATTTAACACATGATTTCTTCATGCTTCTTTAAATCCAAAGTCAAGCATGAATCCATTGTCTGATATGCTTCTTCCTTTAATGAACGTATTTTGGGTCGGGTAGATGCTCTCTAGAAGAACCTTCTTCATCCTATTGGATTACTACTTAGAAATGATCTTGTAGATTACTAAACAGGATGTCGTGTGCCCCCACCAATGGCATTCCACACCACTCAATTGAGACTTGAATGGATGCAACCTCGCGGAAGGAGGCACACAGTGGATTAAACTTTCAAAATTTATAAAGTCCTAGACTTAAACACACTACTTCTACTAAAATTCTATCTCGCAAGCGCACGGGGTCGTGTCGTAGTAAAGTTAAGGTGGAAAGTATAGGGTCGATCCATAGGGAGAAATGGGAGCACTAGAGCTAGTTTAGTTTGGCTAGGTTCCTACTGTGGAGACTAGGGTTAAGGGTTTAAAGGTTGTTTTGATTGTTAACTAAGGTAAGCAAGAAAGCAATTAAATACAAGAATGAAATCTAAGCTAACCCTATACTAGATTAAGACTAAATAAGCAAGAAAAGACTAAGCTATGTATGAAAAGGCAATTTACACTAAGGCAAACAAGAGAAAAGAACAAGAGCAAGTAAAGAGCTAAACTAGAAAGAACAAGGCAAGAAGCTAACTAAGCAAGAAAAAAGCTAACTAAGCTAACACTAGCTAGGCAAGATGAAAACTATGGTTTTTAAGAAATTAAGGAAGGTGTGGGTTGTTTAGGGGATGTACTTATCACTTAAGTTAGGGGGTTACATATGAACATTATGATTCCATTTATATTATCCAAACCAAACAACAAGTTAGAGTCTAATTAATTAACCTAAGCTACTAATTGGTCATGGATATGCTAGGTTTTGTATATGGGAACTAGTTCCTAACACTCCCTACTACCCTTGCGAGGCTCGATTGGGTTAGGTATTAGGTTCAATTCAATTAAAGTCAAATAAAGTCTAGGTTTCTATATTAGACATTCCTAGGGTAATTAGGGGCCGAGGGTAGTAATGGGGAGCTGAAATTAGGGTTTTGGACCCCAATTCCCTAACATTCTAGCCTTGAGAAGGCTCCATGCTAATTGCACTAGAGTCACCTAATATAACTACTTAGATCTCTCACTTAGGCTTAGGGAGATTTATTAGGATGTATAAATATGGGAGGCAACCTAGGGATCCAAGAATTAGACCTAGGGTCAAATCCCAAAATTCACATATATACGCAATTTCCCTAAATTCCTAAGTGATTTCACACCCCCAACCAATAAGAAATCCATGGAAAATGGGATAGAAATAGAACATAATCATTATCAAATGGAATTACAAAGTTTACATGTCATTTTCTCCCAACATAGTATCGAAGGAACATTTTACACCCCCAACATCCCACCCAAGGGGGCCTAGCTACTCATGGAAATGGAAAATACAAAAAGAAAGGAGAAAGAGGTAGAAGAAGCCATGGAGCTCGGTGTAGATGGAGAAATCCTCCTCTCCAAATACTACAAGATGTCCTCCTCTCTCCTCCAAGGTGCAAGGGTGTGGAATGAAGGGGATTATGGGTAGGAACTAGGATAAACTAGTGTTTTGGTGGTGGAAATGGTGAAATGGAGTGGAATGGAGGAGAAAATAGAGTGGAATGGATAAGGGGTGAAAATGGGGAGCTAAGAGGTGGTAGGAGGTAGCTAACCTCGTGCAAGAGCTTCCACCTAGGTATATATAGGTGTGAGGGAAGCAGTAGGTCAAGTAGGAGTAGTATGGGAAAAACAGTGCAAAAGTAACTAGGTTTTGTGAGTAGCACATGGTGGATCACCACAGTCATGGTGGGTAGGGGTGAGCATGGTCGTGGTGGGGTAAAATGGTCATTTGAATTAAAATGTATAAAGCACTGGTTGATGGTCAATTATGTACTGAAGCTAGCACGGCCGTGGTGGTCACCACGACCATGGTGGAGAAAGGGTAGCACGACCATGGTGATCACCACAGCCATGGTGGCTCGAAATGCTCAGGTCATTCTCTGCTCCACGGTTGTTCAGCCTCTACTGTAACACGGTCGTGCTGGGTGGCACGGTCGTTCTGGGTCAGTTCACGACAGCCGTTCTGGGTGGCACGACCGTGGTGATTTTAGCTTCACTTGAGGATGACTCTGTTGATTTGCAAGTGACCCAACACAGACATTCTGTGGTACCACAGTCATGTTGGTCTCTAGATCAGCACTTTGACTTGATTATTCATATTTTCCTGGACATCTTTGCTTCAATGGATCTTTGGCCACTAAGGGTAGGTTGAGGGAGCATCGGTCTTCACTTTGGGTCTCTACAAGGTCAGAAAAATCCTAGGATCACTCCTCTCTCTCTTCCATCAAGCGTGGTTCAAATGCCTGAAAACATGCAAATAATGTCCATAAGTGCATTTTACACAAATATGCATATTGAAGGGAATAACATGTAATCTAACAGGTATAGATGTGATCGAAATGCAAAATGACACAATATGAAGCCCTAAAATAGGGCTGAATCACCACCCTTGTCCTCAAGTATGCTCCAACTCAATCTCTCTGCAATTTTTCCATAATCAAGAAATGACAAATGTAGTGTAAGGGATGATTATTTCTAAATGGGATCAATAGTGACTAAGTACATGCAATCCACCTCTCTCCTCTCCTAATTTTTTAAACCAATCATGAAAAGAGCATAAAGCATATGAACTTCAAATATAGTGCATAAAACACACAAGCTATCCATATTTCTTTTATGTAGTTTCGGGTAGACCGTTTCATGATGGTGTTAATCAAGGATGACTAGAAGTGTTGTTTAACCTTCATGCTTTCAACCTTATGTTTCAAGTCACACCAAATGACCCACGTGGCTGCGAAAAAGGGCAAAATGAGCTAGTTTTGATGTTTCTTGGCTCAATGGGTATGAAAATGGAAGAAAGGGTTGCGGTGATATTTTGGAGTGCTATTACATAGAGAACTCATCTTTTCTTTACTTAGATGCTCTTAAATAGGAGTACATTTTATTTTCTTTTTGCATTTTTTTATTTTCTTTTTCTTTGCCCTTAGAGTAGATAGGGCATATGGTGATGAGAGTGAAGGGGTGAGATGTAGATGTGGCCACCCCAAATATTTGGAGGTGACCACGGTTGATATGTGCACTTTGGCAGCCTTTCATGAGGCGGAGGGGTAAGAAGATGGTGAGTGAAGGGCCGGGTCAAAGAGGGGTCATTGGCATGGTTCTCAACATAAGGTATCCTGCATGAAACTTAATCCAATACTTCATCCAACAATGTCACACTAAATGAATGAACAAGCTAAAATTGATATTTCAATCAAGTGATTTCATAGGCACTAAACGCTCATACCTTGCTCAAGTCACAATCCAACCAAATCATTCACAAACACAAGAGAGCTGATGCACATGTAAAAACTCAAGCATTGATACCATTTAACAATAAACAATGATAATTCACTTACATTTGTCAAAGGTCATCATTTTTAATCCAAAAAGTAGACATTGGGTTGAAACACACTTTTAGACAAGAAATCTCAAATATGGGAAAAATTGGCCAAAACGGTAACATGTTGCCTGCAATCACATCTAAGCCTATATTATTAAATTTAAATCGGTAAACAAGCAAATCCTGACTAAAACATGCAAAAATTACCAAAAATCTACATGATATGCAATGCATGGCAAAAAGTAGCAATTTTTTTGAAAATTATGCAAAAATGACAAGAAAGAAAACTACATGGTATGCAAGTATGCAAAGTAGGTAGACTCTAAACTAAATAGCAAAAAAAACAAAAAGTAATCAGATGAGATAGGAAATCAACAAGATAAGATGGGAACTGAGGGCTTACTGTCCTACCACCCCAAACTTTTGAATCATGTTGTCCTCAACATGAAACTAAAGCTTAGGAATGATAGGGTAGAATTCATGGCTTTGGTGGTGGTGGTCCTCCCTGTGGCAGGGGGTGCTGGTAGTAATGGACCCAGTAGTCTGCCTATGGAGGCGGGTATGTCTCCTGGTATCCAGAAAGTGATCCCCAGAAATCCTCCCCCCATTGGGGGTTCCTCTGCACCTGTGCATGCTGATAGTGGTACATGTGGTTAATCTAATGATGCATCTAATGATGCATCTATTGATGATCTAACCACATGGATTGTTGTGTCTGTTGAATTGCCTCCAACTGTGCATGAATGGCTAACATGTCATATGCATTTATTGGAGGTGGTTGCACATCAAAATCCTCCCCTCTCTGTCGTGTGCGGCGTGGCTGCTCAAAAATGTGTTGCTTCTCTAGCACATTTGTCTCTACTCCTTGTAATTCCACATTTTGTGCAATGAACCCCTCTCTTGGGTGCTCCTCCTCATACTTTGCTATCACCTCAAAAAATTTCTCTGGTGGCCCCACATCCATGAGTAGGGGATGGCATGGTATGGAAGCTCCAAGGTGATTCTGGGGTACCCGGGTTTAGAACATAGAAGATTTTTCTATCTTTGAGGGATATCATTTGGGACCTAGAAAGGTAGTTTAGATCAAAATATTTGATTCCCTCTACCTTGGTAAGTCCATCTAAACTACAACCCACTATCTTTGCCATTGTGGTGATAAGCCCTCCCATGATGAATCGATTTTTACTCTTGGAGGGAATTGTCTTCAAATGGTCAATCACCATGGCACCTATGTTTACAAACCCCCTACTTGCAATTGTGGCCATAACAAATAAATCTTTTTGTGAGCAACACCCTTAATTATCATAATGTTCAAAAAAGGTGTTTTCTAAGACTTTTTGTAGGTATCTCATGAAAGGGTTGTAAATCTTACTGGTCTTTGACTTTCCTACATAAAAAGAATATTGACCAGTGATTGTCTTCCACATCTTGGAGTAGTCTGCTCTACCACTCTTGTCAAGTCTTCCTTCATTGAATTTCATTATCATTTCTAAATTGGGGGCAAAGATAACATTAATTTGGAAAGCTTTAAGCATATGGGTGGAGATGTGTAGCTTGAACCTAATGGCATCCTCTCCCTAGTATTGTACCTTCTCTAAGGTTACAAAGAACTTATGAGTCAGCTCCAAGTATGTTTCTTCAACCTCAGTCAAGATCTTGTACAGCCCACAGCGTTGCATTTGTCCCTAGAATGTGTAGTTGATCCCTAGATCTTGCATGGTAGTCATACACGCATATCTAGTGGGGATCACCCTCCTTGTCAAGCACTCAGGGTGGAGAGGCCTCATTACATCTTTTCTTGTCGTTCCCCTTCCGTAGGTGGCTCCTTCAGGTTGCTTTCCCACCCATTTCAATCTGTCCTCTTCTAGCCTAGACACAATGTCCAGCGGTTCATCTTCCATCTCTTCTCTTTCAGTATCATCCTCATCCTCTTCTTCATAAGTGTTTGACCCTGAACTTGTATCTAAGTTCAAGGGTACCCTCTCATAGCTTGTGCTAGGTCAAGATGAGGAAGCGGAGTGCATTACAGTAGTTGGTTGTCGTGGTAAGCGTGAGGAAGATGCATCATTTAATTTCTTAGCCCTCCTTTCTCGAGCTGGTGCATCAACATTGATAGAATCCACTATATTTTCCAGTTCTTCTTATTCCTCCTCCTCCTCCTCTTTGAGGTTGTTGTATCTTAAATTTGTGGTGTGGCCACTATAGGAGGAGTGGTTTCAGGAGGCACTCATCGATGCCAACCATTCAAAGGATTAGGAAATGGAATTGGATGGAGACGATGCACTTTCGAACTACTGTGAACTAAAAGAAAGATGCCTAGAGGACGCGGGAAAGTAAGAGATTTCACTCTTTAGTCAAAATGACATATCCTGAGAGGGGGATACTGGGCGGGATCTTTCGGCAGTGAATTTCCATATAGATAGAGGCACCAGTGAAAAAGATACTCTGAAGCGTTTGGACTGGATTTTGCCTCCGGTGAGGATGTCCATCGTCTTCTCTACTCCCTTCTTGATTGCCTTGCATGTGCTCTTCATATTTGCAAGGGTTTTTGGTGGAAAACAAACTCAAACAGTAAGAACCAAACTCTCTGGCTGTTGGGGTGTAATTTGCTTTGAAGTAGAGAAATCAGTGGTGATGGAGGGTGGAAATCAAAGCTTGAGGTTAGGGAAGATGATTGGGGACCAAAGGGAACTCAAATCTAAAGTTTGGGAGCAAGATGAGTCATTTTGGGGGTGAAGTAGGGTCGCCCTAATCGCCTAGTCATGCGGAACGGCCATTCTGGGTCACGCAAATGAGTTCTGGGTCATGCTGGCTCGGATGAAATCGAGTGACTTATGCACTGGAACCGGCCTAGCACAGCCGTTCTGGCCAGCATGGCCGTTCTGGCGGGATGCCAGCATGGTCGTTCTGGCGGGATGCCAGCACATCCGTTCTAATCAGCATGGTCATGTTGCCTGTGTGCAAAATTCAAGTTTTCTCTATTGAAATCCAACTTAATTAGCACGGTTGTTCCAAGCCACCACATTCGTTCTGGTTGGATGCCAGCACGGTCGTTCTGGCCAGCATGGCCATGTTGCCGGAGGCCAAATCTTGCCTTTTCCCTATTGAAATCCACCTTTTCTAGCATGGCCACTCTACACCAGCATGTCCGTGCTGGGCTCTGTCAGTTCAAAAAAAAACTCATAAATCATTAAATCATTTCATCATTCATAACCCAATCATCTTGAATGATCACTTTGATATTGTATCAACCATTTTTCACTGAATGTGCCTCATTTCTCAACTTTCACCTGTTTCACTTGCCATTTCATCAAAAATAAAACAAAAACTATCAAGCACAAGTGTGTGTGTGTGTGTTTTTTAGGTTTGTGTAAAAATAAAGCAAAGGTATCAAAAATGGAAGGTTGGGTGAAAAATTCCCAAACCTAGGTGGGTTGCCTCCCACAAGCACTGAGTTTCTTGTCTTCAGCTTGGCTTTTTGGCAATTCTTCATTCATTCATCCATTTGGAATTCTCATGTGTCCATTCTTGCAAAACATGCATCCCTCATTTGCACTCAACCTATTTTCCTCTTCCCTTTGATCACAAAAAGCATCATCAATTATTCCATCTTGATCTCGTTTTCTCAAATGATCATTCGAACTTGTGAAGTGATCATGTCTAATATCCCTATCTCGGACTTGTCGGGTTGGGTTTTTTTACATGTTGATCTTGATCTTCATGTACATGAATGAAACTGTCATGGTGCCATTGCGTACATGAATCTCGGCATCAGTTGTAGATAAGAATGGCCTTCCCAAGATGATGGGAATCTTCATATCCTTCGGCTCCATATCAAGTACAATGAAATCCTTCGAGAACATTGCACCTTTCTCTTTATCTATCATCACCAAGAAATCATCCACTCTACCCCTAGGCACTTTTATGGATCTATCCACCAATTGGAGAGTGATGTGTCGGCTTCAACTTGCCTAAGCCCAGCTCAACATAGACATTGTATGGCATCAAATTCACACTAGATCCCAAATCAAGTAAGGACCTATGTATGTGATGTCCCCCTATATAAATAGGAATGAGTGGGGCTCCTGGGACTTTTCTCTTCAGGGGAAGTGAATGTTGTATGATGGAGCTCACTTGCTTAGTCAATTTCACCTACTTTGGAATCCTCCCCATTGACCTTCTCTTCACAGTGCATAGGTTCTTGAGGAACTTGGAATATGATGGGATTTTATTGATAGAATCCAAGAGTAGAATGTTCACCTTCACTTGGCGAAACACCTCAAGCATATCCACATTGTGCTTTTGCCTCCTCATTTATAGTGGCTCATCTAGTGCTTTAATGAATGGAGGATCATTGGCTTATACCTTGCTTGCATCAATGTGAGGTGAAACACTAGGGATGGAATGACCTGCAAATGGAGCATGAAGTGGAGCACATGGTATCCCAGAATAAATAGGATGTATCATTGAATCATCTTTGGCAGTTTCAATCACAGTATCACCACTTGGCTACTTTTTCTTTGCTTTGTCAACCTTTCTTCGACTTGCGGGTTGCTCAAGAGATTTCCCACTCCTTAGAACTGTCACAACACTTCCTTACTCATTATGGAAATGGGGAGCTAGTTTTGTTTGTGGAGGAGGTGGAGGTGACACTTGGTGTTGAAATTGAGATGGAGGGGTAAATTGAGGTTGGAAGGTGAATTGTTGGGAAAATGGTGGTGATGGAGGGGGAGGTGGAGTATAAGGCTTGGAATCACCTTGAAAATGGTATATGAGTTGCACTTGCATGGGAGGTTGATTATAGAAAACTTGAGAAGAGGGCATGGGTCCACTTGCTTCATGGTAGCTCATGATGGGTTTTGAAGACAAATTTTCTTCTTGGAGAGCAATTATGGAAGATAGTTGTTCTACTTTCTCTTCTAGCCTTGCAACATCTTTTTGAACATCATCAAATATTTTCAATCTAGATAGAATCTCTTCCTCAAACCTTGAGATATATTTTGGACTTTGTAGCTCTTGATAGCTATAGGAGTGAGGTGTCTTCTTTTCGTCACCATAGAACTCAATAGAATTGACCGGGTGGCAGGGAGAATTTGTAACCTGGTTCTTCATGAAGATCATCATGTCACCAAGAGTCTTCATCATTTGCGGGCTTGAGTCATTATAAGTGGGAGGTGTAACACCAAAGGCATATCCCCCATCATTCATCATGCTAGAAGCTTGAATTCTTGATCCTTCAACCAACTGCTCAAACAAAGGCCATATCTCCTCAGGTGGCCTAGCCATGAAAACTCCTCCACTAGAAGAGCCTATTGTATCTTGGTCCTTTAGAGATAAACTAGAGTAGAATGATTGAACTAGCTACCACAAAGGGATCTCATGGTGCAAGCACTCTCTAAAAAGCTTCTTAAATCTTTCCCATGCATTATGAAACTGCTCATTTCCCATTTGACTAAAACTTGTCACGACACACTACATTTGTGTTAACCTTGCTATAGAGTAGAATTGTCTCAAGAAATCATTTGTCATTATTTCCCAACTCATGATGTCCCTTCTTGAGTCATACCAATCTTTGGCTCTATCTTTGAGTGAGAAAGATAACAAGGTCAACCAAATTGTATCATCACTAGTCGTCGGCGTCCTGAAGGTGGAGCATACTTCAAGAAAGGAGTCCAAGTGCTTGTAGGGCTTCTCACTCTCTGAGTCGTAGAATATGGGTAGTATCCCAAGAAGACCGGGAGGAATAGAGAATTTCTCCTCTGGCATTTGATCAACCCTACTAGCAATTGAAAATTTATAGTTGCTAGGCATGAAGTAGTCTTGAAGTGGCTTGTGGGATGCATTTTGGCCTTCCATCTTATTTCCTCCCGAACGACTTGTCACATGCACAAAGCACAACCAAAAAAATAAAGCAAGTCAGTAAACCAATATACACAAAGAATGCAAAGAATAATGAATAAAGAATAGCAATGATGAGGGAAGTAGGAAAAGTCAAAGCAAAACTAACTAGTTGGGCCAAATGCCAGTCTCCCCAATAACGGCGCCAGAAAGCTTGGTGCACCCCCGCCAATGGCGTTACACACCACTCAATTGAGACTTGAATGGATGCAACTTTGTGGACCGAGGCACGCGATGGATTAAACTTTCAAAATTTATATATACCTAGACTTAAACACACCTACTTCTACTAAAGCACTATCCTGCAAGTGCACATGGTCGTGTCGTAGTATAGGTAAGGCGGCAAGTTTAGGTTCGATCCACAGGGAGAATAGGGGGTGCTAGAGCTAGTTTAGTTTGGCTAGGTTCCTACTGTGAAGACTAGGGTTAAGGGTTTAAAGGTTGTTTTGATTGTTAACTAAGGTAAGCAAGAAATCAATTAAAGACAAGAATGAAATCTAAGTTAACCCTAGACTATATTAAGACTAAATAAGCAAGAAAAGAATTAGCTAGGTATGAAAAGGCAATTTACACTAAGGCAAACAAGAGAAAAGCACAAGAGCAAGTAAAGAGATAAACTAGAAAGAACAAGGCAAGAACAAGGCAAGAATAGGGCAAGAAGCTAACTAAGCAAGAAAAAACCTAACTAAGCTAACACTAGCTAGGCAAGATGAAAATTACGGTTTTAAAGCAATTAAGGAAGGTGTGGTTTGTTTAGGGGATGTACTTATCACTTAAATTGGGGGTGACATGAACATTATGATTCCATTTAGATTATCCAAACCAAACAACAAGTTAGATTCTAATGAATTAAACTAAGCTACTAACTGGCCATGGATATGCTAGGTTGTGTATAGGGGAACTAGTCCCTAACACTCCCTACTACCCTTGTGAGGCTCAATTGGGTTAGGGATTAGGTTCGATTCAATTAGATTATAATCAAGTCTAGGTTTCTATATTATACATTCCTAGGGCAATAAGGGCCTGAGGGTAGTAATGGGGAGGTGAAATTAGGGTTTTGGACCCCAATCCCCCAACATTCTAGCCTTGAGAAGGCTCCATGCTAATTGAACTAGAGTCACCTAATCTAGATACTTAGATCTCTCACTTAGGCTTAGGGAGATCAATTAGGATGTATGAATATGGGAGGCAACCTAGGGATCCAAGAATTGGACCTATGGGCAAATCCCAAAATTCGCATATATAAGCAATTTCCCTAAATTCCTAAGTGATTTCACACACAAACCAACAAGCAATCCATTGAGAATGACATAGAAATAGAACATAATCATTAGCAAATGGAATTACAAAGTTTACATGTCATTTCCCCCCAACATGGTATCAAAGTAGCATTTTACACCCCAAACAGCCCACCCAAGGGGGCCTAGCTACTCATGGAAATGGAAAATACAAAAAGAAAGGAGAAAGAGGTAGAAGAAGCCATGGAGCTCAGTGTAGATGGAGCAATCCTCCTCTACAACTACTGCAAGACATCCTCATCTCTCCTCCAAGGTGCAAGGGTCTGGAATGAAGGGGATTATAGGTAGGAACTAGGATAAATTAGTGTTTTGGTGGTGGAAATGGTGAAATGGAGGTGAAAATGGAGTGGAATGGATAAGGGGTGAAAATGGGGAGCTAAGAGGTGGTAGGAGGTAGCTACTAACCTTGCATTAGAGCCACCACCTGGGTATATATAGGTGCGGGGGAAGAACTAGGTCAACTAGGGGTAGTATGGGGAAAATAGTACATAAGTAGCTAGGTTTTGTGAGTAGCACGGCTGTGGTGGGTAGGGGTGAGCATGGTCATGGTTGGGTAAAATGGTCATTTGAATTAAAATGTAAAAATCATAGGTTGATGGTCAATTCTGTACTGAAGCTAGCACGGCCATGGTTGTCACCATGACTATGGTGGAGTAAGGGTAGCACGGCCGTGGTGGCTCGAAATGCTCTGGTTGTTCTCCGCCCCACGGTCATTCTGCCTCTGCTGTAGCACGATCGTGCTGGTTGGCACGACCATTCTGGGTCAATTCACCACTGTCGTTCTGGGTGGCACAGCTGTGATGATTCTAGCTTAACTTGAGGATGACTCTGTTGATTTGCAAGTGACCCAACACGACCGTTCTATGGTTCCACAGCTGTGCTGGTCTCTAGATCAGCACTTTGACTTGATTCTTTGGATTTTCTTGGACATCTTTGCTTCAATGGATCTTTGTCCACTAGGGGTAGGTTGAGGGGTCATTGGGCTTCACTTTGGGTCTCTCTAAGGGTAGAGAAACCCTAGGATCACTCCTTCTCTCTCTCTCTCTCTTCCATCAAGCATAGTGCAAATGCCTAAAAAACACCCAAATAATGTCCATAAGTGCATTTTACACAAATATACATATTGAAGGGAATAACATGTAATCTTATAGGTATAGATGTGATTGAAATGCAAAATGACACAAGATGAAGCCCTAAAATAGGGCCGAATCAGGATGCAATAGGCCTCACATCATTCACGGACTCCACAACATTTTTCTTTGGTACTAGTCTTATAAAAGCATGATTAACTATCCACACCTTCTTGACACCCACCAAAAATCTTATCACCTCCCTACACACCTCTTCTTTTATCAAGTCCCAAGAAGCTTGAAAGAATCTGGTGCTGAATCCTTCAAGACTCGACACTTTCATAGCCCCAATGGAGAAAAGAGACTTCTTAATCTCATCTTTAGTGGCCATACCAACCAAAGACATATACATACTTCCTGACACCCTTCTTCCATGGAGCACCCATCTGCTAATGAAGTCCCATCCATCCTTAATATATAAGCCAACAAAGGCCGCAATAGCTTCTTACCTAACCTCATGAGCTAAATTAACAACCCTCCATTAGGTTTCAAAAAGGAATGTATAGCATCCCTCATCTCATTCTTCTTGAGTGTCACATGATACTTTCTAGAGTTCTTGTCTCCATCCTTCAACCACTTGAGCCTGTTGTGTTGTCAAGAATGAAGTTCTTCGGCTTTTCTACTTGTAGCAATCTTCTCTCTACTATAGTCTCCTCTTGCACGGCCTCCACCTATAGGGGATTAAGTCTGTGCTTTTTAGCCACAATAGCATACACCTCCCTTGCCTTTTTCACTAGTAAGTTGAGATCAAATAACCCCTTTGCCCACTCCTAGAGAAAAATTTTGGTTTTGTTGAGTTTCTCTATCACCACAAAGAGAAGGTTATCATCCACTCTTCATTTACAAGCCACATTGATTGTCTCCATACAACTTTTCCACTCCATTAAACCCACAAAGAATTTGAATGGTGTATTCTTTGTAGATACTTGAGTAAGGTGAACAATGAGCCACATGTGATCGCTATTTAGATGGCCTCACAAATTCACATTAATGTACATAAAACATCTACACATGCCTCCTTCACCATTTCTTTGTCCATATGACTAGTTATTCTCCTTTTTATATCTATGTTATTCTGTCTGGTGATAAAACCTCAGTTCATATTGAGTTCCATCAAGTTGGAAACCTTTAGTGCATTATTGAATCTAGAAAATCCAGAGTCTAGCACCGAAAGACCCCTATCTTCCCATGTTCCTTCCTAATTTGATTAAAATTGCCAATGAAGAGTTATGGCATCACCTTCTGGTTCACATCGCCCAAAACTTTTCCAAAGGCACATTCTACATACTTCTGAGTTGTGCGCATAAATCATAGAAACTACTATGTCAAGCCCTCCTTAATTATTACAACTTGTTTTAACTAGCTTCACCATCGCCAAAAATAACTTGTACCTTACATATTATAGGGTGCCATCCCATAACAATGTGTCTGCCCTCAATTTATCCAAGATGGAATATGTCTCCCATCCTGCAAGGAATAACCTAGGGATTTTATCCTCACCTTCATGTATTCTCCTCATTTCAAAACATATCACTAGTGAAGCTTGTAACTCCATGATGATTTCCATGTTCCACCTCTGCTTCCCCGAGCGGGATGCTCCTTACAGGTTCCATGTGGGGATGCACATAAGGAAACTTTGTGATGCCCACCCCTTCTTGGAGTGGAACCTCCTCTTCTAGTCCTCCTTGGAGAAGTCTGTGCATTATAGATTGTCAACACTTTGATCACATATTCGCCCTCTAGTCCCTCAAGCAAGGAAAAGGGGTTGTTTGACTCCAAATGATCCTCCTTGTGAAGGATCCGCTTCTTCTTAGCCTGCATTATATTTTCGGTAACCAGATCCCCCACCCCTGATGGAACCACCTCTAGGCCTATCACAAACTTATCAATAAGCACATCCTAGGCATCACTAATCACCTCCTCACCCATTGAAGGTTACACTCTGACTGGATTTCTCACCCTTCATAATGCTAGGGAACAAGAATAGACCTCCTATCACCAGACATATAGTGTTTTTTAGTATAATGGAAATGCACCTAAAATAGCATGCTAAAAATAAAGTTTTTTAATGTTGTTTCTCTCCTTCTTGTTATTACTTTGAGTTATATACAAGCAATATATGTTCTCTTAAACATGTGATTCTATTTCTTTTATAGCATAATCAGTGAAGTTGTGTATATGTATATCTATTTTATGATTTTAGGTACCTGGTACACATGACACTGTTTGCATTGATCATTGTTTTTCCTCCAAATGATTAATCTTATTCTCTTATTATGATGATATCTAATGACATGAAATGGAATTGACATGGTTTGAATTATGGGGACTAAGATCTTATTCCAGGAACTAGTTTAGTATCTTTTAATATGCTTTGTTGTCTCTTACTTTAGTTTTATGTTGTTGATTGTAGTTCTATTCATGCATATGTTATGTGACCCATTACAGGGAAAAATGCATGGGTCCCCTCTCCTTTGTTTGTGTATCTATTTATAAGTTTGGATTTGGGTAATAAATAGTTTTTTGACAGTGTGTTCGATTCCTATCTTGATATTTGACAGATCTAAGTTTACGAGTGAGTTTTCGTCTTGATACAACTAACAAGCAATCAATCAGAAAACAACTATTCAAAATGAATCCATGCTATCCTAGTAGTAATCATTGTCATGAATCCATGCTACTCGTCCCTCCATTCTAAATGAAACAACAATCTCTCAAGTCTATCTGGTTAAAAACACACAAAATGATATCTAAAAATGCAAGAGACAAAAAATCACAAGAAATGATATAAACATGTCATATATATGTCATATATATACATATATATAGATAGATAGAACAAATCTAGAGTATTTACATGGTTGGGAGGGCCTATCATCTAATACTATCCTGACAAAATGATATTAGTAACACATGCTAGCTATAAACAATGAATTTCTAATGTACTTGGAAGCAATATGAAAAGATATTGGAGGAAGAAGAAACAAAGTGATAAGGAGGAAGAAATATAAACATTATGTATATATTCTCATATTTATATTGATTTGGTCCCTATCTATTGATGTCAGATTCGAATCCAACCTCCTTCTCTCTAAAACGTGATGTAATTAGTAGTAAGAAGTAGGGGGAACATGTTGTAGCACTACTACAGAAAAGGCCTTTGGCGTCGGTTATTTAGAGCCTTTAGTGTTGGTTTCCAAGCGACACTCAAGTGGGCGTCGCGACACCTTCAGCGTCGGTTTCTAACCCACACAATAACCCTTCATGCCACTGAAAACGCACCAGAAAGGGAAATATAGGTGTCGGTTCTTAACGAAAACCGACACTATATCATGACCAAAGACGTCGGTTATTAAAAAAACACTGACGCCATAACCCTTCCCTCCATCAAAAATACGCCAGCAAGGGAGCTATAAGTGTCGGTTAATAAAGAAAACTGACACTATATCATGGTTAAAAACGTCGGTTATTAAACAATAACTGATGCCATATCCCTTCCAGCACGACCGTGCCTAGCCACAATAGGTTTCGGTTCTTACAGATAACCGAGGCCAACCATGGAAGAGACATCGATTTTTTACTAATAACTGACGTCGTATGTCTTTGGTGTCAGTTTTATACAAATAACCGACACCTATGTTCTGATTTTTTTATCAGTTTGCAGGCCTGCTGTATGGCTGGTCAGTAGGATGCAGAACCTGCAGTTCAGTTCTGAACTGTAGGTTTATAGCATCCAGTGATATCAGCCAACAACAGGCCACAAACCTGCAAAGTCATTCACATTCAGACACATGTATTGATCATATACATTTAGAAACCTGCAAAGTCATTTACATTCACTTTCAGTTCTATTCATTTCATCTCTTTTTACATTCATACATTCATGTATTGATCAGAAAAAGTCATTCACATTCACACATATGACAATTCAGAAAAAGTCATTCACATTCACATAAAAATAATTATGAGAACAAAGTTTAGAAATATCATTCTTTATTCATCATCATCATCATCATTGTCATAATTATCCCAATTATATTTAAAAATTACCACTACTTCTATGGCTTTTGCCCATTCTTCTCTTACAACATCTAATTCCTCCCTCGTATAGGGAGTATGTACATCTAATAACTTTCCACCTATCCTGAAGTCAGTTTTAAACACCTGCAAAGAGAATGACGTATATATATAATTAATAATATATAATAAGATTGATATATTTAATATTATCTAATGAGACTATATATAATACCTAATGTATAGTATCGATTTCCATTACAGCATATTTGATGATTAGGTCCATAAATCACATCACATAGTAGGCACATGCCCAGTCGTTGTCTTGTGTAGCACACTATAAATTAAAACATACAAAATATTCAAAAACACAAATAAGAACAGTTCACATAAATAATATATACATTGGAGTCGGGAAATTACTTTCACATTCTCCCAAATTAGTGGCTGATTCTTTTCCCGAAGACCTTTCCTCCAGCTTTTTTAAACTTTTATAAAGCCCTACATGTTAATGTAACACATTAAATTGAATAATTAAATAGTAATGTAATAACATATGTTAACGGATATAAAAATATGAAATATTTCTCACGGGAATAATGGTCTTTTCATTGGGTGTCCATATAATGTATTCAATTCCTTCCCCACAGGATCAAGATAATAGATAGTGAACGTCTTGGGGACAATAACTAGTAACTCCCAATGCCTACCACTATAGGTAAGAAATTTAAAAATTAATAACTCAAAATCCACAATAAAAATGTAATTTTCTTAAGTCCAAATTACAAGCAAAGTAAACTTACTCGAAATTGAATAGATCTATTATCATCGTCTTCTTATTTTGAGAAAAATATTCAAAAGCGTCACAGCAGTATGAAGTAACTAAAGAAGGGTCTGTATCTACAAGACTAATCAAAGATGGAACCAAAAATCCCACATGGGAAAATGCAAAATTTGTACATATCGTGTGTAAGTGGCTGCAAAACATGTATTTCATATGCATTAATATATAAGAAACCAGATCACCGTATATAAAACAAGGTATATGGATGTATAAATAACATCGCACCATACCCACAGCTCTATCATAGATGTGTTCATCCAATCATAACGAAACAACTCCAAAATATCTTGTATACATAGCTTGTTATCGTATGATTGACCTGCACTAATACGTATGCATTAATGTGTATGCAAAACTTGTATTACGTATGCATTAATACGTATGCAAAACTTGTATAAATAGATTGTTATCCTATGATTGAACGACAGCATCCTCTGGAATAGTAACATTTATAGGACAATTTGAATCATGTTTGCTTATCCATACTACCATACCCCTAGGACCTAACGAGGTGTGTAGGTCCCTTGGAAGCTAACTTGGTACTTTAGTAGCTAGAGGTGGAGGCCGAGATGTAGCAGGTGTCTTCCTTTTGACCTGTATATATAATTTTAGATCAATTGACTCATATATACACACTAACAAATTAATGTAATGTAAATTTACCATGCAATATTAGTATAGATGACATCTGCTTTGGGCCACATTATCACTCTGTCTTCTGCCTCACCAAGCATTTCAGAATCTGGGTGGGCATATGGCAGTGGAAGATCCCTCCAATTGGGGAGTATATGTATCGAGCTCAAATGAACCGCACCAGCTGGTACTGAAGTCCCATAAAACATCTCCCCTGGAAGGGCTAGGTAAGCATGTGCATCTACAACGATGTATTATTGAATTTTTAGATGGCATGGCTTCAACCCCTTCAAATTTACATAAAGAATGTTATATACATATATACATAAACATATCATTTTGAAAAGACTAGCTACTATATATGTCATAAAAATACTTATAGCGGACATGCTAGGTGGCGGGTCTATAGGATTACTCCCAACCTCTGCAGTAGGAGAAGAGCGGCTCAGTACATGTACTATCTGTGTGGTAGTCTGAGATGCCTGCCACTTGTTAATTGCTTCATTGATTCTCTTATCAAGTGCTTCCTTGACTCTCCTATCAAGTGCTTACTCGAATCTCCTATCAAGTGCTTCCTCGACTCTCCTATAAATTAACTGATGTACCTATACATGGATAAAAGAAACGCTAGCTTCTGATTATTGAATTCTCTTTCGCAGTAACATTCTAAAAATAGAATAAGTTACCTCAGCTTGTGAAAGTCCTGCTTTTGGGATTGGTTTGCGTTGTGATGGCCCAAAGAACGCTTTGATTCCCACACCAGCACCTGCACCCCTAACACATCGAGGATTCTCTGGGTTACCTAGAGCAACTATCAATTCATCCCTTGTGGCCTCAGGGATGAACTTGCCTTCCTTCCTCTGCTCGTGCAGCTCCCGCTAATCGCCATAAACAGAAATTGGTAAGTAAACATAACAATAATCAATATCAATTGATTGCTCTAAGAGTTGAATTTTACCATTTTTGCAGCCGCCTCAGCAGTTGTGGGCTTCGTTATATCTCCCTTCTTGTTTTTCCTCCCAACTATCTGCATAGCATGGCGAGGCAGATGTGTCAGACCAATAGTAGAGGACTCCTGAGTAGCAACAGACTGAGCAGTAGACTCATCCCGTAGTCTTTGGCGAACGCCTACATAGCCTCTTGGACCCATTATGTGGTCATACACATTCAGTGCATGCCTTGCTCTTTGAGCATCGCTGATAGCCTTGTTAGTAAGCACATTGATTTGGTTAGTAACACTAAAGGTTAATCTTGAATAGGTGAATACATAAGAACATATATTAATTGAATTGGGAGTGGCGCTTAATACCTTGAATTCATCCGTTTTTCTTTGGGTAACAAAGTCCTCCCAGTCTTTGGTGTCCAGGTAGTTCCATTGCTCAGTGGCTACCTTCTGCCTAAATTTATTTTTTAAAGAGAATAAAAACAAAAATTATTAGTGTAGAGTTAGTCAAAAAGTGATCAATGTCTAGAATTGGAAATCAATCAAGAACCTCTTCTCAGCATCGTGTATGTAATCTCAGGTGAGATTTGTCCTATAGTTCCTTAGGACCCTCCCACAGCGTTGCATCACGCATTTACTATGTAGCTTTTCATCCAAATCAAATATACTCTGCAAAATAGAATTGCTATTAACTAGTATCCTAAAAATTAGTAATCTACAAAAATAGAATTGCAGATAATAATAACTCATGCATAGTTCCATCCATACTAAGTCTTTCTTCCCCTTAGGAACTTTATGCCAGGATTCAAAAATAGGACTACAATGGCTGTGAGTGAGAACCCTAAGATATGAAATAAATGAGTTGCGGTTCACTCCAACTGGATTTTCTACATGATCAAAATCCACAGCCAGTTTGGGTCCATTTCCCCTTTGCTGTAGTAACTTGTTCATTATTGTGATGCCCCTCACTTTCTCAATTTTTTTTTGCTGCTCATCAAGTGCCCCAATTTCTTCAGGGGGTACATCACCAACCTAAAATTTGACAAAAAAAACACACTTACATGATATAACTATAAATGAACATATAAAAAGAAACCTCAAGGATATATTTTTAAAACTTACATTGTGAGGCGGCGCATTGACGTCCTCACCCTCACGGTAATCATCAGAATGGTCATCAGGAGAATGCTCAGCCATCTGAAAGTTCACATTCACATTGTAATGTTCAGATTGTAAAGTAATTCACATTGTAAAGTTCACATTCAAAAAACGGGGAAATGCTACCGAAATTTTCTTGAAAACCCAATACACATTATACACTTACATTCTAAGTGAGATTAGGTGTTCAAGAATAATCCCAAACCGGGGACTATCCAAGATTTACTCCTAATGAGTAAATCTTGGGCGGGTTTCTAGGCCAACAAATACATGTGTTGTCATTCTTATACCTACAATCCTAGTTTCATCATTGATCATATCCTAGTTCTTCAAGTTAGGGTGATTATTGATGTCTTTAGAAGCATGATTGGCAATCTAGGGAAAAGTTCATCATTTACATTCCAAGCATGTCACGTGAGTGCATTAGTATTTCCCTTTTACTAAAACCAAATCGGTGTATTAGTGAGTCTTAAAATAGATAAACACTTGAAGATGACTCAATGAATCTTAAGAATAGTCAACTCAACTATAGCTTGTTTGTTATCATTCATGACTTGCATAATATTTTGTTGATCCTAAATATAAGAGAAATTTTACATGCCCCATATGACCCTAGAATGTTGACATGCCTAGGTTTAAAGCACTCATCAATCTTGAATAATGTTGGCATGCCCCATGATAGGGAAAAATCAAGATGAGATCAATAAAAACACAAATCATAAAAAATGGATTGCATAATGAAATAATTGCTTAGTAATAATATATATTGCAAGATAAACAAAAGATCAACTCATTATTTTACAACCAAACATTTTTTTCATGCATCTTTCATTACACATTTATGGCCATTATTCATCTAGTGACTAAGGTTCTAGATTGCCTTTTACTACTTTCTACTTAATGATTATAATGTTTGGTTGTTGTACAAGAATCACCGAATATAAAGTCCATGAGGATAAACAAATATTTGGGAATGATAATGTGGCTTATTTATATTAAATCTAATATGTCTTTCTTTATTCTTTCCTTCATCCCAGTTTTATCATTTGGTTCATCAATAAAAGAGAAGACTTATTTAGTTATTACATAAGTTGTGTGTGAACTTTGATCTATTTAGGGGCAGTCATACTAAATTACTTTAACATTGTCCACCCAAGTAATGGGATTGTGATCGATGTAATAACACTTCTATGATAGTTGGTATCAAAGACTAACACACTATGCATCTATGTAATTGTGAACTTAATATTGAACTTAATATTGCATCTATGTAGACCTAGTCAGCCTAGTCGGCCTAGGCATTCTACTGAGGAGGGGCATCTCCTGGCTGCCTCAAAAACTATGCCTATAACCCTAGAAATCGAGCATCTATTACTTGGCAGCCAAATGCAGAAATAAGGCAGAAATAAGGCTAAACCCTAAACAAGCAAAATGAAGGAAAGGAGGTCGGGGTAGCTTACTTGCTTAGGTCAAGAACAAGCAAACAAAGGAAAGGAGGAACATCGGCGGTAGTCGGCGAGCAATGACGGTGGAGCAGCGGTGGTAGCCAGTGAGCAGCGGCGAGCAGCGGAGGTAGCGGAGGATAGAGCAGTGGCGGTGGAGCAGCGACGATAGTGGAGGATAGAGCAGCGGCGGCAGGAATCGCCAGAGGAAGGGGAAGTCTTGAAATCAGGAATGAAACAGAGAAAGGGGAAGAGTTTGGCTCGCACAGGTGCTATAAAGTTAACAATAGATGTCAGTTATTATAACCAACTGACGCTTAAAATAAAAAGCGTCGGTCACCACAAAAAAATCGACACCTATGTTGAATGATAGTCGTCAGTTTCAACTAAAAAAACCGACGTCTATCTACATATGCTGACAAAAAAAATGTTCTTGAATTATGTCCATAGTCTTTGGTGCCGTAAAAAATCGATGCCAAAGGGGGGGTAAAAATTTTCACGGGGACATCACGTGAAAACCCATCGGCATCGGTTGTTGCAAGAAAACTGATGACATAAATGGGCATGATTTCTGTCTCACGACAAAACCTTTAGTTGTCGGTTGTTTGGTAAACAACCGACGTCATATGTGAAATTTTGGAGGTAATTTTTTTGCACTGAAAAAATTGGATTTGGCGGGCAATTTTAGGTGTCGATTTCTTACTAAGCAATCGACGCTAAATAAAAAGTGATACATGTGTCTGGCCTATCTTCACATATAGATGTTGCTTTATGCTTTCAGCCGATGTTGTAGGGTTCGGGCGTCGGTTTTTAGGATACAACCGACGCCTCTAAATGTGATGTTATAAGTCATTTATGTAGTAGTGTAGACAGGCAACATTCTTTTCCTTAGAGATGGTGGAGCTGAGAGGCTTTTGTAGAACGTCCTTATGTCTTGTGAGAGTGAGACCTCATCATGGTGGAGATGGTGATGAAGTTGAATAGAAATGGGACTAGAAGTGTAGTTCTCATCTGGTATCAATCATAGGATTTAAGGTAAAAAATATGCATGCAATAGAGGATTATGTGTTTGTTTATAGTCATGCGTAAAAGGATGAGGTACCAAACCCTCGTACCCATTTTCTAGGACATCTAATAAGTGGGGTCAAATCTTACATGACCAATCTTTAGTTCATGTAGACTCCCTATGATCATTGTAAAGGGATCGACCTCATTGAAGAGATTGATGTAGATCATTTGAGGGGACACATCAACCCTATGGGTCTGTTTAAAACAAGGACTTTGACCCCTAGAGTGGTTGACATTGGAGAGATGACCTTTTGGTGGTGATCAAAGTAGAATCTATGATACAATCGATTAGCCTATGTAGGGGCATTGATCTTCTAGTAGTGATAAAAGAGGAGGTGTAGAACATCTAGAGTGGTTGACACAAGGCATTGACCTCAAGCGGTGATCGAATAAAACTATTTAGAGATAGAGGTGGTTGTCGAAACAACACATTTATTTTAATAGATGGTTTGATCCAGGATAGGTCAAGGGAATCAATAACCAATATTGTTAATAATGAATGGGCAAACTAGTCTTTGTCACCCTTCTGAGAATTATGGGTGGGTTGATGCGGCTAGGGTATTTGCAAAGGAATTGATTGTTTCAACAATAAATGTGTTAGTGATGAATGATTTGACCATGGAATGGACCAGTGGCTCTATTAAAACCACAAATAACCTCAATGGTGGAACCGATACTTCACATCCATTGATGCATGAGTAATTTATGAACACTGAGGGAGTGGACGATCAAAGTGTCTAGGAAATGCCCACTTGGTGGCATGCGTCAGTCAAAGTGGTGAATAATGTTTTTTGATGCATGTTTAATCTTGGGCCTTTGCACCATTTCTCTCAGGTAGACTATGGTATTATTATGGTGATAAATGTGACCTATTTCCATGCTTCCTTTCATCAAAAGGGCTTCAAAACTTGGGAATTTAACCTAGAAAGTTATTTTTCCTTCAATTAATAGTATAAAAGAATTAACCAAAAACATGTAGAGAAATAATGTTGCATGCTTAAATGATAAGTGAGATGAGGGTAAAATGGACTTATGGATCCTATTTATAAGTTTTATATGTAGTTGTTCTCTAAATGATGGATGGTGATATGAATTCATCATCAACCATGGAGGAGGACAATTACTTACCCCAAAGTCACCTCAACATAACCCAAGAAACTCAATCAATGATTAGAAGCAAATATATCCATGGATTCAATTTGAAGAATTCAAAGTGCACCAAAAAAACCTCAGAATGGCCGCAACACACCAAAATGCAAATTACCAAATCCCCCCAAATCTCAAGTTAATAGAGTCAACAAGTAGCCAAGAACAACCACACTAGGATATAAAAATTACCACAGAAAGAATTGGTCAGAACGGTCATGCTATGTGCCAATGTTGTGGTGATGAGATCCCAAATCCCCCTATTTCCCTATCACTTTCCACAAAATATCTTACGATCATGCTACCTAGAACAAACATTCTATTGCATAGTCATAAAGACTATTCTACCAAAAATAGTTGTTCTGCCTAACATCATTTGCGGATGTTCCCCTCACCATGGTCATGGTCAAATACACCCAAAATTTTCCATTTTACCTAACTTCCCACTCCATTTCAATCCAATTCTCCATGCCTTCTCCAAGAAGAATATTATTCTTTCCTAAGAACTCTCACCCACTTTCCATTGTAATTCCCAATCTACCCCACTTAACTCTAAAGCCCCTATCCACTATGTAAGGCCTTAGGGAGGCAGGGTAGAGAGGGTCCTACTTCATTTACCCCTATCCACCACCATCTACCCTATCCCACCTACCCACTTCATCTCCAACATTCATTCCACCTCCAAAACCCTAATTTTCCTCCATAACTCCCTATATTCCACCGTCCTTTCATGCATCACTCCCCTTAGGGAACAACATGCAAGTAGCTAAAAGAGAAGGGTGTATCCAAAAAAATTAATGGGTATTTATTATCTCTTTTTCACTTACTTTGTTCATTACTTGTCCACGAGGAGCTAAACTTCTTTATGGGATGTTCAGGGGTAAAATATGGGACTGACATACCATATATAGTGGGGATATACATGTATAACATTGCTTTTTCATTTGTTAGTGATATATTCTTACTTTTTATAAATTTCTATAACTCTCTCTTGATTGATTGATCATTGGTATGACCTAAGGTATAGAGAAAAGGAGGGATAGAAGAACTATGGGAGAAATGCCCAAGTCACTTATAGATCCTTGTCTAGTTCCCATTCTATCCTATTACCTCCTCTATTACACAAACCCTAGGTGATGTAATGGTATCTAAGTGTGATTCTCCCCTATTACTTGGAAAAGAACATTCCTAGAGGTTTCATAGGAGGTAAGAGAAAGTGAAACCCTCTTCCTACACCACCTCTTGCCACCAAGTGAGGGAAGAGAGTCACACTTAGAAGCATATACTAGGAACTAGTACTGAATAAACTCATCTTCCCCCTGTCAATAGAGCGTCATAAGGTTGGATAAGTAGTGATTTATGTACTAGTTCACTAAATAGCATATGTAGCATCCAACTAACAAAAACATAATTAACTAATGCGGAAGTGTTCACTAAGCAGCGGATTACAGAAAATCACTAAAAATTAAAACCTTTTTCAAAGAGACCCAATCATAGGAAAACTCTTTCAACAATAACCAATGTATTACATTTACATCATGGTTCATAAGTATATATCTTATACCATCTCTTCTCGAGGGTTACAACATCAACTGCCTTGTTAAAAGCTAAACACAGACAGCATAATAACCTCAAGGCATCAAGCCAAAAATCTCAAAATGATACATTAAAAGCACTAAGTACTAACTCTGAGGACCTGAGAGTACAGAGACGACACATAGGACTTTTATCTACAGAACACGACAGACAGCATACTCAACATGAGTTGCTGCTGATGTTCTTCCTCTGCAAGATATTCGCAGTCCCTTTCGCACTCGTCCACCTAAAAATATTGGTTCCCACGGGGGTGAGACAATTGAAAATTGCCCCAGTGAGAGATATAACTCTCTGCCAGAAACATCATTATTGTAGTTTAATTAATATAAAACTGAGCAGAGGATAAGCAGTTTAGATCATTCTCATCTTTTAAAGTATTACACCTATCTATGATTGAACAGTAATTCATCTATTCTCTTTATAAGAAATAGAAAGAACGTGTATAACATTTATCTACCATACATTTTCAACATCTCAAGCTTTGCTCATGTCATTCATTATTCTGATGTGTCACCCATGATTCATTCTTGTTTCTATTTGTTGGCCTTAGCCAATCTGCTAAATAGGTATTCACTTATGCCAAACATGTGATTATATAAATTATCATGTCTTATTTAAGCATTAAACTATATCAATAAGGTATAAATATTTTAGGCATTGGACTATACCAATCCTGATTACACAACCAGGCATTGGACTTTAACCAAACCTAATTACAGGCATTAAGCCTCTGTCATGTATTTCTAATTATAGAGGCATGGATAGCATGTGAAACATAACTATCAACATGAGATATCTAGCATCATGATTATAATCAACAGTAGCAGTAGGATATCAACATAAGCATGACTATTGTATGTACACATTTATAGTCTTATGCATATCCACAACATAAGTATAATTACTATCTCTTAGTTGCACTAAGCATCATCTTTATGTAAAGAGAACAAACAAGGGTTATCATCCAATGTGAAGCGTCATGTATAACCCTAAACAGATATGCTATACGACTGTATTATATCTTTTATTATGTCCTGAGGAAATTGAGGATACCACTCAAAATCCAACTGACCACTGCTAAGTCAAAATCAGTGCCATACAAGATCTAGGAAGAGCCGGACTCCTAAGATCTTCTCCGCCCCCGGTCAGAACGGGTCCGCCACAGTGACACAAAAGGTCAAGCTGCTAACAGCCTAGTCTGTCCTTGGTACAGGTCACGGCACTAGTGAAAGAGGTGGGTACGCATACCCTACCATCTGAGGTACAACCGCAGTTTTCCTCTAATATCATCACATATATAATCACCGAGACACGACCGCAGCCGTTCTCAACTAAGGGCTAGGTATGACCGCAGTCATCCTCCCTAAACACTTGAATTCAGGATGATAAGCACCCCTCATACTCATCAGTATGCGCTCCGAGTTTCCCTTAGGAATACTCGTTTCACCATCTGGCAAGTTCTGACACTCAGATGGATCTATGGCACAGGACACTACATGATTAGATTTGCACTTGATTAGTTATGCCAATTGGGTGAATTAAGGCTGCATCAAACAAGTGGACATACAAACCCTAATTCACTTCTAGCAAGCATATAAATATCAAAACCTGAAAAGATATAAAACATATGAAACATAATTTCTCATCTCATCATCACATGGTAATATTCACTTGCCATTCATGAGACTACACCAGTCATCATGCTATCACATGATATAAATCCTTTTCACAATATCACAGGGTATCAACCCTTATCAACATAAGAGGAATACACCTCATTCAGGGCTCAACCATGCCCAAAGGTCATTAAGACCATCATACTATCACATCAATTAGGGTTTCATGTTCATTTTATCAATCCAACCCTAATATATTGTTCCATACATCTAGGAGCATCCATCGGCATTCCAAGTATTTAATATTCTTATCATTTATCATTAAATGATCATCAATACAAGGTATGAGTTTATCTCTCATCCTTATCATGGTATGATTACATCATACTCATTTTAGATTACTTATCAAGTATGTTAAACTCATTACATTTCATTGTAACAATTTACATAACACTCTCCTTGTGTATCTTATCCAAAAATATTGGATTTGAGATGCATCAAGGTATATCAACCCTGAAATGCTAAATGTGATATCTATCATGTCTCAATGTATCACTTCCCTCATCACTTCTATCTTACATGAGTTTATTAACTTATCTTATAATAAGGAATTTCACATCTTAATACTTTCATCCACCAACCTATCACCTTTACCATGATGTGCATAGATCACACACAAGGATTGTCCAACTATCTTCAATGATATGGACTCATCTCAAATTAAGGCATTGCCTGTTATAAGGTTGCCTATAGTCAACCACTTGAGATATTTCATCATTATAGGGTATTACTCATTATTTCATCATTAAGGTTTACTCATATCATTACCCAGACATTAGGGTTATGATTTATCATCATATTGCCCATGATTAGAATTCCATGCACTATATCCCAAATTTAGGGTTTACATAGCTTTACTCTGTGTTAGGTTTATGGTTTCATATGACATCGCCCTCAATTAGGGTTTCACATGGAATCATCCTCAATTAGAGTTTCTCATGGAATCACCCTCAATTAGGGTTTCACTAATCACCCCAATTAGGGTTTCATTCAATTACCCATAAATTAGGGATTCATTATTCATCCAATTAGGGTTTGGCATTTCATTACCTTAAATTATAGTTACCCAAGTCATTACCCTTAATTAGGATTACACTATTACCCTTAATTAGGGTTACACTATCACCCTAGATTAGGGTTTTACTCAGAATTTCCCTAAATCAGGGTTAGGGTTCGTTAACCTACTCAATTAGGGTTTCTTGATCTCTTTACTAAGGATCCTACCCTAAATCACCATATGAATCATACTCATGTATGAATTCATTTCTATCATTCTCTCCACTTGATTTGGTTACATCAACCATCCGATCAATTACAAACAACTATGTTTGACATAGTTATTGCTTCCATAAACAATTAGGGTTTGCTTAATTGAATAGCCTTCAACTCACGATTCCTTGGGAGTTAATCACTCAAATTTGGTGAGTCATTAGAACACATCATTAGGAACAGTAATCCCAAACATTCAACCTTTGGTCAATGCATTCAAACGGTCTTGAGACCGTTTACTCAAAAAGGTCAATTAAATCAGGTTGAAAATCAGCACTTAATTCAATTAGGTTTCCCTAATTGATTAGGCTTCAACTCACGATTCCTTGGGAGTTAACCCCTCAAATTTGGTGGGTCATTAACCAAAATCATTATGAACAGGAATCCTAAATGGTCAACGCTTGGTCAACACACTCAAACGGTCTTGAAACCGTTTTCCCAAACAGGTCAAGTTGATCAGGTTGAAAATCAGCATTTAATTCAATTCGATTTATCTAATGGATTGGCCTTCAACTCACGATGTCTTTGGAGTTAACCCCTCAAATTTGGAGGGTCATTAGACTACATAAGTAGGAACAATATTCCCAAAAGGTAAACGCTTGGTCAACCATATCAAACGGTCTTGAAACCGTTTGCCCAAACAGGTCAACTTGATCAGGTTGAAAATCAGCATTTAATTCAATTCGATTTGGAGTAGCTATCAAGACCATTTGGCTTGGTACTTTTATTTGGATAAGCATCTAGGATAATTTAATCATCCCTTTCCTTCGAACAACCAAGAACAGCAACCGTTCTTGATGGAAATTGCAGCAAAGAAACAAGTATGTATCAAATTGAAGAAAACAATCAACAAAGCATAATTGATTGATGCAATAGCAATGATTAAGGGTTTGAGTTATAAAACCCACCTCCAATTGAGCTCCAAAGCTTCAAGATCACGCCATTAATGGTGGATGAAGCTCTAGGAACTCCCCCTAAACTCGTCCTCAAGCTTTTGGATGAAAACGTTGGCTAGGGTTGAAGAGGAGATCAAAATAAGAAGAAATCAATGATTTATTTTTGATTTCCACCATGGAATCAAGGAGAACGAAGGTCAAGGACCTTACCAACAGGTTGGGGTCGTCCTCCTGCTCCTCCACAGCTCCTTAGTCGTTTTCCAAGCAAGAGGAAATAAAAGAATCCGAAATAGCCTTTGTTTTGGCTTGGTAAAGGTACTTTTATAAGAAAATTGATGAGAGAGAAAATGCATTATTAAAATGCATTAAATTCCAAAAATATGGCCGCCTCTTCCCCCTCAAATTCCCCTCAAAAATATGACCGGCTCATCACCCCAAGACCACGATCTGTGGTGCAGCTACACTTGCAACCATCGCCGCCCACCATCATCTCCATCACTGAAGCTTTCACAATCCCGCGATCTTTGTTCGATCCTCACCTCGACCAGAGGAACCCCGCACAGCTTCCCACGACCCAGCTACCTCCACATCATGCCCTCGCTCACACCACCATCATCCAATAGGCCACAATAGCAGAAGGAAAGGGATCGTGACCAGACTAGAAGACAAAAATCAAGCCCGTGAAAAGAACCGCGACTGCGGCGTCCAAAAAGCCCACGACTGTGTAAAAAGTCACGACTGCGGCATTCAAAAAGCTGCGACCGCGACATTCAAAGAACCGCGACTGTGCAAAAAGCCGCGACCTGCTACAAACTTATGAAGGTCATGATTTTAAGTCAGTGCCAATCTTCCTATAAATAGAACGTGACTCCAGCCCATCAAATCATCATCTCCAGACGTTGTTAGGATGCAGGTCTGTCATGGGCCTAAGGAGACTATCTCCATAGCCAGGAACCTACCCCCGTGGTGGTTTTGCAGCATGTTCACCTAGATCTGGAGTGAAGACTCAGATCTGCAAGCCACCTCGTTCAGATCTAGATCTAGATCTGTTGCGTCTACACCATTTCTACGCCGCCATCTCATCCACGAGCAGCTCCTCTTGATGTGAGAAAGGACTACGAGAAGAAGAAGAAGGTGGAGAGAGGAGATCTTCCCCATTTGTCTTGGTATTCTTCTCTCTTCTTCCAGATCTGCTCCGACGTTGTGTAGAAGACCATTCCTCGACAGAGTTGCGATCATCTTCTTCACCATGCTCATGTCGGAATCCTCTCTTTCTCTTGTTTTTCTTGTTTCTCTCATCATGAGCAAGTAGTCTACTTTCGCTGGGGTACGGGGACTGGCCCCTCTACCCATGCTTTCATATCTTTTTGTTAAACATTCCATGGCATGTATATAATCTTTCATTTCATTGTTAATCGTCGATGTGTGCTTGTGGATTGATCACCTGCTTGCATTTATCTTGTTCGTTTCCTATGTTGCGAGAACTTCAATGCGTAGGTTTTGAATGTCGATTAATGTGGTTGACTCCCAAACTAGAAATAGAATGGGATTCCTTGAGGTCGTAAGTGTATGATCCATGTGGTGACGAGCCATCTAGCCCACAGTGACGCTTCCATGTTCCTGACGCCTGTATAGGGGGCCCACAACTTCATTTGGATTTCTATATCTTTGGAGCCATAAGTATGTGATCTGGATGGTGACGAGACATCTGATACCTAAGGTGATGCTTACGTGAACCTGACGCCCGTATGGGGGGTTCTACAGCAGCTCTATTTGAATGGTTATATCTTGCATGGATGTTTGATGTTTGGATGTGATTGCATGTGTAGTGGTGGTGAAACCCTGGACCATCCCAGTGATTTCCATCATTAATCTTTAATCAACTTTTAATCCTGCTCTTTTACTTTCCTTGCATTTAGTTTAATTAAACTCAATTCAACCAACCTTGTTCTAAATATTAGTCTTGATTCGACTAGAGAAAGATTCTTAAAAACGTTGTCCCTTGGGATTCGATCCTCAACTATATTGTGATAAGACCCGTACACTTGCGGGTGGTATTATTGCACGTTGTTTTGGTTAAAAACTTAGGGATTTCAACCCTAAGTGAGTTTGTTAGTGCGATAATATAAGCCACGTCAAATTCTGGCGGCATCGTCGGGGACAACGGAATCATCTAGTTAAATCTAGCTCTCTTGAGATTAATTTAGGTTTTTCTTTTACTTTTGAAACTATCAATCATAAAACTCGAATTCGGTTCTACTCCATCCATCTCACCAGCAAAAGATCTTTTCATCCTAGGTACCCACAAAGTCTAGTGTATGTGCCGCTCGGACAGTCCCGAACTCTCTGCTAGCTTTGACCCTGAGATAGACAGAACCTTTTGCCGTCAGTATAGAGAGAACCAAGAAAGAATGGCTCAAGAGGAGGAAATCGCTCGAAGTGTAGCTCAAGCCCTTAATGCACAAAGAGATAGGCTTATGTAAGAAGCCCGATCCGTAGTTCAAGAAGAAATCCAAGCAGCTCAAGCAGCAGCTCAACAAGCTGAGCTACAAAAAGACCTTAGAGAATTCTCGATCCCTAAAGCTGCGGACGTTCATCACCCAGTGCAACCTCCTCCCATCAACGCTCTAAATTTTGAGATAAGGGCACATTGGGTTACATTGCTTCAAAATAGCCCTTTCTATGGTAAGCAAGGAGAAGATAGCCTAGAACATCTTCTGAGGTTTATAGACCTATGTGCCATGACAAAGCAAAATGGAGTCACAAATGATGCCATCAGACTCCGTCTCTTTGAATACTCTCTTGCCGATAGAGCCATGAGTTGGTATAACTCTTTGCAATGTGAACCCATCACCACTTGGGAACAACTTCAAAATGTTTTTCTGGAAAAAATTTATCCACCTTCTCTAACCTATGAAATCAGGGGCCGAATAACACCATTCACCCAGGTCCCTAGAGAATCCTTAGTTGAAGCATGGGAAAGATACAAAGAGCTTCTACGCAAGTGTCCACATCATGGCATTCCAAAGAATCAACTCATTGAAATCTTTTATAGAGGTGTGGACGATGATATCAAGAGGTTTTTAGATTCCTCGTCTGGAGGAAACTTCATGCGTCAGAGTTATGATAGCGCATGGAAGGTTGTCACCCTTAGAACTGAAAACCAAGCCAACTCGGGTAGACCTGTTGGAAAAGGAGTGTTGAAGGTAGCTATGGCTAAAGCAACACCTGAGTACAAGTCTATCGCAGCCTATGAAAGAAGACGTTCGCCCCCTCGACAACAAGAGCAAATTAACTCAGCTTCACTCTTCTATGAAGCATGCAAAGGAACTGATCATTCTACTCTAGCCTGTAACATTCTCTACGATGTTGTTTTGAGCAATACCTGTGCCCAAGGAGATAATGGTCAAATGGAAAATCTGAATGCTGTCAACACCATCCCTAGCCAAGGGTACTATAATCTGAATTAGAATAGGAACCATCCAGGTTTTCAATATGGAAACCCTTATGGAGCGGAAAACTTGCGACAACTTGGTTCAAATACTCAACAATGAGGCCCTCCAGGATTCCAGTATAACAAACAACCAAATTTCGGGAATCAAGGAAATTTTAGAGGTAACTACCAGAATAGAAACTACAACAATTATTAGAACAATTCTCAGTTTCAGAATCCCAACCAAGTCCCCTATCAATAGCAATAACAAGGGCAACAAGCCGGTTCCATCCCTCCTGATGACAAATTATCAACTATTGAGAAGATGTTACAGTCACATCAGACTATGATAGCTAACCAGCAAGACCATCAGAAGGCTATTGAATCTCAACTAACTCAACTTGCAGCTAGCATGAAGCCACCTACTGGAGTCTTTGCTGGATAACCCGAAAACAATCCTAAACATCCGAGAAATCGAAGGCTGTCACCACCAGGTCAGGAAAAGACTATTCTGACCCCCTGCTAAGATACCAATAGTAGCAACAAACGATGATGACTTTGTGAATGTATAAGACTCTACAATACCTGAGTCTCAACCGAAGGAACAACCAACCGTTGATAATACAGACAAAGAAAGATTGGAGGAACCATTGGTTGCGGAGGCAGAAGACACACCTGAGCCGGATGTGCCAGTATACAAGCCTCGTCCTCCCTTCCCAGCTCATTTGAAGCAGACAAAGCTCGATACTCAATTCAACAAGTTTAAAGAAGCTATGAAGAAGCTTCATGTAGATATACCCTTTCTAGATGCGCTGGCCTAGATACCAGAATGGACTAAGTACTTAAAGTCTCTCCTCACAAGGAATTACATAACTGAAGAATATGAGACAGTTAAGCTAGCATCAACCACTTTCGATATCATCCAGAGCAAGATGCCCAAGAAATAGAAAGATCCGGGATCCTTTGGGATTTCATGCCATATCGGTGACTCCTCATGTAAGAAGGTATTAGCCGATCTCGGTTCTAGCATCTCTATCATGCCACTTAGCCTTTGTAAGAGGTTAGGGTTTGCAGAACTTCTCCCGACTGGAATGACCATTCAACTTGCAGATAACTCTATGACTCTTCCTTTGGGAATCATTGAAGATGTCCCTGTCAAGGTTGGAAAAGACTCTTATGTTCCATGTGACTTTGTCATCATGGACATAAAGGAAGACGCCGGATACCCCCTCATCTTTGGTCGTCCGTTCCTCACCACTGTAAGAGCTTTGATCGACGTTGAAGCAGGGACCTTGTTTCTCGGACTAGGGAAAGAAACCGTCGAGTTCAAAGTTTTTGAAAGCATCCAAAGACCGATCATGCAGGAAGAAGTCTATTTGATTGATTGCATTGAGAAAATGTCTCTCCTCACACAAAAGGAATATGAACAAGACGATCCCTTAGAAATGGCACTAAAAACCCCATCTTCTGAAATTTTCATCAACAAACAAGTTAAGGATTGTATCCTTCACCTCGACTCTGTAGAATAAGATCCTAAAGCTAAGTTCGAGGAACTCAAAGCTTTGAATGTATCTGAAGAGCCATGTGAGAAGCCAGAAGCCCCTGCCTGAGGGACTTAAGTACGTGTTTTGGGATGATCTCAAGGTTTGTCCAGTTATTATAAATTCTGATCTAACGACCGAACAAGAAGATAAACTCTTGAAAGAATAAAGGAAAGAAAGAAAGCTATCAGCTACAAGATGAGCGATCTCATCGGGGTTAGTCAAGTGCTTTGCATGCACAAAATCCCTATGGTGGAAGACCACAAGCCGACTGTTGAGCATCAACGGAAGTTGAATCCTAATATGAAGGAAGTAGTCTGCCACGAAGTCATCAAGTTGCTTACTACCAGAATCATCTATCTGATATCTGACTCACCGTGGGTGAGTCATGTGCATGTTGTTCCAAAGAAAGGTAGCACTACTATGATATGGAATGAAAATAATGAACTCTTCCCCACTCGAACAGTCACCGGGTAGAGGATGTGCATCGACTACAGAAAGTTAAACAAGGCAATCTGTAAAGATCATTTCCCGATGCCTTTTCTAGATCAAGTCTTAGAGTGATTAGCTCACCAAGAATACTTCTGCTATATCGATGGTTACTCTGGATTCTACCAAATTCCTATACATCCAGATGACCAAGAGAAAACCACTTTTACTTGCCCCTTTGGAACATACGCCTTTAGAAGGATGCCATTCGGGCTCTGTAATGTGCATGCAACCTTCCAACGCTACATGGCAGCCATATTTGCTGGTTTAACTGAAACCATTATGGAAGTTTTTATGGATGATTTCTCTGTATATGGGGATTCATACGACTCATGCCTGAAGCACCTCTCCCTGGTCCTCAAACAATGTGAAGAAGCACATATTGTGCTAAATTGGGAGAAATGTCACTTTATGGTAAAAGAAGGCGTTGTCCTTGGCCATAGGGTCAGTAACCAAGGAATTGAAGTGGACAAGGACAATATCGAAGTGATCTCCAAACTATCTATCCCTACCAATGTAAGAGAAGTCTGCACATTCCTTGGTCATGAGGGTTTCTACATAAGGTTTATCAAGGATTTCTCCAAGATAACCAAGCCCATGAAAAACTTGTTGCTGAAGGACATTGACTTCTATTTTGATGAAGAATGTATCAAGAGTTTCAACAATCTAAAGCATGCCCTTACAACAACACCCATCATTTGATCCCCGAATTGGGATCACCCATTCGAAATTATGTGTGATGTCAGTGATTATGATGTGGGTGCCGTTCTGGACCAATGTATAGAGAAGAAACATCATGTCATCTATTATGCATCGAAGACCCTTGACGAAGCTCAGAGTAACTATGCAACTACCGATAAGGAACTCCTAGGAGTCGTATACGCCTTTGATAAGTTTAGATCCTACCTCATTGGTTCAAAGGTGATTTTCTACACCGATCATGCTTCTATTCATTATCTTATAAAAAAGAAAGATGCAAAACCAAGGCTAATAAGATGGATTCTCCTATTGCAAGAATTTGATCATGAAATTAGAGATAAAAGAGGCACAGAAAATGTTGTAGAAGACCACTTAAGTCGTATCCACAGTCTGGAAACTGAGAAGATACCAATTAACAACTCTCTTCCAGATGACCAGCTTATGAAAGTCTCAGAAGCTACTCCTTGGTACTCAGACTATGTGAACTACCTTGCCGCTGGTGTCATCCACCCTGAGTATACTGGCAATTCTCTAAAGAAATTCATGCATGATGTGAGTCAATATAACTGGGATGACCCGTACCTCTTCAAGCTCTGTGTTGATGGTCTCTACACACATTGTATCGTTGAGGAAGAAGCCCAACTTATTTTAGAACAATGCCACTCAAGCCCAGTCGGAGGCCATATGAGTTCTAAGAAAACTTCTTTGAAGGTTTTGCAATGTGGTTTCTTTTGGCCAACCATATCCAAAGATGCTTATAACTTTGTGTTGTCATGTGACAAGTGTCAGAGAACGGGAAACATTACAAAAAGAGATGAGATGTCACTTAAGCTATGGCAAGAAGTCGAGATTTTTGATGTTTGGGGAGTGGACTACATGGGTCCATCCCCATCCTCACATGGATTTTCCTACATCCTAGTTGTTTTGGATTATGTCTCTAAATGGGTAGAGGCCATACCAACCGTCACTAGCGATTCAAAAACCATCATGAAAATGTTCAAAGATATTATCTTTCCCCATTTTGGAATCCCACGAACCGTGATATCCGACGGAGGTTCTCATTTTCTGGAAAGAAGTTTTGAAGCATTGTTAAGAAAATATGGTGTAACGCACAAGGTAGCTTCCCCCTACCACCCACAAACAAGTGGGCAGGTAGAGGTTTCGAATCGTCAACTCAAAGCTATCCTGGAAAAGATAGTAGGATGCAACCGAAAGGATTGGTCAGTGAAAATCAATGACGCTTTATGGGCCTACCGAACCGCGTTCAAAACTCCTCTTGGAACAACACCCTTCAGACTTATCTATGGAAAATCATGTCACTTGCCCGTGGAACTAGAACATAAAGCACGGTGGGCAATAAAACAGCTGAATTTTGACATTAAGAAAGCTGGCGAAGCTAGGATTCTACAACTTGAAGAGCTAGAAGAACTCTAGATGACGGCTGATGAGAATGCACGAATCTACAAGGAACGTACGAAACTTTGGCATGATGATCATCTGAAGAGGAAGGGCATTCAAGTGGGAGACCAAGTTCTGTTGTTCAACTCGAGACAGAGGTTATTCCTAGGGAAACTTCGTTCCCGCTGGTCGGGACCATACATTGTCAAAAGCATCAATCCACATGGTGCATTCACCTTATGGAGTGACAAGTCAGGCGATTTTGTGGCAAATGGCCAACGCTTGAAAAGATATTTCACCACAGCTGACACTAGCACTAATGAATTGATGAATTTGTCCAAACTGACATACCTACCAGAAAGCTAAAGAAATCACGTCGAGTCATCGACGTAAAACTAAGGCACTTGTCGGGAGGCAACCCGACCTTTAACTTAGTTTTTACTTTTAGTTTTGTTTTTAGAAAATTTTGTACTTGGTAGACAATGCATCGCAAGATGCAGTCTTAAGTTCTGATAGTTTCCATTTTTGAGATTTCAGATGAAGGACGTGTCGCCGAAAGGAATGCAACCACATCTGGTCGACCAACCGGCACGAGTTTTCCCCTCCATCTCAGATTTAGAGTTTGCTCAGGACGAGCAAAATTCTAAGTTCGGGGTGGAGGGTGGGTGGTACGTACTTTACTTTCCACCCTCTCCTATCTGTTTCAGACTTAAGATTTTATTGTTGAAACTTTGTTGCAATATTAAGCATTTTTTTCAAAAAATTTCAAAAATTTCAAAAGTTTTCATAGCTGTTTGTATAGAAACTTGATGAAGCTTTAACACTTTTGTTTCAATCAAAGCCATTACCTAGTCGGCTATCCTGTTTTCCCATGCAGTTTTGAATCATTATACCCTCCTTATTCGAAGTGAAGCCTCAAGGAGAACAATTTCTTAAACTAGCCAATGATTAGAAATCACTGTGTGAAGCTTATGAATCCTAGCATCATGATCAGTAGATATGGCAAGTATCTTTCGAACTGAGAGGGATCAAAACATGTTGTGCTTTCTAACTGACTAGTAGAACAATAGCATGGAATCTCTACCAGATCCTCATCAAGTCATTATTTGAGCATATTATGATAAGGAGAATGACCCGGTGCACTGAATTGTAAATCAAGTTGCACTCTGATCTGAACTCTCTTCTACACTTCTTCCATCATCTTCTTACCCCTTTGTTTATCAAAAACAAACAAAAATAGCCAATATAGTACCAAACCCTAAGTTCAGGGTGGCACACTCTATCTCTCATTACGCTTCTTCCATACCCCTCGCTATGAAATAGAGGCGTATCACCAAGAAAAGATGCCAAAGCGCACACAAAAAGAAATGCAATCTCGAGTCGAATAGAGGAGAGATTCGCACACAAAAAAATGCAATCAATGAAATTGCAAATCATATAATAAAAATCTCAATTGGAATAGAGGAGAGATTTATTTCTTCCTTCCATACCACCCTTCACTCCCTTTTCCACCTTCTGGCACAATGAATGCATCGCTGATCCTAAAAACACCAGTGTCAGATCAGGTGCACACTTGTTGTTATGCGGGTATCTCTGTACTTCTACAAAACTCTTAGACACGCATGATGTTGGAAAAAGGGGAGAGGAAGTGATGTTGGGAAGCGAACTCAGGAACGAAGATATGGTAAAATGTGTTCTGTGATCTCAGGATGTTGAGACACTTAGTCATACCGAGCAGAAAAGAAACAATCGTGATGTGAAGATGAAGCAATCACACGAGTTGAAAGTATTCATCCGGCGAGTATTTTAGATTTTGTGTTACTCAAGGACGAGCAACGTTTAAGTTCGGGGTATTTTGATGAATGCATATTCATCATAGTTCAACCATCTCGTTTAGCCCAGTCTTGGTTACATTCGTGCTTTTATTGGCTTTATCTTCTAATATGTGAATTTACTTGGCTTAAATGCTTTATTGAGATTTTATTGGCCGTATCTTCCTATATGCAACATATATTGGGCTTAATTGAATTATCACGAATTTTAATTAAATTTTTGCACTTTTGTGCAGGTCAATTTTGGGAACTTGAGCCCAAACCTCTCTTGGCCCACCAACAGATCGCGGCCTCCTTTCATCTTCTCTCCCATCCATCTCTTTCCCTACAAACCGCGATTAACCCTACACTCATGATTAAGGCAATAGCCACGATCACGATCCCTGACACCTGTCTGCGGTAATAACTGCGACCACTCCAAAATCGCAACCTCATAACCACGGTCGCAACAAGCTTCTCCACCCGTGGCAACTAATGTCATCTGCTCCTCAAGGCAGCAACCACATCTGCGGTCGAGAGCTGGTAGACATCGCGACCTGCAACTAGCCGCAATTGCAATTCCAGTATTCGATGTCTGACCTACTCCAGAACCGCCTCCACATAGCAGCAACATCCATGGCTCGGCACCACCACGGTCTTCTGCAGCCTCAATGTCACCGTCATCCGTAACCGCGACCGCGACTCTGTTAGCCGTGACCCGTGGTCTCTCCTTCTCTCTCTCAGAGGTCCGATCGCGACCGGCTCATCACCCCAAGACCACGATCTCTGGTGCAGCTACACCTGCAACCATCGCCGCCCACCATCATATCCATCACTGAAGCTTTCACAATCCCGCGATCTTTGTTCGATCCTCACCTCGACCAGAGGAACATCGCACAGCTGCCCATGACCCAGCTACCTCCACGCCCTGCCCTTGCTCACACCACCATCATCCAACAGGCCACAATAGCAGAAGGAAAGGGATCGTGACCAGACTGGAAGAAAAAGATCACACCCGTGAAAAGAACCGCGACATGTTGCCTCTTTGTCATGACCGTGGCGTCCAAAAAGCCCATGACCGTGCAAAAAGCCGCGACCGTGGCATTCAAAGAACCGCGACCGTGCAAAAAGCCACGACCTGCTGCAAACTTATGAAGGTCACGATTTTAAGTCGGTGCCAAACTTCCTATAAATAGAACGCGACTCCAGCTCGTCAAATCATCATCTCCAGACGTTGTTAGGGTGCTGGTCTATCCTGGGCCTAAGGAGACAATCTCCATAGCCAAGAACCTGCCCCCGTGGTGGTTTTGTGGCCTGTTCACCCAGATCTGTAGTGAAGACTCAGATCTTCAAGCCACCTCGTTCAGATCTGGATCTAGATCCAGATCTGGGTCTAGATCTACTGCGTCTACACCATTTCTACACCGCTATCTCATCCACGAGCAGCTCCTCTTGATGTGAGCAAGGACTATGAGAAGAAGAAGAAGAAGGTGGAGAGAGGAGATCTGCCCCATCTGTCGTGGTGTTCTTCTCTCTTCTTCCAGATCTGCTCTGACGTTGTGTAGAAGACCGTTCCTCGACAGAGCTGCGATCATCTTCTTCACCATGCTCATGGCGGAATCCTCTCTTTCTCTTGTTTTTCTTGTTTCTCTCATCATGAGTGAGTAGTCTACTTTCGTTGGGGTACGAGGAATGGCCCCGCTACCCATGCTTTCATATCTTTTTATGAAACATTCCATGGCATGTATATAATCTTTCATTTCGTTGTTAACCGTCGATGTGTGCTTGTGGATTGATCACCTGCTTGCATTTATTTTGTTCGTTTACTATGTTGTGAGAACTGCAATGTGTAGGTTTTGAATGTCGATTAATGTGGTTGACTCCCAAACTAGAAATAGAATGGGATTACTTGAGGTATTAAGTGTTTGATCCGTGTGGTGACGAGCCATCTAGCCCACGGTGACGCTTCCATGTGCCTGACGCCTGTATAGGGGGCCTACAACTTCATTTGGATTTTTGTATCTTCGGAGCCATAAGTATGTGATCTGGATGGTGACAAGACGTCTGATACCTAAGGTGATGCTTATGTGAACTTGACGCCCGTATGGGGGGTTCTACAGCAGCTCTATTTGAATGGTTATATATTGCCTGGATGTTTGATGTTTGGATGTGATTGCATGTGTAGTGGTGGTGAAACCCGGGACCATCCCAGCGATTTCCATCATTAATCTTTAATCAACTTTTAATCCTGCTCTTTTACTTTCCTTGCATTTAGTTTAATTAAACTCAATTCAACCAACCTTGTTCTAAATATTAGTCTTGATTCAACTAGATTCGACTAGAGAAAAATTCTTAAAAACATTGTCCCTTGGGATTCGATCCTCAACTATACTGTGATAAGACTCGTCTGCTTGTGGGTGGTATTATTGCATGTTGTTTTGGTTAAAACTTAGGGATTTCAACCCTAAGTGAGTTTGTTAGTGCGATAATATAAGACACGTCACTGATCACCCCAATTCCCCCTAAAAAATCCACTACTCACCCCAATTTAAGAAAATCCTAATTGCTTTACTGCTTGTGTTGTTTTTATATCTCTTCTTGATTAACCATAATTTCTTTGTACATTGATTAGTTACTTTTTATAGGTTAGTTTAGGCCTTACCTATTTTTGGCTAATTGCTTATTACTCTTTTCTCTTGACTTGTTTATTTATTTTGTTTCTTAACCCTAGTTGTCACTTGTTTACTTTATCTTGAATTCTTAGTTAATAATTGCTCTTGTAGTTAGTTGGTAAATCTTAGTTGATAACCCCAACTTAGTTCTAATTTATCCATTTGCTTGATTGCATGATCCTTGGTGTAATAAAAGTAACAAAATTGAAACCTTAGAAAGCCTAAACCTATCTCCTGGAAACATAGAGAACCCCATAGCTTGATACTAGGATTGTCTTTATGGTTCGACCCTGACTTTCCATTGTACTAGTTTCCAAGCTTGTGAGCTTATAAATCTATGAGTGTGTGATTCAGGGCAATTTGTTAGCCTGAGGCATTCACCATCATATATAAAATTATCATGTAATAAATAATTAGGCACTTTGCCAACTCAAATATTAGTGTATTTCACCTTTCCATAAACTTTGTTCTCGATGAATTGTTTTGGATATTTTTAATCCTTCAATAAACCATTGAAGGCTTTACACAACATTCAATAAGGGAGTACTTAAGAAAAAAAATCTCATGTGACAAAGACACAAAGTTTTACTTTCATATATCAATTGACCTATGTAGTGTTCCTCTCATAGACATGGCAAGCTTTAGACCTTCTAATATTGTATATTGATATATTCATGTATATTGGGAGGTCATTAATTGTGTGGAACTAGATGAAACACATTGTTAAATTGAACTAGATGTGTCATACATATCGACATAGTCTTTTTTACATCTTCAAAAGTTCTTATACAAGGATTGTAAATTACATGCCAATATCATTACTTAGTTTCCTA
Organism: Alisma plantago-aquatica; assembly: GCA_963693085.1. Classification (NCBI taxonomy): domain Eukaryota; kingdom Viridiplantae; phylum Streptophyta; class Magnoliopsida; order Alismatales; family Alismataceae; genus Alisma; species Alisma plantago-aquatica. Next base: position 1,164,165,612 of record OY856413.1, on the reverse strand, counting down.
GGCCCTAAGCTGAGCAATGTCAACATGACATACTTACTCTTCATACATAACCACTTATGCAGATTGTATATAACTATGAGACCATTCCAAGTGGTGTATTGGCTACTTAAAGTATTGAACGAGTTCATACTATCACTACAAATCACAACTCTAGGATTCCTTGCCCTTACAAAAAATTTAGGAAATATTGAATCAATTTCCTTCCATTAAGGTGAATATGATGAATTTGTAGGCTGTCATCCTTCACGTTCCATGGTATATTTTATCTATAAATTACCTTTGAAGATAAGAATTGAAACTAAGGTATTATCGGTAAATTCAACATCATATTAGAAGGAGAACCTTTATTTTTCTATCATGGGATATTTTCTTCTTATACATGGAACCCCACACTTTGTACCCTCTGATAAATTGTTATACCTAGTTCAAAATAAACACAAAATCATGAGTACAAGCATGAATACTATCAGCATACATACCCTTTTTACACAACATATTCTAATTTATGGAAGTCAAACTTGGAAGCTCCTTGTGGTCTAGAAGAATGTCCTTCAATGGAACCAACATAGATGTGAGTTCTTCTTCACTCCACTGATTTCTTCCCTTCAAAACTATATAGTCTTAGTAGTGCACTCAATTTCATGAAATTAGTGAATACCTCATAGAAGAATTTATGAGCATCATTTACTCTGCTATTGAAGATATTAAGTGTCATCAATGAGAAATCCTCAAGAATACCTATGATATCATCAAATGTATATGGAATAATTTCACTCACATCATTGTTTTGTAACTTCAACCTTGGGTGCATATTAATACTTAACCACTATCTCCTTGGGTTTCTCCCCATTCTAATACAATTAAGTATAGCTCCTTATAATCTCATTATACGTGATATCAATGTTATGTTTGCCACCATTGTCCACTTTAAAATTGAAACCCTCACTTCTACATGGACAATAAAACCTATCTCTCTGTGACTTCTCTCACTCATATATAAAGTTGACAAAATCATAAAATCAATATTTGAACTCTTGTATGTTTTGATTATTGATAGACATCAAAATTTCATCCTTTATTGAAGTTAATTATAGTATTATTAGGCATGTAGTGTTAGGGTGAAAATTATCTTTCCAGGCCAACATACATATAAAAAAGAGTTAGGGAATATATAACATTGTTGAATGTGTACCATCTATCATATTCTTGAACATTGATCTCAATATGAATGCTTGGTTGGTGTTTGTTCCAAAAAAACTTTGATAACATGTCATCATAGTTATCCATGTATATTTATGTACATGATATGAACTCATTCACATATATACCCAAAGAGCATATGGAAGACAACATCAAATTTTCCTTATAACCAGAGTACATGACATACTATCACATCCTATATTGAAACCTTGTGTTCAAGAACAATCCTTACCATCGTCTATCCAAGATTTAGTCTTAGTGATTATACCTTAGACAAGAATATCTAGATCACATAAAATTAAGTAATTCCTTCAACCAAAATAGACACATAAGATAAATTATGATCTTGAAATGTCTAATTAGGGTTGTAAATCTAAACAAAGTTCTAAAACCAAGTATTGATGGCATAATTTTGATTTAAATTTGAACCTTCTAAATATTCAAAATATGGAGTGAGTGTATGATATCACTAATTTAAATAAATAATAGAGGATTTAATTGTGAAATTTACAATGATATGTTTAAATAAAGGTGTTAGTTAAATGAAATAATTTGTAAGATTGCACATAATAAGAAACCAAATATCTATATATGTATGTATATAAGAATGTGAGTATATAGACATGAATATTAAAAACATTTAATCTAAACTTGAAATATATATGATTCATTTGATTATAATGTTTCCCTAGGATATAATAACACAAATAAGGCATAAGAAGAGGGAGACGAATAGAGAACTTATTGTTCATGTAAGAGTTCTATTAGTTTCTCATGCTTTTGTCATTATTGCTCATAATAAACAATGAATATTTTCACAGTGTGGTGGTTATGGAGATTATGGGGGGCATTATTGTAGTTGAATTCTCCTTAGGGCTACTAGCTTCAAAGTTCCTAGCCTAAGTTTTTCTGGTAGAGTCCTCTGTCAACATAGAAATAGGATGATTTTAGTAGCTACTTCCACAACTGACACATTCTCGATCATCTATTGCACATGTATCTCCAAGATAGAACCTACATCACTAGTCTTAGGAACAAAATTTTAGACTTAAATGGAAAATGGATGGGTGGAGAAAGGAAGGATGCTACACATGGATATTGATGAATATCTATTCATCACATTTTTGGTTGCACTTCATATTTAGTTTTGCATATTTCTATTCACTTCATATTTCACTTGTTTTAGGATTTTAGTAGTTAATTAGGTTGGTATTTAATGCATTTTGGTATTTTATTTGTAGATTAATGCAAATAAAAAGAGAAGCAATTAATACCCTCAACTTGACAAATTATTATATATCATCACTCCCAAATCTGAGTTTTGGAGTGATATGATCCCTTCTCCATCAAGTGGTTCAGAATTTTTAGGGAACTCCAACCGGGGGACTAGATCACCTAGTTGTCTGGTTGGGGTGCCCACCACTGAAGCCAATAGCTAAACGTTGAGGCTCGTGTTTCACTTGCTACTAGTTAGCCAACTCGCCAATGTCAAGAGATGTCAATAAAATCAATATCATCCCGCCATTTGGTTCATTTACCAATAAATCAATTGCATCTTGGATCCATCCTCATACCTATAGGTAACATGACTGGTTCTCCAATTTAGTCAACCAATCAATGTTGTATTTAGAGATCCTTTCTAGTTAACAAGTTGGTTGACCTGGGAAGTGAGTTGGTTGACTCAAAATTCTTCATCAAGCAATAGGGAAAGCAACCCTCAACCAGTCTCCTGACCCACTTGTGAGTCACTGAATTGGGGTCCAAGCATCTAAACATCAGATAGTTTTTTGAACAACTAGAAAGCATACTCAGATACTAAAATGACTTGAGATTTCAAGTACAATATCTAAATTGTTATATTCAAGATATTTTTGAATTCTAATTTGATTTTATGGAGAATGACTATATTTCCTAAATACTTTTAGTTGTTTGACTGGACCTCTAGTTCACTGGCTTTATCGGCACCAGGCATTATAGAAAATGGGTAACTATTTTTGGATTAATTCTATTTGATTTGATCTTCCATGGAAATGTATAAAAAGAATAGGGGGATACATGATGAGGGTTCATGACCTATATCTCTCATCCATAGATTTAGCCATCATTAGAGAGAATCAAAGACAAATGTCTATGAATTGATATGGATACACGTTGCACTAACAAACTTAACTAGAGATTTCATTCGTTAGTTGGGGAGTAGTGAAGAAGATCATAGATCCTCTTGTCACAAAACTATCTTCTCCATGATCTTGGTCATCTATGTTTTCTCTTTTATCATGAACTTAATTAGTGAATAGAATTTTTACTAGGGTGTGGGGACTAGCCTTGATGTTCGAACTCTACTTTTTACATTGTGAATTATTATTTGTATGATCATATGGGTTGATAATCAATTGTTTAATGCTTGATTTATATGATGATCATTTTTCTTTCATATAACAATTCTGGTTATGTATAAATTGAAATCTAGGATTACAACACTAAATCATACAGTTGAAACCAAGATGAAACCACAAAAGGGCATGTTGTAGGGAGATATATTAAGAATCCTTCGGTGACAAGACCTCAAGCCAATGGGAAGATTAGTCCATGTGATTCCATATTTTGAAAGGATATGAATTATTTTGTTGCCAATCCATTAGTAATATAATTAATGATGTAATGCTTTGAATAGTTATATATATTGTGGGGGTGAAACCCATCATCCTGGTAATTTTATCATATAACTAAAAACCATGCTTTTCTTGTTTAATTTATGTTCTTTCTTAGTGAATTTAGTTAATTAAATAAAATATCAATCAATTATTTTTGGTAATTTATTTTTATTAGTTAGGCTAGAAATCCAATCTATTCTAAAAATAATATTCTCCTAGCTCGATCCAAAGGCTATATTGTGATAAGACACGACCACTTGTAATTAGTGATTATTGCACATTAGATTAAATAGAAACCTAAAATTAGTCTCTTAGGTGAATTTCCTATGCTATAATCATACACATCAAATTTTGACGTTGTTTCTAGATACAAGGAGATTTTTGTATTTCTAGTTATTACGGTTAAGTTATGATTCTTTTCTTCTTTCTGAGCTTGTTTTTGGAATTTTTCATTTTATTTAACTCCTTAGTCTATTTTTTTAATTCTTAGTTTGTTTTTATTTTGGAACTTTTAGTTTGTTCTTATAATTTCTTTTAGCTTCTTTTTTTAGTTGTTACTCTCTTTTCAATTTTTTTCATTTATAAGTTTACATTCTATTCAATAATAAAAGAACTGTATTTCTACATTCATTGGACCAATTTTCTCTTTGATGATAATGGTTAAGTTTATAGATTTTTTAATCAATCAAAATAAATGGATGAGGAGAGATTCACATTAGGGTAGATTAGACAGTTAATGCAAAGATAGATGCAGTTCTTATATAGATAAGGGTAGCCACTAAGGAAGAAATTTGGATAGCTCAGGTAGAAACTAAATGGGGATACAATCAACAATATTTGTCTAATAGAGAGGGGTTAGATGCATTTTAGAGGATGTAATTTTATCTAGAAGCCATCAACAAAATGGTGTAGGTTGGGATGTATTGGATGACAACACAAGTCATCCAACAAATAGTAACTCTTCCACCCTTCACTCTTACAGACCTAGATCAAAATGTTTGTGATGATCAACAATCTTGGTTGAGTCTATTATGTAAGATGAACAACCAATTTCCATTGTATATCCAGTTTCTTTGGATGATCAATGAAACTCTCAATTGGGTCTTCATCTTGAGTCATATTTCCCATCATTCACTTTTGTATGTTTCGAAATGCAATTATTCTCGAAAAATAGGTATTTTATATGAAATGCACTTATGGATGCTACTCGCATGATATTTAGGTATTTTGACCACTAAATGATGGAAACGAGAGGAGGCTAAATCTAGGGTTTTCCTAGGCTTGAAGGAGTCCAAAATGAAGCCAAAATCACTCTTAACTTACCCCAACGGATCAAAGAATGCATTGAAGTAAAATACTTTGTGGAATACCAAGTTTAAGAAAAAACGTGTTATAGAAAACCAAAAAAATGACCATGGTACCTAGACAAATCCATGTAAAAAAAGTAAAAATTGGAGGCTCAACTCCAAGTTTGAAGCAAGTCAAGAAATGAAACCACCATAGTTATTCTCAACAGCACGTCCGCGGTGCTCAGTGCTCAACATGACTATGGTTCACAGCATGATCGTGGCAAGCAATTCTTGGACAAACATTCTCTAAGGAATGACCCTTTCCCTCCACCACGGCCATTGAATCTACTGAAGTCGTGCTACCTCAGGCCCACCATATTTATCGTGCCCACCACAACCATGCTACCTCAACATGAAAACCCAAATATTTTTTGGACAATGTTACATTTACAACACGATCATTTTCGACTACCACGACCATTTTGATACTCACCCACCATGCTACTGGTGACCACCTCTATGTTCTACACATCAAACCCTAATGTAGCCCTACAATCCTTTTACCATCTTACCCTCCACTAAAACTCATGCTTCCTCCACCACTACTAAATAATAGCGACAACTGAGAGCACAAGGTTGGATCCCTTGGGCATCCATTTCAACCAATTACCATCCACCTACCATATCCACTCCCATTTCATCACCTTCCAACCTAAAATCCTAAATTTTAGGCTTTGGCCACCGCCATTTACATTTCCCATGCATTTGGACCTTAGAAGAGGGAAGTTCTCAAGCTTGCAGCTACATGAGAAGGAGGAGTCTACCATTACTTTAAGTTCCATAGCTTCTTCTATATCTTTCTTCTCCAATTTTTATTTTTAATTATCATGAGTAGCTAACCCCCCTTGGTGGGATGTCTGGGGAATAAATGTGATGTTGATACCATGTTGGAATTTTTTTATTTTAGGCACTATAATTTTGTTTGGAAATGTTATTTCTATGCTTATATCTCATTTCTCATCTCTTTCTATGGTGATTTATGCTTGAAACCATATATTGTTGACTCAAGGTCAATTAGGTCAATGTTGACTCACGTCTAAATTGACTAAACCCCTGTTTTGATGATGACTAACCATTCCACATATTGGTGTCTAATGCCTCTACTTGAGTGTTTTCAGGTTAGGTATAGACACACTCCAATTGCCCTAACTTGCGCATCTCAAATTGGAGAAAAGACAAGTCAAAGTCATACAAGTGGACGTTTTTGTAATATGATGTATATCCATTAGAATCATGTTGTAAATCACTTGTAATGATTGTATGACTTGTAATTAAGCTTAGAAAAATATCAGGAACACTTAGATCGATTTTTAGAGCACTTTTAATGCAACTTTGAAAATCAATTACAGGCACTTGTTCGGTCGAGTTTCCCTCCCTGAAACTCGACCGATCAACCTTGGTCGATTTTCTGAAGATTGCATCGGTCGAGTTGTGCACTCATAGAACTCGACCGATTGGGTAGTAGGCCAGTTCCAGTTGGAATGGTCGGTCGAGTTTCCTCAGAACAAACTCGACTGATCATTTCAATATCGGGCTGCCTGCTACTTGATCGGCCGAGTTACACATATAGAAACTCGACCGAATGCACTGTACGGAAAAGTACAGAAAAGTGTTTCTAGTCGTTGTGGAGTTGCAACAAGTGAAAATAGATCCGTTGCAAGCCACAAAATGGCTAGTTTTCGTTCACAAGTGTTCCCAAAGGCTAAGAGGCATCCCCAGCTATAAATAGGACCCCTTGGGCTTCATTCCAAGGTTGAGCATTCATTGCAAACTCTTTGTGAGGTTCCTATTCTATAGTTGATTGCTTCCTACAGCCTCCTCTCTCTCTCTCTAAGCTTAATCACTTGCTACATCCATTAGAGTGAGTAGGAAATCTGTAAGAGAGCTAGTCCTATTTGTATATCTTGTGAGGCTCTCACTTCCACCACCTCCCCTTCTATCATTTGCAATCATGAAGATGAAGGTTCTCTCTCTTGTCCAAGAGAGGTGAAGAAAAACAAGGGAAGGAGTCCCTTGGTGAAGATCGAGGCTAAAGACTTGGAGCTAGAGTGGGTAAGCCCTTGGAGAAAGCAGAATACTCAAGCTCAAGTGGGTAAGACCTTGGTGGAAAGCTTCTCTGAGTGAAGGTGAAGTCAAAGGCGGAAGATCCAAAAAGAGTGGGTAATTCCTGCAAGGCCGAAGACTTGTGCAAGAGTGGGTAAGTCCTTGGAGAAGGCCGAAGACTCTTGCAAAGTGGGTAAGTCCTTGGTAAGGTTGAAGACTCTTTGTATTTGATAGGTAAGTCCTTTGTTGGTCATGTATTGTATGTCTTATTAATGAATATAAGAGTGCAATTGTTTGAAGTCCTAGAGGTTGACCTCTCTAGGCAAGTGGACTGACACACTTCTAGTTTGAAGTGTGGAACCACTCTAAATAGCTTGTCTAATTGGTGCATGTTCAATATCTCTTATCCTTGCTATGCATGATTTAGTTGCACTCAAATTACCTATTTAGAAACCTTATCTTGTCATATATTTTGAAGGTTTAATGAATTTTGTGTAAGTGCTTTCAGCTCTATTCACCCCCCCCTCTAGAGCATCTAATCACCCATCTAGGATCCAACACATATGTCTAGGAGAATGGTGTATATGTGGTTTCTTTGGGGGAAAACTCCTAAATACAACTAGTGGATCCTTAGCTAGCTACCTCTCTTCCTGCATATCCATATACTCTTCTACCCTTAAGTGTGAGCTCTAAGTTTCACATAGTTCCACAACTATATTACTTAACAAAGAGCATGCTTATAAGTTGGATGGGGTGTAGAAGGAGGTGAAATACCCTTATCCTACACTACATGCCATCCTTAGACACTAAGTACATTAGGATAATCACTCCTAAAGACCTAGACTATTCTAGTTGTGATTGAATTATACCTATACCTTAGTCAACTAAACCTTGTAAGGTTGGATGGGGTGTAATAGAGACTAGTTACTCAATGTACATCCTATTCCACCCACTAGTCAACTACTACTATAGGATAATTATTCATCACCATGCCTTGTTGTTTGGCTTGACAATATGATTTGATTGAATGTGTTACATCATATGACCTTCACTAGGTTGATAGTCACATTTACCCCAAACATCCCACTTCCCTAATTAATTTATTAAAACCCTAAGTGTTTATTTCCTTAGTGTCAACCTAGTTAACTTCCTTGCTTGTTTATTTAGCTATCTTGCTAGAGTAATTAATTTCTATCATTAGTCTTCTGTGATAGGTTTTTCTAGTTTAATTCATTGATTTCCTTCTTAATGTAATTGCTAGTTTAGTCTAATTAGTTGCTTCCTTCTTGTATTGAGTATCTAGATTGTTCCCTTACCTGCTAATTATAATTACTTCTTATTAGTGTACTATTGATTTCTATTTTATTTAGTGTAGTTTCTCTTGTTTCTTAGCTATAGAACCTAATTATGTAGGATCAATTTAGGTTTTATTCTTACCCATTTCCTTTTCTTGCTCACATAGTGTAATTTGAACCAAAGTCAAACCCCAACAACCCTATACTCTACAATAGGAACCTAGTAAAGAAAACCTAGCTCTACTTCCCCCATCTCCCCCAGTACATCAATCCCTAACTTGCCTTCTCTATACTATACTCTCAATCAATGCACTTTCTAGAAAGTGTTTTGTGTATTTGTGCTCTTTGATTAGGGTCTAAAAGTTTTTTTATCCCAAGTGAGTGTGTCATGCACATGCATTAAGCTTTCTGGCATCTTTTCTAGGGAGAGTGGTGTCCATCCTAGCTAGTTTCTTTTACTTTGTCTATTCCTATCACCCTCACCATTTATTGTTATTTATTCTTTGTAATGTCCTTTGCATTACATTCTTTCCATTCTCTCTAATGAGAAAAGCCAAATATTGGTATGATTCAAAAAAAGAGATAATGAATTGGGAAGATAAAAAGAATGACTTCTTAAAGAAAATTTATTCTATTGCAAGGTTAACACAAATGTGGAGTGCCATAGTCAATTTCAGATAAATGGATAGTAAAAGGTTTCATGATTCTTGGGAAATATTTAAGAGGATTTTGAGAGAGTTCCCTCACCATGGGATTCCCTTGTGGCATCTTGTTCAACCTTTTTAATCATGTCTCTCTTGATTAAGTCAAGCTTTAGTGGATTCTAGTAGTGGAGGTACTTTCACAGATGAACCACCATGGAGTAATGTCCCTTGTTTGAACACTTGACAGAGAATTCTAGGCATAAAGTCTAGTTCGATTGTAACCATGCCATTCGTGTGACACCTTCATATCCTAATGATTCAAGCCCACAAATGATGTATATTCTTGTTATAATGATGAACGTGAAGAAGAATCAAGTAGAAAGTGATCCTAATCAGTCTACCAATTCTATAGAGTCTTTTAGTGAAGAACCAAAGGCCCTTCAATTTCATAGAAATCAACAATAACAAGTTCCAATGTATAGTTCAAGATTTGAAGAAGAAATTCTTTCTAGGCTACAACTGATATATGATGTTAACAACAAGATATATACTCAAGATCAAAATATTAGTAGATGTGAGCAAAGAATGGAGTATTTATCCCAATATTTTCTCTTCATCTGGAAGGAAAACTTCATCCACATCCCATGGCAAATCAGAACAACTTTTGTGGATTGGTGTATACTCCTTGAAATCCTTGCATTCTTCCAAAATTGCAAGTTCTACCATCTCACCAATAGCAAGAACTATCTCACCCATGTCCACCCATTCCTCCACCAGAAGCATCATTCACCTACGAACATCCCCCTCAACCTTCTCATCAACTCCACCAAGTCATTCCTCCTCAACAAAGGCATGCTCATGTAAAAAACCTACCAAGCACCACCATCACTCCAATTCACTCCTCTACCACCACCTCCATCACATGCTCACCAAGAGTATGTCTACCCACATGTCCAATCATCATCACCTCCACAACAACAATTTTATGATCCCTTTTACCTTTTATCTTCTTAGGATCATGTGGAGGGTGTTCCTACTCTAAGAAGTAGAAAAACATTGAGAAGCTAAGGCAGGTTGTTGGAAGTGATACTATGATGGATAATATATTTGATATGATGACTCTAGTATTCTATGATACTGTAAAACCAAGCAATGATACCATAGTCTTGAATAACACAATGCCACCATTTACTCCTATTGACTTGCAATGAAATGATATAGTTTCACTAGTTGATCATATTTTGTATGAACCCCCTTTTCTTGATGTCTTCTAGGAGCCCTCTCCATCCAAGAGAAGCCAAATACATACTGGCAACATCCTTGAGACATTCAAGCAAGTAAACCAACATTCTCATACTGGATGCAGTGAAGATGATACCAGGATATGCATAATTCCTCAAAGACATGCGTACATACAAGAGGAAATCCGCAGGAAGAATGCCCCAAAAGGTAAAGCACTATGAACAAGTGAGCTCCGTTCTTCAACATGTGTTTCCAAAAAAGAAAGGATCTCATAACTTCTATTATCCCTTGTGAAAATGGTGTACATAAAATCAAGAAAACCCTTTCTGGATTAGGGTCAAGTGTGATTTTAATTCCATATCACATGCACATTGAACTTGGCTTGCGTAAGCTAGGATAAAAACTACAGACACTGGTTGGCTGGTAGATCTTTATAATTCCAAGGTATTTGAAACATGATGTGTTAGTGAGAATTTATGGTGACACATCCTCCAACTTTTCAATTGATTTTATCATTTTAGGTATGGAACTATATAGCAGGAAGATCCCTATAGTTTTGGGGAGATCGTTCTAGATATTGCTAATGTTTCTTAGACTAGTATTTGACCTTGATAAGTTTTGCCCTTATGTCCTACAAAAAAAGTCATTGTCTACACTGACCATGATCCCCTTAAATATCTCATGTCAAAAAAGGATTCAAATCCAAGGTTGATAATATGGGTTCTTTTTCTTCAAGAATTCGATTTGGATATTTTTTATAAGAAAACGATTGAAAATTATACAACCAACCCCCTGTCACGCATTGAGACACCTTATGAAGAAGTGAACAAGATCAAATAAACAATTCCCCATAAGAATATCATGCTAATTGGCTCTTCTCACAAACCATGTTCAAATGCATTGATAATTTCTTGGCTAGTGGAAGAGTGCCTAGCACATTGGGAAAGGGATGAAAGTAAGAGGTTGTTTTCTATGGTGAAGAAATATGTGTAGGATGACTCACACCTCCTGAAGTACCACTTTGACCAAATTATTAGAAGGTGTATTCCTAAAGTTGAGAAGCAAACATACTCTCCATGTGTCATTATGGCATATGTGAAGGTCATTTTGGAGGGAAGAGAATGGCTACAAAAGCTCTCCAATGTGGTTTCTTTTAGACAAACTTGTCTAAAGACTATGATGAATTTTGTAAATATTTCTTGAAGTTTCAAAAGGTAGGCACGATCTCAAGGAGAGACATGATACCTCGATCTACTATTCTAGTGATGAAGGTATTTGATGTGTGGGTCGTTGACTTCATGGGTCCTTTCCCTCCCTCCTATGGATTTGTGTTCATCTTGTGGTTGTTGATTATATATCTAACTAGGTTGAATCTAGTAAAACAAGAACAAATGACCATAATATATTTTGTGACTTTTTATAGTCTAACCTCTTCAGTAGGTTTAGAGTTCCAAGATCTAATATAAGTGATGGTGGAAGCCATTTCATACATATATGTCTTGAGAGTTTGCTGAAAAGACATGGGGTGAACCACATTATAGCTGCCCCTTACCATCCTCAAACAAGTGGGCAAGTTGATCTTGTTAGTCAATTGGGAGGTAAAGCTCCTTCTTGATAAGATAGTGATATTGTACCATGGATTGGTCACTACATCTCAATGAAGCTTTATGGGAATATAGGACTGCATTTGAAGCCCTGACTAACACCACTCCTTTTAAGCTAATCTACGAGAAAATTTGTCACTTACTGGTAGAACTTCAGCATAAGACTCTTTGGGCATTGAAAGCTATGGATATGAATGTACACACGACAACCATTAAGAAAGTTCCAATTGATTGAACTTAAAGAATTGAGCCATGGAGCCTATGAGATGTCCAAGAAGTACAACAAAAGAATGAAGTTTTGCATGACAAGTTGAAAGGAAGAAGACATTCGAGCCTGGTCAATAGTTTTGGACGTAAAATTCTTGAATGAAATTTTTTCTTGTAAGTTAAGATCGATATTCTTAGCACCATATCAAGAGAAATATGTATACCCATCTATAAAATTTTAATCCAAGAGGAAAAGTTCCTAAAAGATTGTTTTCAATCATTACACACTTAAGCTAATTGTTGAGTTTGGTCTGGAAAATGCCAATCAAAACTTCAACAATGTGATTTTTCTTAAGGAGATACCTTTTGACGAGGAATTGTGCTTGAATGAACATGAAAAGGAAATCTATTATGGAGGTCCACTATAAGATTCTTGAGGAGATGATTGATTAAAGCAACACCAAGCCCAAATGAAGGCAATACATTTAGTTCTGTTAGAAGGAAACCCACACCATTTTGAAATATCTTTCCCTCAAAACACATTTTTATCATAAATTTTGTCTTCAAAAATTCAAAGAAATGCATACACATAGTTTGCATTTTATAGAAATTCGTTTTAGTTGAGGTATGCAGGAAGAACATTGATCAAGACCGAGAGAGAGTGCTTGAAAATGTGGTAAGAATGAGTTGAGATTTTATAGGGTCACTGATTGAATATGGTGTAAGAAATAAAATGAAATGTGCTCATTTTTTAAAAATTGCATGGAAAGTGGCCAAAATGGTTGCGGTACATGGTTTTGGTTCCAAGATTATAAATCACATGACAAATTAAAGTTTTTTGGGCAGTCCCCCCACAACCCTGGCAGACAAAATGACCATGATGGCATCTCGCCACCATGACTATTTTGTCCAAAATGGTTATGTTGGGTTGGGCCCACCCAATTAAATTCATGAAATTTGAGAGGATCATCATGACCCCCACCATTGTATATACAAAGAATGGTCATTCAATTGCCAAGGAGACCATGGGTGTCTTCCATGCTCCTCTCAACCTTAGATTCTCCATCTGCTAGATTCAAGCAAGGTTACCCAACCTCCATAGAGTCTTCCTCTATTTCCATCTCCTCATTTCACTCCATTATCACCTCAATTTCTACACCAACAATCCAAATCCACCCACACCATCAAACACCAAAAAAATTTTGCCCCCATCCAAATCCATACAAAACCTTGCAAAGATGAAGGGAATCACCAAGAAAATGAAGGAGGGGGTGAAGGAGGGCTTCAAATCCATCATCGACACCAAATTCCGCACAAAGAGAGCCTTCAAAAAGCCTCCATAATCCCACATACCAACTTTGTCTCCCTTAACATATGTGTATACCTCCTTTGGTCACTCAACATCCATGAGCCACTCCCACCTCCGCTCCTCCTCTAACCATGACACATAGGATACTAATTACACTCACCGTAAAAAGGAAGGAATAGCTTCATAACTTAAGTTATACAATCTCATCAACTCAATTGAGGCGGAGGCCCCAACTAGGCCTAGAAGGTGAAAAAGGATACAACTCCATCATCATCATGTGCATCACTGCATCCTATGCTGACATGATACTCCACATCCTATGTGCAACTCCTATCTACACAATGACCTACAAGAAGAAGGTTGGTGATATAAGAAGAAGAGGAAGATCAAACAATTGATATGGTGCCCCTCAACTTGGATAAAAATTGGAGGTTCTACACCTATGAAGAGGAAGAAGAAGATGGTACTAAAAGTGAGGAGATGGAAGAGGATCTGGTGAATGTGATATCACAATTGGCGGTGGATAGATAAAGAAGTTGGGACATCAACCTTAAGGGGTTATATTTGTTATACGATTAAGAACGAAGATCCTAGTGAGACCTCTTCGCCCCAAGTGATTGACTTAGAGAGTGAGGTTCCTACTAGGTATGTATGTATGTCCACCATGCAAGCCCTAGGGATCATTTACCACTTAAAATACTACGTGAATTTGTGCATTTTGCAAAAAACTCTAGTTGAGGTGCAAGAAACATACGTGAATACCACATGCAAATTTTCCAACTCCTTGTCAAAAGTCAAGTACCCAAGGTAAAGATGAAATTAGCTTCAAATTGGTTTATTCTATGCATGTCTTTGTAGCCTCCCAATTCAACAAAAAATATTCATCGAGTCCTGAGATTATAAAGAAATTTGATATCGGGTGTAGAGAAAAGAATATACGGTTCAACTATTTAGCTAATTGGAAGATGTTTATAGGATAATATACCTTCATAGTGTGGAAGTACAATACGAGATGCTTACATAACCCCAATATGAGGTACATTCAAAAAGTTATATCTAATATCATATTTGGTCGGTATGGCTGTTAGATATGCTACTCCCAAAATGACCTCCTTGTGATGCCTTTGATGACAAAGGATGATCTTGTAAAGTTGGGAGCAATGATGATGATCATTTGAAGCCAATCCCTTCTGAGAGCATGACTTCATTCATTATGGGAGGGATAGTGTCTGCAATTGCATTAGCCATAGGATGTGATCTAGAGGGTCGAACCAAAGCTGAAGGAACAAAATATGTGGATTTGAACTATATTTCTTTCTCAAACATGATCTCCATAGTGAATGATAAGATCATATGATATGTCATCCTTGTATACCCTGGTGTCACCATGGAGACGCCCTATCACACCAATGTTCTTTTTGCTGACATAGGGTATGTAGATTTCATGGAGCTGAATGCACAATGGGAGTGATAGAACTCTAGAGATGACTACACCACTAGTTGATGTTACCAAAGAGTAAGGAGAGACAAATGTATCATAGTATCAAAAACAACACACAAGATAGTATTTCTATCGCACAATAAGAAGAAAAGAAGTAGATAATTTCTAGAAACCTCCAAAGAATGCATATGAGACATCTACTATTTTGACACAGTTGGAGCATATTCATTTGATGCAGTAGCACATGTGGGTAGATCAGCATCAAATGCATCACTAAATCAACCACATGTATTGTTACCAGCACACACAAGTACAAAGGAATCCCTGATAGGGGGATTTCTAGGGAGCTTTACAAGGGTACATTGAGAGATATCCACCTCCACATGAGGATTATTAAATCTATTATACCAGTATCCTCCATCCCAGAGAGGACCATCAAATCCACCACCACCACAATATGACATCACCCTATCACTCTTGAGGCTTTGTTTCATGTTGAGGACAACATGATTATAAATCTTAGGGTGGTAGGGTAATACATGCCCTTCTCTCATATTAATTCACATGTCATCTATCCCACCCTATTTTTATAAATGATGGTGTTTATTCATTTGCACAACCTCTATCTAGATTAGGTTTTTATTGCTTTGTATGCATGCATATCATATAGTTCAGTTCTTGCATTTTTTGTGAAATCCTTTTATGAAGTTTTAAAACTTGTGCCTTTTCCTATCATGCCATCCATTGTGTTGCATTGCATGTAGATTTTAATAATTTCATGTGGATGCTCATTAGGATTTTATTTCACTCTATTTACCACTTTATAGACTAGATATTTATGTGAATAAGGGTAATTGGTATAATATTGGCCAATTCTACCCAAACTTCAATTTGCATGCCCTAGAGCATGTTTTAAACAAATCTCTACTATGTTGAAAAAATGTATGACCTTTGACAAATTCATATCATTTTCCTATGGTCTATTTCCAAATGGACTCAATTTGTTGTTCTCTACTTTTAAATCACCTCTTTCATTCTTGATGAAATGCTTGGTGGAATTGTAATCTAAGCAAGCCATAAAATCTTAGGGTTTATCAAATCTCATGATAAAAATATGGTTGTACTATTTGCTCATTCATTTGGTTTTTCTTTGATTGATGAAGAGTGTCAATGTAACCTTAATGTAGGAAACTTTGTATTAAAACCCACACTAGTGACCACTCTCTTGATCCATCTTGTGTTCATCATTTCACATCTCTCTGCCACATAAAAAGATGATAAAAAG
The DNA here is from genome assembly GCA_963693085.1 of Alisma plantago-aquatica. Lineage (NCBI taxonomy): Eukaryota > Viridiplantae > Streptophyta > Magnoliopsida > Alismatales > Alismataceae > Alisma > Alisma plantago-aquatica. The sequence goes on along the minus strand of OY856413.1, from coordinate 1,164,149,339 downwards.
CACAAACAAGTATGTCTTATCCACCCTATAAAATTTTGCAGTGGCCAATACTTCCTCCACTCCACTAAATCCTACCACCACTTATTCCTAGATACACCAAGGGAGAAAAATAAAAATTAAAAAGAAAACAAAAAAGATCCAATGTAGCATCTAAGAAAATAAAAGATATGTGCTCCTATGTAAAGCACTCAAAATGTCCTTCCACAACCCTTTCTTCTTTTTCTACTCATGTGTGGGTAGGGAAAAATCAACCCTAGCTTCTCTGCCCCCTATACATAATCATGGGGGTCACCTAGACTGGATTGAAATGTGAAATTGAATGCATGAATATGAAACAACACCCCTAATCACTTTTGTCATAACAATCATGAAATGGTTTTCCCAGACCTATATCAGATGCATACATACTGATTGTGTATTGGATGCCCAATAATGGAAATTTATAGTCTTAGTGCTTGGGTCACATTTGGCTTGTGAAAAGAGGATAGGAAAGATGTCGAATACATATATATAGTCATTATTGAGCCCAAATAGTCAATGTACATATATTTGAAAGAATTTTTCATTTCTTGCTTGTTGAAAATTTTGAAAAGATATTGAGTTGAAGCACAATTGAGGACAATTATGCTTTAATATTTGGTGATATTGAAGCCACAAATTGGGTCTTAATCTTGTGGCATATTGCCCATTATTCACATCAGGTTTTTATAATGCAAGTATACTTGAATAACATGTTTATTACAAAAATGAACTAACAAATTTTGTTGGCATGATTTTTAGGTACGTTTACCACAACTTGATAGAAAGGAGAGAAGGAGGTCGAATATAGGGTATCTCCAAGCTTGAAGGGGTCCAAAATGAAGCCAAAAATCACTCTTAACCTTGCCAAGTGATCAAAGACTACATGAAGAAAAAAGATCCATGAATGACCAAGTTAAAGAATCAAAGTAATACAAGAAAACATCCAATAGGATCATAGTAACTAGACATGAATGTTCTAAAAAGGTAAAAAAATCACAACCTCAACTCCAAGTTTGAAGTAAGCTGAGAAGTTCAACCACCACAGTTGTTCTCAGCAGCACGATTGTGGTGTGTAATTCTCAACACGACCATGCCGCCCAACATATATGGTTGTGGAAGTCATCTCTCAGGATGGTCATTCTCCCAGGCATGACCCTTTCCTATCCCCTCCACCACATTTGTGTCATGTGACACATTTGTGCTACCTTAGGCCCACCACAATCGACCACGGCCAAGCTACCTCAACTCAAAAACTCAAAAATCTATTTGATTATTTGACATTCACAACATTATCATATTATACTGTCATGATCGTTCTCATACTCACCCACCATGGTCATGCTACCCACCTAACTCCAATGATACCATACTATCATTCTACCATCTTACCCCCACTTAAACCTATGCTTCTCCAACTACTATATAAACATTAGTGGTGTATGGGAGCACAAGGTTAATCCTTTTGGCATTCATTTCAGCCACCTACCATTCTCCACTGTAATTTCATTACCTTCCACTCCAAAACCCTAAATTTTAGGGTTTTGGCATCTCCACTTCCATTTCCATGCATTTGGACCTTGGGGTAAGGAAGTTATCAAGCTAGTATGTGTTGGTGAAGGGGAAGTCTACCACTACTTTGAGCTCCATGGATTCTTCTATCCATTTCTTCTCCATTTTTTTTTTCAATTGTCATGAGTAGGTAAGCACCCAAGGTTGGTTGTTTGGGAGAATAAATGTGACTTTGATACCATGTTGGGGAATTACTATTTTAAACACTATTTTTTTTGGAAATGACCCTAGGATGGATGCTTGAAACCACATAAGTTTGGGAGAATGGTGTATATGTAGATTTTTGGGGAAAAACTCCCAAGTACAACTAGTGGATTCTTATATATCTAACCCTCTTCCTACATATCCATCTACTTTCTATCCTTAGGGTTGATGTCTAAGGCAACATTTGGTACGAGAGATTCTAGCCAAGATAGGACTTACAATCCTAGAATAATCTTTATCCCACATTTGTTTACGGTAATACCCACAGCAGGATTGCAAACCTTGGGTTCGTAAGTCCCAACCGAGGGGGACAAATTCATACGACGGCCCCTGGTAATAGCGTCGAATACGTAGGCCCCAACACCCGAGACTCGCGATTCGTGAATCATTTTCTTGTGCATGACCCTGCGGGTTGCTGCAGTCGTCGTCGTTCTTGGCCTCCGACTCCGACTACTGCCTATTATTATCTGCAAGCTTCACTTTCAGACAACATAGGTGTGTGAACTCCTGCCCACCTACTGAAGTCTCTGTCGTCCTTCTCACAGTGATCGACCTTCATTCCATCTTGCTCCCATCAACACACAACAACTCTGGCCAGACCTATTAACTTAGCAGCCGCCATCTACCGACACAACATATTTCTCCATCGACAATGAATTGACATCTGTGAGTGGTTAATCAAAGAACCGATCCTATTCCAGCATGCATACTTTGAACGTGGCCATTCCCGTCAGCTATGCCTTACCTGTAGGCGCCTTGCTCGACTTTGGCACACAAAAAATTTAGAAAGAGCGAGCACTACGTTGATGATGTATATCTTGATTATATAACAAGTTGATATGTTGCAGATAAACAAAAAGTTGAATTGTAGATATGAACAAATCGAAGGAGGTTGAAGACCTCTCAATATAATATTCTTTCTTCTTATTTGCAGATTGAACAATATAGCAAATAACATTTTGATGTTTTGATCAGATAATGAAGACGTCCAATTATATTTCTATTTCTTCCTTTTCATTTGAGCGCCTAATCTTCTTGAACTGTTGGTTGAAATTTATTCATATTGTTATCACCAATAACATTTAGAATTTTCCTATCCTCATCAAAGTGTAATATATGACAAAGTATGTTTAGGAGCAACTAATATTTTATTACAGCTAATGATATCCTATGTAGCATCCAAACGTAGGATGAGAATACCAACATCATGTCATCCCTATATCCCATTCTATACTATCCTTTAGTAGATCCTATTCTAATCCTTCCCAGAAAACCAAACATGGCCTAAGTGTCTAGTAGTGCCTCACTTATTGTGCTTTTAGCAAAGAGCAAGTTTATAGTTTAAATGGTTGTAAAAGAAGGTGAAATACCCTTCTTCTATGCACCATGCCACATGTTCCCACTAAGTACATTAGGATAATCACTCCTAGGGACCTAGACTAGTTTGGTTGTGATTGAATTAGACGAATACCTTATTCAATTGAACATTGTAAGGTTGTATAGGAGGTGATAAAGACTAGTTCCTCTATGTACACCGCATACCACCCATGGTTAACTAGTAGTATAGGCTAAATATTCATCAACACACCTTGTTATTTGGTTTGATAACATGGTTCTACCAAATGTATTGCATGGTATGACCCTCACTAGGTAATAGTTACATTTACCCTCAAACAGTCAACTTTCCAACTAATTGTTGAAAACCATAATTGTTCATTTCCTTAGTGTTAACCTAGTTAGATTCTTTACTTGTTTACTTAACTAATTGCATTGCTCATGTTAGTTATCTCTCTCTAGATTAGTTAGTTCTCATCTTTAGTCTTTTGTGGTAGATTTTTCTAGCTTAGTTCTTTTCTTACCTTATTAGTTTAAATGTTAGCTTAGTACAATTAGTTACTTCCGTCATGACTTGAGTGTCTATTGTAGGGTTTTCCGGATGCGGGTGCAAAGGAAAATATAAAAAGTCTCCTATTTATACCCTAGTCGTTGGAAATGGTGCATCTATTGAACATCAGTGAACAAAGGACATAAGAAGGGATACATGTTATACATTTTCACACATTAGTTGTTCAACAACTAGATGCATCTTTTGTCGGTGAAGAACTCAATATTTCATATTTAAATCCTAATTGGCCACCAAGAAATCTTGATGGATCAATGAGAGATCCGAATTGATCACCAAGTTGTTGCACGGTTGTCTTCTTTGCAGCACCTTGTTGTCATCTTATAGAAAAAGCATCCCTAAATATGTGCCTCAGCCTATACTTTGTTCACATGAATGAGGAAGAATGTTGTGCACCACCTTGGCCACTAAGTTGTAGATGAACAGGAGTTGTTGGTGTGTTACTCATTTTGGAACTCCATTTCTTCTACTATCTCAGACAGTCATCCTTTGGGTTTCTTCCTCTCTTCAAAAAAGTTTGATATCCACCTTGTGTTACAAGTTATCTCAAAAGATGTATCTCGATCCTTTGGGACGTGCCCCATTTATATGTAAGAGACATGGGCTTGGAAAACCTTATTCCAATACCTTTCCTACATCACAATCCCAAAAGTAGTTCAATGTTGAAACAAACAGAACTTCTAATTGGCCTACCAGGTAACCTGATCGGCCGATTAGGGTCCTTATAGGACACAAAAAGCACTTTGGTTAGCCGACAATGTTACTTGATAGCCGAACAAGTCAGTTAAGATCCACATCTAAATTTATTTCTGCTTGCAACTTCCCTCTTGAATTTTGAACAGTCGACTAGGTTACCTAATTGGCCGACCAAGCTAATCTAGTACAAAATTTAAAATCATTGATCCATTGATGTGACCAATATGATCAGTCAACTAGACATTCTAATCGTCCGATCAGATAATAAATAAGCTTCTTTATGACTCAAAACCATTCTAATCATTTATGTGATTGTGAATTTAAATTCCCTTATGAATCCTTATGTGCGTGACCCAGTAGGTTCCTAATTAAGTTGGTAGTGATGTTCAAAACCTCACAAGTAAAGATTTAATCTCTACCCACACATCAATCCCACCCAAAGGAATATATTGGAGAATAACTACAACCTGCTAAGTGACCAACGTTACCATGACCATATAGTCCCTTTTGTCATTGATTTCTAGACTAAAACAGAGGCATTGAAGTCATCTTCTTAAAAATTCAGTCTATGTTTCTTGAACTAAAGCAGACTACCTGAGATATCATGAGCTCAATATCATATATTAACATGCATTTTATAGTCTCACTTATCAAAGGAGGGACACATTATACATCACTCACAGTATACCCCATATGTCACGGTGCACCCAATCACTACCTTTTTGGCAACTCATATTCAGAGAATGTTGGGCTAGTAGTCAAAGTACACAAAACAACATGTGTTACTATAGTGACTTCAGGTCTAAGGATTGTAGTCATCGTTGTCACATCGAGATATGTCCTTGATATATCACTATGTGACTTCCATGTGTCAACATTAAGGTGGGTCTATCTAGTACAACTTGTTCTTTGACATTTACTCATGAATCTAAGTTGATATCCAATACCATGACTAAAGAGACATAGTCATCACTCACTATACTTGCTAATCTTGTGTATTATGTTTTTTCTATAATACCCACAATAATAAAAGACTAGAGATGTGTCATGAATGACCACTTTAATTATACATATGATTTCATGTTCAGTAACTCAACACAAAACATATGTATTCTAGTTAAAACATTCTTAGCACATTATTATTAGATTTATTCATTATCTCAAACTAAAACAAACATAATAAGTGGAATTTTCTTTTATTAATAATTTGATAAATTACAAAATATCTCTTTTACAATAAGCTAATCGTGTCTCTAAGGGCGTATTGTTGGGTTTTAGGGGAGCAGAGAAGGCAGTGGAAACAAACATTTTCTCCCCAAAACCCGGAACAAGGAAACGTGTCAACGTCTATACAATAGGAAAGGGATGGTTTATGGAATCATACCTTGTCCTGAGGCTTGCTCGACGACAATACCCCGCGCCTTGTGCGGTCTTTACCTCCGGTCTTGGACGGTGTCTGTGCAGCTCCTGGTCGCACCGGGACTGAAGACTCCAGGTCTCACCGGGACTGTCAGAATTGACAGCTGTCCTCTAAGCGGTAGAAACCTCCCACCTCTGAAGTAGTCCACACGGACCACCTGGAACTCCAATCTCCTTGTCCCGCAAGGAATGGGAAAGAGTTGTACCCTCCTGTCAGTGTACTAGTCACCGACACACTCTCCTACGACCAATTGCTTTCTGCAGTTGTCTTTCCCTTATTATGCCTCCCTTATCAGGTAGCACTTGCTCGGACTCTCTCTTGGTTACCAAAACCAGAGAGAACGGAAACTTCATAGAGCAACTGGTTGCACTGGGTTGTTGTTTGAGAAGCCCCCAATACCCCTATATATATAGGAGGGTCATGGAACAGGACTCTCCATCCCAGGCAATGCAGGACTAAAAGAAGGAGTAGAAGGGTTCAAGATTTTCCACAAAAACAACCAACTCGCAACCTGAACCGATCATTTCACAACTGAAACAGTCAGTTGGGGACCTGAGCCGGTCGGTTGACACCTCAACCGATCAGTTGGGACACCTCAACCAGTTGGTTCACTTCTGAACCGGTCGGTTCGTGGTCCTGATCAGTTCCCGATTGACTTTCCATCTTTTGTTTCTAATTGGTATCAAATACCAATCCTTGTTCCAATCAAATTGGGCAAGTGAAACGAAAGGAAAATTCTCACCAATCCTACTTTTCCAACTTGCTCGGTTGCAATAGTTGAATCGATCATTTCAACACTTGAAGCGATTGTTTCACCCTGTCCATGAGTCAATCGACTCACCACTTGAGCTGATCGGTTCACCAAGCTGAGCCGATCGGTTCATCACATGAGCTGGTCGGTTGGGAGTGTAGATTGTGCAGAATCAGTCAATTACAGTTTCAATCAATCTGATACTCTAATCAATCAGTCCAACACCTTGAACACTATGATTTTGAGCTATCAATTAATTGAGTGTTTAATTGAACTACTAAACTCCTTTAGTAATCAATCTAAACATTGTTTGTAGACAAAACTCCTCTTCTAGGTTAAATCCTATGTGTGTGACCCTGCAGGTCCATTTCACGTTGGCAGTGAAAGTCCATAACACTTATGACTTCACAAGCAAAGAGCGGTTCCTAGTCACACATCACTGCTACCCAAGTGAAAAAGAAAGTTGGATAACAACTTTCAATCCTACAATCCTTGAATGGTGTTACAGTGAATGTATAATTCCTTTGTCACTGATATCCCGAATGAACTCGAGGCATGGAACAATCATCTTGTCAACGTTCATTCACTTTCTTGATCTCAGAGCAGATTGAAAGAGATATGTATGACATCAATATCACATATTGATTCACACATGCGTGCGCACGCCTATTTCAATCCTACTCATCAAGTGGCCTTGGATATCAAACTCCCTCAGGAGGGAAAAATCCCATATCTATCACTCACCCCTCAAAAGCCCCATTTGTCAAAGCCACCCAATCATCACCTTTACAACAACCCATGTTTCAGGACTGCGTTTGATGATGTCAAAGTGTACCCAACAACATGTGTTGAGTGTAGTGATTTCAGGTCAAAGAATCACATTCACCACCATCACTGTGAGTACTGACTGTGACTACCATGTCATGATTCCATGTGTCAAACTCACGGTGGGTCTGTTCGGTACACTTGTTCTCTAACAAGTACCTATGTGTTTGGTTTGATATCTCTATATCATGACTAATGAGATTCTGTCATAAACCAACACCACAATCTAGTCTTGTGTGTCATTGTTGTCTATCTACCTTCCACAATGACATCAGACTAGGGACATAACAAGAATGTACAAACTCTTAGCATCTGTATGATCTCATCGTCCAGGTCCTGAACCTGGAGGCATACGTCATTGAGTATTGTCACTCTCTAGACATTCAATCTTTTCTATCACTATCTCATATGACTGAACCAGAAAGAATTGGAAGCTTGCCTTTGATGTTTATCAAATCAATCTTAATGTATCCCACCAATCATCCCATGATTGGCTCTCAGGGCATACATACCAACAGAATCCCACTTGCACTGTGAGCCAATCACCCTTGAATCATATTCATAGTGATCTTCAAACATGTCCCACATCTTACTGTGTTGTAGTGCAAACATAGTGAGTTATGGCAACACCTTGCCAAAGTCAATTTTTAACTGCATGTCTTTCATCTCTTCGTTGTACATCACACGTATGAGATGGAGTTTTCGTAATATGTGATCTAGTATTCCTTTGCTAACCTTTAGCCACATTGCATGATCAAGGATTCCATACTTGTCATCAATGAGAGGAATATCTATAAGTTCATCTTATTAACTTCCAGATCCATATAGTATCCACTGTTGTTCTCTAACATACAGATACTTGGCATTTCCTTTTAAATGGTTTTATTGGAACACTTCCAATTATCAACAAACTTTCACTATTATATATCCTATATATATTTTGTGATTAATTTTTTGTCCTTTCGGAAGTTCGCATCAATGTAACTCTTTACATTTAACTCTTCCTTATCTCCATAGAACTAGTAATTCTCAAGTTCTCATGGTATTCCAGTAACCCTTATTGGAAGTAGACAGACATCCACTCGTCATGTCCCACATATGAGTTATCAGGATGAGCACATCATATTACCATGTCCTACATATAAGATAATGAATGCATTTTGTTCTTGCCATGTTGATACATGTGAGATAATGGGATGATTACATACATGATAGATCTATATCTATTCTTAGTGTTCCCATTCTTCATAAGAATTGGACACTTGGCCTTGGGATACTAACTCCATGTAATATGGACAAGTTTTCTCCCACTTAATCTATGCATACTCAACCCTTCATTATAGATTGCCAATGTATGCTTTCTCTTTTCAGGTCAAGAGGTTTTCGAGAACTATCTCTATAGATCTCTATTCCTATCACATAGGAAACATCTCTATCTTCCTTAAAGATAATTTCCACTTTTGGATTTCCATTCTAGAAGATTTCCATTTCACATCAACATGTGGAATGTGAACACGCTCCCACTAAATCACAGATCCCTTCTTTGTCTTTGACATATCAGTCAAACCCTTTGACTATATCATCAAAGTAAAGATCCAATTCTGAGTTGCTTGTACTCAATCAATCGCATTGATTAGTCCATTGTAACTTATAGACTTCATTTGCATTAGTGGATTCATAAACCTTATAGGTTGTGTCACATACACATCCTTGTTTTATTCCCCATAGGAATGCGGTTTTAGTATCCATATTCCAAATGTCTTAGTCATTAAGTTGCAATCAATAAGCATCATCCTTCTTAAAATGTTATCCATGTGTCTTAACACTTAAGACTCATTTGCACTTATGGATTTTATTCCAATGGGTGCTACCATCAAGGTCATACCTTATGGTTCACATGGACGTCATTAGGATGTAATGGTCATAAACCATAACTCAAGATTTGGTTCCTCATATTCATCTGGATAGTTGACTCATCACATGAACAACTCATCACATAGATAATTGAGGTGTATCTGTTAAGGATATAAGAACTCACAACTCCTTATGATTCTTAATATCCTTTATTAGTGTGGGTATTCTTTTATTAAGAAGAATTCAGTTATTTGATAATCATTCTCTAACTCCTTAGAGTATGATTCCTTCTTGATTTAGACATCACCATGCCTTAATCTTGAGTTCACTATGATACATTATCATAATCACTCATAAGGATCTCAAACATTTGGTCCAAGTATTTCATTCATTGATATCATCAAGAATTAACACTTTACCAAATTCGTACTTCATCTATGATATTCTTGAACACTTCAAGATATTCATATTGGTATTTCTCTAAACACCTTTTGAAGCATTAGCATTTGTTCCAATAGGTAAGTAAATACATCACATGTATTATACCTAATAGGATAATCATTCTCCCACTACCATTAGTGAAGATTGATTAATCATGTCCAAGATATTCATGTCTCTTACTGGTTCTCTAACCAAAGGAGTCTAGATTTATCCATCATATGGACACTAGAAATGAATTTCTCATGATTGATGCTAATTTGATTTTTTGGGTTATCTATAACTTTTAGGTATCATTTTATCTTATGCATATCAAATACCACAAGATAAACAAGGCATTGCCACAAAGATCATATCTTTAAAAGATTGAAACATCAACTTTATTTATTGCCATCATTGTCATACAATATGCAAAAATAAAGTGTTTCTATCTATTGGCAAATATGAAATAGCAGTTCATAATTGTATTACATGCCTTTTAGGCTGAAAATAAACTAAAGTACTCCTATCTATGGCGGCAACACTTGCCCCATTTATTGAGTGCTTTACACTTTACATCTTGGTATCATATACCTCAAAAAGTGTTACAAGTTTACTTTCATGACACCTTTAAGTAGAGACGTCTGTCACCTCCTTCTTCTTTTGTTCTTCCATATAGAGAGGACAATTCCTTTTTCAATGTCCTGGCTTTTGACAATGGTGGCAATTTCCTTTCTTGGACACGCCTCCCTTGGCCTTGAGAGCTAAAGATGACTTGGGCTCCTGGCTAGCATCATAACCTTTCTTAGCTTTGCCCTTGCCCTTGTGCTTGGACTTGCCTTTCTTTCTCATGATCACCATCACAGACTTAGGCTTTTCCTTATTCATCTGTATCTCGGCTGTCCTCAACATGCCCAACAACTCTGACAATGGCCTATCAAAGTTGTTCATGTTGTAGTTCATCACAAACCAACTATAGGATTCTGGAAACGATTGCAGTATCACGTCAGTAGCCAACTCTTGGCTCAGTGGAAATCCCAGTCTTGTCAGGTTCTCCACATACCCAATCATCTTGAGTGTGTGAGGACCAACTGGATCTCCTTCTATCATGATGCACTTGAACAGTTCCCTTGAGACATTGTATCACTCTTGTCGTGCTTGATCTTCATACATGTTCCTGAGATGCTGAATCATCTCAATGACACCCATGTTCTCATGTTGTCTCTGCAACTCGTGGTTCATAGAGCACAACATCAAGCACTTTGCATCAATGGCATCATCAGAATGCTTCTTGTAAGCATCCCTTTCTGCCTTTGGTGCATTAGGAGCAGGTTCCTCTGGAATTGGAGTATCCGAGACATAGAGCTTTCACTCTTGAGTGAGAACAATTCTCAATGTCCTATATCAGTCATGGAAGTTTGTCCCATTTATCTTGTCCTTTTCAAGGACCGATCGCAAAGAAAAGTGATTGTTGTTTGTTGCCATTTGTACTACAAAAAGAAAATATGCAATTTTAGTCCAAAAACTCATTTTTTACTTATTTGATTGATTTGAAAAGTTGAAGATATAATTAGGCCTTTAATTAATTATCACTCCCACTATTTTACTTCAAATTGATAGCCCTCACCATCAATTCGGAAGATTGCAGTGTACAACCTTCTAGTGGGCAAGATCTTGAAATCCTCTAAGTCATGGATCAGCTAGTGCTGTCACCCACAACTTAGATCTCTCAGGTAGGCAACTCTTGCCAATTGCATCATATGCAACTCTTGATAAGATGTCATATGCAACTCCTTGCCATGATCATCTCCATGCCTCAAGGTACTAGATCCCATCTAGATCACCTTGTTAAGTCCGACCCAAAGCAAACACGGTGAATATGCACCCTGCTAGGGCAGACCCACACATTCATCCTTCACGCTTCCACGAGATAGATGGTGCACCACGCTAGGGCGTGCCCACACTTGGTCGATCAAGCTTTTCACGTGTGTCGCATTTGGAAGGCATCTAAAACTTAATATTTAATGAGGGATTTGGTTTTTATATACATATACATATCCAATCACCACAATATATAGTATGTATCGTATACATGCTATATCCCATAGAAAACATGCAAAACGATAAAAGTGATGATTATGGCCATCCTAATGTGATTCCTTGAGCCAAGAGGAATCACAGTCATCTAGGTCTACATCACATGCAACCTATACAAGATGATCTCTATGCTTTGCCTTTCTGGGTTTGATCAACTCATCACATGAATGATCGGCTCGCCATCAGACTGGTCGGCTGGGTGCCACCAGCCGATCGGTTGGCTCCTCCAACCGATCGGTTCGTCTGGTCGTCGTGCATCTCTTCATGGTCGCCACCCGCTCGTCTCGCTCCTCGAACCGGTCATCAACCGATCGGCTCACTCCTTGAACCGATCATCTGGAACGTCAACCGATCGGTTCACTCCTTGAACCGATCGTCTCAGCTGTCGTCAGGATGTCCTCCGTTCTTTGACATAACAAGAAATAAAATTCTATCCTATTTTACATTATAAAAGGAGAAACCTCGAGTTACATTCGAGGGGATCAAAGGTAGGAAAGAAATCTCGAATTATTTCGAGTTACATCTGGAATAGGAGAAGGAAGATCGGTGCACAGACCGAGATGCAAAAAACCACATACAACCATACACAGATAGGGTTTATTGGCCATAACCACGCTATACATCCACCACAAAACTCATTTAAGGGTGACGTGTATCGAGTGCATTAATAATACATATCATATATGTAAAATGGGATTTATGGATTTAGGATTGGACATGCATAAAGCCAATTTTATCCGCATCGTATGCAATAAATAAAGGTGACAAGCCAAAATCAATCATATCGATATTCCTAAAGTATAAAGTAGTTGGTGTGGCTCTGATACCACTGTTGGGTTTTAGGGGAGGCAGAGAAGGCAGCGGAAACAAACATTTTCTCCCTAAAACCCGGAACAAGGAAACGCGTCAACGTTTATACAATAGGAAAGCGATGGTTTGTGGAATCATACCTTGTCCTGAGGCTTGATTGGCAATAATACCTCGCGCCTTGCGCAGTCTTTACCTCTGGTCTTGGACGGTGTCCATGCAGCTCCTGGTCACACCGGGACTGACGACTCCTTGTCTCACCGGGACTGTCGGGATTGACAGCTGTCCTGTGAGCGGCAGAAACCTCCCGCCTCTGAAGTAGTCCAATGGACCACCTAGAACTCCAATATCCTTGTCCCACAAAGAATTGGAAGGAGTCGCACCCTCCTGTCAGCGTACTAGTCACTGACACACTCTCTTGCCACCAATTTCTTTCTGTAATTGTCTTTCCCTTGTTGTGCCTCCCTTATCGGGTAGCACTTGCTCGGGCTCTCTCTTGGTTACCAAAACCAGAGAGAACGACAACTTCACAGAGCAACTGGTTGTATTGGGTTGTTGTTTTAGAATCCCCCAATACCCCTATATATATAGGAGGGTCATGGGACAGGGTTCTCCATCCCGGGCAATGCGGGACTAAAAGCAGGAGTAGAAGGGTTTGAGATTTTTCACAAAAACAACCAACTCGCAACCTGAACCGATCATTTCACAACTGAAACGATCAGTTGGGGACCTGAGCCGGTCGATTGATACCTCAACTGATCGGTTGGGACACCTCAACCGGTCGGTTCACTTCTGAACCGGTCGGTTCATAGTCCTGGTCAATTCCCGATTGACTTTTCATCTTTTGTTTCTAATTGGTATCAAATACCAATCCTTGTTCCAATCAAATTGGGCAAGTGAAATGAAAGGAAAATTCTCGCCAATCCTACATTCCCAACTTGCTTGGTTGCAACAGTTGAACCGATCGTTTCAACACTTGAAGCGATTGTTTCACCCTGTCCATGAGTCGATCGACTCACCACTTGAGCCAATCGGTTCACCAAGCTGAGTCGATCGGTTCATCACATGAGTCGATTGGTTTGGGAGTGAAGATTGTGTAGAATCAGTCAATTACAGTTTCAATCAATCTGATACTCTAATCAATCAATCCAACACCTTGAACACTATGATTTTGAGCTATCAATTAATTGAGTGTTTAATTGAACTACTAAACTCCTTTAGTAATCAATCTAAACATTGTTTGTGGACAAAACTCCTCTTCCAGGTTAAATCCTTTGTGTGTGACCCTGCAGGTCCATTTCACGTTGGTAGTGAAAGTCCATAACACTTATGACTTCACAAGCAAAGAGCGGTGCCTAGTCACACATCAGTGCTACCCAAGTGAAAAAGAAAGTTGGAGAACAACTTTCAATCCTACAATCCGTGAATGGTGTTACAGTGAATGTATAATTCCTTTGTCACTGATATCCCGAATGAACTCGAGGCATGGAACACTCATCCTGTCAACGTTCATTCACTTTCTTGATCTCAGAGCAGATTGAAAGAGATATGTATGACATCAATATCACATACTAATTCACACATGTGTGCGCACGCCTATTTCAATCTTACTCATCAAGTGGCCTTGGATATCAAACTCCCTCAGTAGGGACAAATCCCATATCTATCACTCAGCCCTCAAAAGCCCCATGTGTCAAAGCCACCCAATCATCACCTTTATAACAACCCATGTTTCAGGACTGCGTTTGATGATGTCAAAGTGTACCCAACGACATGTGTTGAGTGTAGTGATTTTAGGTCAAAGAATCACATTCACCACCATCACTGTGAGTACTGACTGTGACTACCATGTCATGGTTCCATGTGTCAAACTCACTGTGGGTCTGTCCGGTACACTTGTTCTCTAACAAGTACCTATGTGTTTGGTTTGATATCTCTATATCATGACTAATGAGATTCTGTCATCAACCAACACCACAATCTAGTCTTGTGTGTCATTGATGTCTATCTACCTTCCACAATGACATCCGACTAGGGACATAACAAGAATGTACAAACTCTTAGCATCTGTATGATCTCATCATTCAGGTCCTGAACCTGAAGGCATATGTCATTGAGTACTGTCACTGTCTAGACATTCAATCTGTTCTATCACTACCTCATATGACTGAACCAGAAAGAATTTGAAGCTTGCCTTTGATATTTATCAAATCAATCTTAATGTATCCCACCAATCATCCCATGATTGGCTCTCAGGGCATACATACCAACAGACTCCCACTTGCACTGTGAGCCAATCACCCTTGAATCATATTCATAGTGATCTTCAAACATGTCCCACATGTTACTGTGCTCTAGTGCGAACATAGTGAGTTATGGCAACACCTTGCCAAAGTCAGTTTTTAACTACATGCCTCTCATCTCTTCGTTGTACGTCACACGTATGAGATGGAGTTGCCGTAATATGCAATCTAGTATTCCTTTGCTAACCTTTAGCCACATTTCATGATCAAGGATTCCATACTTGTCATCAATGAGCGGAATATCTATAAGTTCATCTTATGAACTTCCAAATCTATATAGTATCCATTGTTGTTCTCTAACATATGGATACTCGGCATTTCATTTTAAATGGTTTTATTGGAACACTTCCAATTATCAACAAACTTTCACTTTTATATATCCTATATATATTTTGCGATTAATTTTTTGTCCTTTCGGAAGTTCGCATCAATGTAACTCTTTACATTGAACTCTTCCTTATCTCCATAGAACTAGTAGTTCTCAAGTTTTCTTGGTATTCCAGTAACCCTTATTGGAAGTAGACATACATCCACTCGTCATGTCCCACATATGAGTTATCAGGATGAGCACATCATATTGCCATGTCCTACATACAAGATGATGAATGCATTTTTTTTCCATGTCAATACTTGCAATATAATGGGATGATTACATACATGATAGATCTATATCTATTCTTAGTGTTCCCATTCTTCATAAGAATTGGACACTTGGCCTTGGGAAACTAACTCCATGTAATATGGACAAGTTTTCTCCCACTTAATATGTGCATATTGAACCCTTCATTACAGATTGCCAATGTATGCTTTCTCTTTTCAGTTTAAGAGGTTTTCGAGAACTATCTCTATAGATATCTATTCCTATCACATAGAAAACATCTCTATCTTCCTTAAAGATAATTTCCACTTTTGGAGTTCCATTCTAGAACATTTCCATTTCACATCAACATGTGGAATGTGAACACGCTCCCACTAAATCACAGATC
The DNA here is from genome assembly GCA_963693085.1 of Alisma plantago-aquatica. Lineage (NCBI taxonomy): Eukaryota > Viridiplantae > Streptophyta > Magnoliopsida > Alismatales > Alismataceae > Alisma > Alisma plantago-aquatica. Next base: position 1,164,133,486 of record OY856413.1, on the reverse strand, counting down.
CCTTCTTTGTCTTTGACATATCAGTCAAACCCTTTGACTATATCATCAAAGTAAAGATCCAATTCTGAGTTGCTTGTACTCAATCAATCACATTGATTAGTCCATTGTAACTTATAGACTTCATTTGCATTATTGGATTCATAAACCTTATAGGTTGTGTCACATACACATCCTTGTTTTATTCCTCATAGGAATGTGGTTTTAGTATCCATATGCCAAATGTCTTAGTCATTAAGTTGCAATCAACAAGCATCGTCCTTCTCAAAATGTTATCCATGTGTCTTAACACTTAAGACTCATTTGCACTTATGTATTTTATTCCAATGGGTGCTACCATCAAGGTCATACCTTATGGTTCACATGGACGTCATTAGGATGTAATGGTCATAAACCATAACTCAAGATTCGGTTCCTCATATTCATCTGGATAGTTGACTCATCACATGAACAACTCATCACATAGATAATTGAGGTGTATCTGTTAAGGATATAAGAACTCACAACTCCTTGTGATTCTTAATGTCCTTTATTAGTGTGGGGTATTCTTTTATTAAGAAGAATTCAGTTATTTGATAATCATTCTCTAACTCCTTAGAGTATGATTCCTTCTTGATTTAGACATCACCATGCCTTAATCTTGAGTTCACTATTATACACTATCATAATCACTCATAAGGATCTCAAACATTTGATCCAAGTATTTCATTCATTGATCTCATCAAGAATTAACACTTTACCAAATTCATACTTCATCTATGATATTCTTGAACACTTCAAGATATTCATATTGGTATTTCTCTAAACACCTTTTGAAGCATTAGCATTTGTTCCAATAGGTATGTAAATACATCACATGTATTATACCTAATAGGATAATCATTATCCCACTACCATTAGTGAAGATTGATTAATCATGTCCAAGATATTCATGTCTCTTACTGGTTCTCTAACCAAAAGAGTCTAGATTTATCCATCATATGGACACTAGAAATGAATTTCTCATGATTGATGCTAATTTGATTGTTTGGGTTATCTATAACTTTTAGGTATCATTTTATCTTATGCATATCAAATACCACAAGATAAACAAGTCATTGCCACACAGATCATATCTTTAAAAGATTGAAACATCAACTTTATTGATTGCCATCATTGTCATACAATATGCAAAAATAAAGTGTTTCTATCTATTGGCAAATATGAAATAGCAGTTCATAACTGTATTACATGCCTTTTAGGCTAAAAATAAACTAAAGTACTCCTATCTATGGCGGAAACACTTGCCCCATTTATTGAGTGCTTTACACTTTACATCTTGGTATCATATACCTCAAAAAGTGTTACAAGTTTACTTTCATGACACCTTTAAGTAGAGACGTCTGTCGCCTCCTTCTTCTTTTGTTCTTCCATATAGAGAGGACAATTCCTTTTCCAATGTCCTGGCTTTTGACAATGGTGGCAATTTCCTTTCTTGGTCACGCCTCCCTTGGCCTTGAGAGCTGAAGACGACTTGGGCTTCTGGCTAGCATCAGAACCTTTCTTAGCTTTTCCCTTGCCCTTGCGCTTGGACTTGCCTTTCTTGCTCATGATCACCATCACAGACTTAGGTTTGTCCTTCTTCATCTGTATCTCGGTTGTCCTCAACATGCCCAACAACTCTGACAGTGGCCTATCAAAGTTGTTCACGTTGTAGTTCATCACAAACTGACTATAGGATTCTGGCAATGATTGCAGTATCACGTCAGTAGCCAACTCTTGGCTCAGTGGAAATCCCAGTCTTGTCAGGTTCTCCACATACCCAATCATCTTGAGTGTGTGAGGACCAACTAGATCTCCTTCTGTCATGACGCACTTGAGCAGTGCCCTTGAGACATTGTATCTCTCTTGTCGTGCTTGATCTTCATAAATGTTCCTGAGATGTTGAATCATCTCAATGACACCCATGTTCTCATGCTGTCTCTACAACTCGTGGTTCATAGAGCACAACATCAAGCACTTTGCATCAATGGCATCATCAAAATGCTTCTTGTAAGCATCCCTTTCTGCCTTTGGTGCATTAGGAGCAGGTTCCTCTGGAATTGGAGTATCTAGGACATAGAGCTTTCTCTCTTGAGTGAGAAAAATTCTCAATGTCCTATACTAGTCATGGAAGTTTGTCCCATTTAGCTTGTCCTTTTCAAGGACCGATCGCAAAGAAAAGTGATTGTTGTTTGTTGCCATTTGTACTACAAAAAGAAAATATGCAATTTTAGTCCAAAAACTCAATTTTGACTTATTTGATTGATTTGAAAAGTTGATGATATAATTAGGCCTTTAATTAATTATCGCTCCCACTATTTTACATTATCCATAAAAGAAGGTAGTAAACCTCCACTCTACATAGAGGAGAAAACTCTCAGGCCACCAGACAGGCACCACTGCTACTTTGTGCCACTTGTAGATCCATGAACAACAACTATAATACCTCTATTGATGGAGGAGTGTTTGTGGATCATACTGGATGGAATGTGGGTGAAAGTAAATACTAGTGCAAGCATCTTGACAACACCTTATAGTTACTACAACCACTTAATCACTAGGTTCACCATAGAGCTTTCATGTTTAAGGTTCCAATCCTTGCTCATATTCTTTTCATCCGACCTTCTTTGAGTTTCCACATCCACTAGGATGAGTATCAGTGATATCTTACCCTCCATCTTGGGTTTAGATTTTTCCCGGGGATGAGAATAGGATCAGGGTGGTGAATGGGTGGTATGTACTCCTTTTTGCCCACATCTATCTATTTTTTGCATTCTTATTTTTATTTCAGCAAGTTATATGTGCATGCATCCATTGCATTTATATTACTTACATTGCATGTTTCTTAAAACTTTTTTTCATTTTAGTTCTTAGTTCTTGTAGTGTTAGTTGAATCCATTATCTAGTCTACATAAATTACATTCTTGTTTAGATTGCATATATAATTTGTCATTCAATCCCACTTCTTTTAAGTAAATTCTTGATGGTAACTATACTTCTAAAAGCATGTCAATGGAGAAAATTCACCATTGCGGCCAATGAATATAACCATAATGTTGAAAGGATGGAAGGTGTTAGAGAAACCAATAAATTCAAAGATGACAGTTCTCCTACTAATTAGTGAATCATGTCTTTGAAATCACCATGCATCCACTTATCATGTAATTACATAAGTGTAGTGAATTAGAGGAATAACTTGATGTGACTTGATAATAAAAACAAGTTTTGCATATCATTCCAACCCTCATACACTTTTTCCGTCTTCTTACCTTCCATCCACCAAATAAATGAAAAAAAAATCCACAAAATGTGTCAAACCCTATGCTTGGGGTGGCACACTGCCCCTCTCTCTTTATTTGCTTCATCCATAGACCTCTCTATTTATAGGGGTGAATTAGACAAAGTAAAAAAAATGCTATTGTGGACAAAATGAAAAACATGTTGCAATATATGTATTTGCAAAATTAAAAATGTAACTCAAGTCAAATAGAGGAGAGATGGGTATTCTTACTTACCCACCTCTATTCAATCTATTTTCCACTTTGGGGTGCATTTCATGCTCCATTGATATCCATTTGACATGCCACAATGTTGGATTCTGTGCATAATTGTGATTTTGCAAAAATCTTCTATTTTGTATGAAACCCCTAGAAATACATGGCATTGGGGATTGTGGTGAGGAAGTGGTGTTGTGAAGTCTATTTGGGAACTGGGATATGGCAAGTCTTTTTATGTGATCTCAAGAGGGTAGTTTGGTTATATTGGTGGTATGGATTCAATCATGGTATGAGTTTGAGGCATGCACATTGGTTCAAAAGTATTTATTTAGAGAGTGTATTAGGTTTTGTATTACAAAATGACGAGCAACATCCAAGCTTAGGATTTTTGATGAATCTCTATTCCTCATTTTCTAGTTGCATTTTATATATAGTTGTGTACATTTATATTACATGTTACTTCATATTTTACTTTTTTAATATTTTACTAGTTTAAATTTTTTGGTACTTGATGCATTTTGGTATTTTATTTGTAGATTCATACAAATGAAAGAGATAATCAGTTACCCCCCCCCCCTCAACTTGAAAAAAACTATATAGGGTCACTCCCCATCTTTGAGTATTGGAGTGATGATCCCTATTCCGTCAAGTAGTTCAGAACTTTCAAGGAACCCCAATCGGACAACTTGATCACCAAGCAAGCCGATTGAAGTGTCTATTCTAAAGCCAATATCTAAACCACGAGTCACCCAGTTCACCATACCAGTTGGCCGACTCACCATTGTTAGGATTGCCAATAAAATTACAGATTGGCCAACCAGTGGGTTCATTTCCCAATCGACCGACTACACCTTGGAGCCGTTCTCGGTGCTATATATCAGTCGACCAGTCCGCCAATTGATTCGACCAATCGAACTTGCCTTCAAAGAGCTTTACCCTTCAGCAAGTCGTACGATCTGAGGAGCGAGTGTCAAGGCTACTAGATGTTTGGATTCATTGACCATCGTCTTTGACGATGTACAAGGGCTACTAGATGGTTTGACCATGTACTCTTTTTGGCACAAGACAACAATACCTATTTGTCAGAAGTAATTGAATCTAAGAGGTAGATTGCAACATTTTTCATGAACATGAGTAACATAATCCATTTTCATGACAATGATAATTTTGTCCGACTTTCTACCTACATACTACTCTGAACTCTATTTCCTACGTCAAATAGTTGATTATCTTGTTGTTTGATAGAGCGAGAAGAAAACAATTTGTGTAGCAAATCAATACTTGAACTAGCCAAAAAAAAAAAACTAAAAGTTTGTCCGCATTTTTCCCTCTTAAAATTCCTTTTACAATGTTGCCTCTTAATATATGCAGATTATGGTGGCGACCGACAAAGGGAATACCTCATCACACTTGACATTTGACGTTTCCTTAAAGTCTTCCCCCACCCATCCATCTGAGCATGCTATACAAGTTCGTAAATGTAAAGTTTTACAAAGCAATGACACGCCGAGCCTTCCATAGTATCAAACAGCATGATAATATAACTTAAGGAGACATACCAAGTAGACATAAATACACCCGAGAGACTTATAACCATGTACCTCCCCATACTATAAGGAGGGCATTAGTTCAAACCAACCACGTGCTTAGGTTGGACATCTCAACACCTTACATGATTTGACAATCGACCTTTCCGAACCCATACAGTGGACGCAAACAATTGACTCCAATAGCAATCTCCAGAGTCACGCCCTACACATAGCACTATGTACACAAGGGGGGGCCTGTGACTCCGAAGTCAATTTCTGCACAGCAAGCCGACGGACCCGGCAAACAACTTGATCCAAATCTGGAGTCGCAAGGAAGACTTTGCCGGGGGTGATTGAGGACCCATAAAGGCTACGCTTCAAGTAGGGAGCTAGCTATATGAACTTCCCAAAGATCTCACTAAACTTATGCAGCTTTTTTACCGCAATAAATCTTGAACCGTTCAAGTTTTTAACAGGAACATTATTGGTGATTACAAAGACTACACTTCTATTATTATACTAGACTGAGTGCTTCCAACACAGACCAATTTACTGCCCATGATAAGAAAAGTTTGATTTTGTGATCATTAATAATGTTCCTGCTAAAACTTGATAAAATCAATTATTGGTACATGCATCAGCAGATCAATTTTGTGATTCTTGTCATACAAATTTAATTATACTAACATAATTTGCTGTCACGTGGAGTTATGGTTATTGCCAGTACTTTGCTATCTGACCGATCCACTAGTACTGTAGGAGATGTCCTTTAACCAGCCTGCTGTTGGTAATAAGTTACTTTGCTTCCATCGGCTGGATTTCGTTCTGTTAGTAGCATGTTCTCACAGAATGAAGATTCTGAACTGTGCTATGTGGGTCAGGACACCATGATTCTAGGAAATTTAGCCCGTAATAATGCCATCATTACGTATGGGGAATTTACTCGTAATCCTATTCGATGAGCTTAATCGTGAAGAGGAACTTGCGGGCATTTTGGCAGGCTACAGGCACATACTGAAACAGAGGAACCTAAATCCTACGAACAACACTTGTATTCAGTTTTAGTAGGAAACCGAATGGTATTTTTTCAAACTGTGACGGTTTAACCAAACATTTGAAAAATTACCATCAAGCTATATTATGTGCCTAAACGAATTATGCCGATCCAATTATAGATCCCTTATGATATGATTTATTTTTCAAATCCGATAAGGATTCAATTACAGTTCTATACGTATAAGTATATGCACTCTTATTAGAGTTGAGATCATCCTGTATTTATATTGAGACCGTTGTGGTGTCATATTTCATGGTGTATTTTTCTTCCTTTGAGAGCATTCCTCTTGTACCCTCTTCTCTTGAATAGTAAAATCTCGTCTCCTTTGGTAGAATACACTACTACAGAAACAACATTCAGTGTCGCTTTTCTGGGCGTCGGTTATTTAGGAAAACCGACGCCTATAACATTCAACGTCGGTCATCTAGGTCATCTGACGTCTGTAGCCAAGACACGGGTACCGCTTGTATTAAGCGTCGGTTTTTTTGGTAAAAAACCGACGCCTAAAACTGCCGCGAAATCCAATTTTCGAGCAAAAAAATATGTCACATACGGCATCGGTTATTTACCTAAAGCCCGACGCCTATATAAGATGAAAATTTGCGCGAAAATTTACAGCTTAGGTGTCGGTTATCCTTAGATAACCGACGCCGATAGTGGTTCCCGCCAATTTATTTGGGGCAAATTTTATCTAATTGGACGTCGGTTTTGTAATAGGAACCGACGCTGAAGACCTTAGGCGTCGGCTTTGTTAGATACCCGACGCCCTTTACGAACTTATTAGACGCATGATCGATCGACTTTAGGTCTCCTTTCCTGTTTCATCGTCTTCATCGCCCGACCCTCCGCTGCTCACCGACGCCGCTGCCCGCCACCCTCCGCTACCGTCGCCCGACCCTCCGCTGCTGCTGTTGCTTGTGCGCCGCCGCCGCTTCCTGCTCCTTCTGCTGCCGGTGTCGCCACCGCCTGCCTGCTCCTTCTCCGCCGCCTTCCTGCCCGCCGCCGCCTGCCGCTCCCTGCTCGCCGGTGTCGCTGCCGCTACCTGCCTGACTTGTGCAGGTGGTCCTGGAGCTCGCCGGTGTCACCGCCGCCCACTGCATCTCCGCCTGACGACCCCCGCGTCTCCGCCGCTGCTGCCACTGCCCTACGCCGCTGCCGCCTCCACTGCCTACATCGCCGCCTCCACTGCTCATCGTCGCCGCCTCCACTGCTCTTCTTCCTTAACGGAGCTCGCTACCGACAGAGCTACTCCTCTTCTTCCTCCACGAGCTCGCTACTTACAGGTACGATTTTATACCTAGTTACACAGCTCATTTTTGCTTCAATCATATTCATCATGTTGTTGTTTTTTATTGCAATTTTATGTAGATATTCTCCTTTAAATCCTAAGAAAATTATACACCCTTTAATTACAAACCCTAATTCACCTCTAGTCACTCACTTCTATCGATTATCCAAATGTAAATTGCCCCTTACTATGTCACCATTCATTCCAATGCAAAATTGGACCTTCCTACGCCACCATTTACTCAAAAGGTAGTTTTCATTTGATATCTAATTATTACATTAAGGATACTGAAAAAACTATATGAGTTACACCTTCATAGGAATGCATACAACTTCTATCTGAAAGAGATCTAAACATGATAAAAAATAATCTAAGATACAACTTTCTTCATTTAGGACTAGTCCAAGTATCTACAAAATCCTTAACTAGAAAAGGTATAAATTATTCCTTACTTCTATCCCTTAGAGACTGTAAGCATCTAAAATTCTCAGATTCCCTTCTTAGACTTCTAGAATCAACACTACATGAAGAATATGTTTCCTTCGATAATATGTTATAACATAGTATGATCTTAATCTGATCTGGATGTTCATAATAATGTAGTATGTTAAATATGATGATTAGGGATACATATAATGTCTAGTAAAGATTCCTAGACCTTTTGTTTGAAACTATTGATTTCTTGATTTATTATTTAATAATGCTCTGTTGATTAGGATTAACCATGTTGCATGTAGTTTATAGACAATTATTATATATAAGAATGCAACACATGTATTTGTTGGCCTAGAAACCCGTCCAAGATTTACTCATTAGGAGTAAATCTTGGATAGTCCCCGGTTTGGGACTGTTCTTGAACACCTAATCTCACTTAGGATGTAAGTGTATAATGTGTATTGGGTTTTTGAGAAACTTTCAGTAGCATTTCCCTGTTTGTTCTCTAAGTACATATGTACTTAGAGAACAGCGGGGAAATGCTGCCGAAATTTTCTTGAAAACCAATTACGCATTATACACTTACTAGTGAGATTAGGTGTTCAAGGATGGGATAGGTGGTACACATTTATTATATATAAGAATGACATCAAATGTGTTTGTTGGCCTAGAAACCCGTCCAAGATTGACTCATTAGGAGTAAATCTTGGATAGTCCCCGGTTTGGGACTGTTCTTGAACACCTAATCTCACTTAGGATGTAAGTGTATAATGTGTATTGGGTTTTCGAGAAAATTTTGGTAGCATTTCCCCGTTTGTTCTCTAAGTACATATGTACTTAGAGAACAGCGGGGAAATGCTGCCGAAATTTTCTCGAAAACCCAATACACATTATACACTTACTAGTGAGATTAGGTGTTCAAGGATGGGATAGGTGGTACACATTTATTATATATAAGAATGACATCACATGTGTTTGTTGGCCTAGAATGTGAACAATCATTGTTTTTTATATTACTTGTACATTGGTATAAATTAGAATGAACAATCACTAAATTATATACTGTTTGTATGGAATCCGGCTTCATTGTAGATATCTATTATTGTTGGCCTAGAAACCCATCCAAGATTGACTCATTAGGAGTAAATCTTGGATAGTCCCCGGTTTGGGACTGTTCTTGAACACCTAATCTCACTTAGGATGTAAGTGTATAATGTGTATTGGGTTTTCGAGAAAATTTTGGTAGCATTTCCCCGTTTGTTCTCTAAGTACATATGTACTTAGAGAACAGCGGGGAAATGCTGCCGAAATTTTCTCGAAAACCCAATACACATTATACACTTACTAGTGAGATTAGGTGTTCAAGGATGGGATAGGTGGTACACATTTATTATATACTAGGGAAATGTTGCCTAATCTTTTCCTAATATATACTTGTTTCCTAATATATACTTGTTTTCTCTGATCATAGAATGGATAGATCATGGATGTCCATTCGTAATCGTTGCACCCCAGAGTTTATATCTGGTCTTGATCAGTTTATTAGATTTGCCGAGGAACATAGGAAAAAACCTACAGATAGGTTCTACTGTCCATGTAGGCATTGCGGTAACAACTTGAAAGTCAACACTGGTGAGGAAATCAAAAGTCATGTCATGTGCAACGGGATTGTACAAGGCTATACAGAATGGCACTGGCATGGAGAGATTTCAAAATCGAAACCAGTAGATGTCGATAGCAGTGCTTGGGTGGAAGAAGAAATTGCCTCTGATGACGTAAATGTGAACGAACCAGTTCCAGCAGACATCGTTGATGCGATGCTGGATAGTTGTAGGGTAGAGCACACCGATCCACCTCCTATCTTTACAAACATTGTGCATGATGCTGAGATACCGTTATACACAGGTTGTGCTAAGTTTACGAAGCTTAGCGCTGTCTTGAGATTGTATAAGTTGAAAGCTAACAATAGATGGAGCGACAAAAGCTTCACTTCATTGTTGACTTTGTTGAAAGAAATGCTTCCTGAAGGAAACGAGCTTCCAATCTCAACATACCAGGTAAAGAAAATGTTGTGCCCAATGGGAATGGAGGCCAAGAAGATACACGCATGCCCGAATGATTGTGTATTATTTCAAAAGGACTATGTAGATTTGAAAGATTGTCCAAAATGTGGTGCGTCACGGTATAAATTGACGACTTCGGGGGAGTCCAAAACTTGTTCTCCTGCCAAGGTGTTGTGGTATCTACCTATAATATCACGGTTTCAACGCTTGTTTGCAAATCCGAAAGATGCGAAGAATTTGAGGTGGCATGCAGATGTTAAGAAAAATAATGATGGGATCCTACGACATGCGTCTGATTCCCCACAGTGGAAGAAGATTGATCTATTGTACCCTAAATTTGGTGAAGAAGATAGGAATCTAAGACTTGGGCTTTGTACAGATGGGATGAATCCGTACGGGACATTGAGCAGCCAACATAGCACTTGGCCAGTCATGCTTGTTATATACAATCTTCCTCCCTGGATGTGTATGAAAAATAAGTACGTTATGTTGTCATTGTTGATATCGGGTCCTAAACAACCCGGAAATGATATCGATGTTTATCTTGAACCTTTGATTGATGACTTAAAGAAACTTTGGGCTGAAGGTGTGATGACCTATGATGCTTCAGCAAGAGAGACATTTCGTTTGCATGCTATGTTGTTTTGCACTATTAATGACTTTCCAGCATATGAGAATTTGTCTGGATATAGTGTCAAAGGAGCTAAAGCGTGTCCTATATGTGAAGAAAACACTGATTCAATAAGACTAAAACATGGCGGCAAGACTGTATATCTTGGTCATCGAAGGTTTCTTTCAAAATTCCATCCGTATCGTAGGAAGCGCAAAGCATTCAATGGATGGAATGATGAACGAAGTGCACCTAAACCTATACCAGGGGATGTTGTTTATGAAAGAGTAAAAGACATTTTCAATGAATTTGGTAAGAAATCACAATGTAGTATGGCCACACGGAGTGACAATTCTTCATTCAAGAAGAAGTCAATATTTTGGGATCTTCCTTATTGGAGTTCTTTGACAGTCAGGCATTGTATCGATGTAATGCACGTTGAGAAAAATGTATGTGATAGCATCATTGGTACTCTATTAAATATACCAGGTAAGACTAAAGATGGGATAAAATCCAGACTGGACCTACGTGAAATGGGAATAAGGTCAGAATTAATAGAATTACGTGAAATGGGTAATAAAAGAACATACTTACCTCCCGCTTGTTACACGTTGTCTAGAAAGGAGAAGAAAACTTTTTGTGAATGCTTGGTAAATGTTAACGTGCCACATGGTTACTCATCCAACATCCGTAGATTGGTATCAATGAAAGATCTGAAATTGATAGGTCTTAAATCTCATGATTGTCACACTCTAATGCAACAAATATTGCCCGTGGCAATTCGATTTATATTGCCGAAGCATGTAAGGTTTGCAATTACCAGACTTTGTTTCTTTTTCAACAGTCTATGCAGCAAAGTTATTGACCCTGATACTCTCGATAATTTGCAAAGAGAAGTGGTTGTTACCCTATGTCAGCTTGAGATGTATTTCCCTCCTTCGTTCTTTGATATCATGGTACATCTTGTTGTCCACTTGACTAGGGAAGTGAAAATGTTGGGACCAGTTTTCTTGCATTGGATGTATCCCTTTGAACGATACATGAGCGTTTTTAAAGGTGATGTTCGAAACCGTTATCGGCCTGAAGGGAGTATTATTGAAGGTTATGTGGCGAGAGAGGTTATGGATTTTTGCAATGACTTTCTCAGTGGTAATGACACTCCTGATAATGACAAGAATATTGAGGAGGGCAAAGGAATTTTGGGATCACGGGTGAAAGTAATCAGCCGTGAGCAGTTGGAACAAGCTCACTTGTATATTTTACACAATATGGATGAAGTGAGTGTTTATATCGAGGAACATACCAATTTCATAAAGAGACAACATCCTCGAGCAAGTTCAATGTGGCTTGCTAGAGAGCATAATAAGACTTTTACTAAGTGGTTTGAAGATAAAGTCTTACATCAACTATCTCAAACACCACATGATATTACAGAAACTATCAAATGCCTCGCCTTTAAACCAAAACCGAATGTTATGTCTTATGAAGGGTTTGACATTAATGGATTCACATATTACACAAAGCGCCAAGATGATAAGAGTGTCGTCCAAAATAGTGGGGTCACTCTTCAAGCGTCAACTATGTACTTTGCAAGTGCAAAGGATAAGAGTCCACGTGAAGCTAAAATGTCATATTACGGTGTCATTGAGGACATTTGGGAGTTTGACTACATAGATTTCAAAATTCCGCTCTTTAAATGTAATTGGGTTGATAACACCAAAGGAGTTATAGTGGATGAATTGGGTTTCACTTTGGTGAACTTTGAAAAGATTGGCGAGAAGGGTGAACCATTCATATTGGCATCACAGGCGAAACAAATATTCTATATCGATGATCCTGCAAATGATAAATGGTTGGTTGTTCTTCATGGTAAAAGACAGTTCATTGAAGATCCTATAGATGAAGAAGAGTACTATGATAAGTATGATGACTCCAGTCCATTCTCAGTTGGGTTGCCAACTCCACAAAATATTGAAGCTAATGATGACTTATATGTGCGCGGAGATCACAATGAAGGATTGTTAATTGATAAAAGATCACAATTTTAGAGACATGTATGTTTATACAAATGCTAAATGTTTGCCTTTTTCTAGTTAATACAAATGCTAAATGTTTGCCTTTTTCTAGTTAATACAAATGCTAAATGTTTGCCTTTTTCTAGTTAATAGAAATGCTAAATGTTTGCCTTTTTAATGACATTTTCAGATGGCTGACCATGATGAGCATGATGTCCATGATGAGCATGAAGTTCATGATGAGCATGCTGTCCATGACGAGCATGGCGAGGATACTAATGTAAGTTCTAAAAACATATCATGTATTTCTATAAAATTCATTATCTTCTAGTTATGTCATATATCCTATATTTCTATATTGGGTTAAGTTAGTGTGTTTTATTTTTGTCAAATTTTAGGTTGATGCACCTGTACCCACTGAAGCACTGGAGCAACTTGATGCGCAACACCAGACACTTAACAAGAAAAGGGGCATCACTCTGTTGAAGAAGTTATTAGCGCTAAGTGGTAGTGGATCTAAATTGGTGGTGGAGTTTGATAATGGAGGAAATCCAATTGGAGTGAACCGCAATAATTTTGTGAACTATCTTGGGTGTACCACTCGGAGCCATTGTGGTGTTAAGTATGACAATTGGCATAAAGTTCCTCAAGGGAAAAAAGACTTGATATGGAAGGATTTATGCGTGAGTTATTATTATTTGCAATTCTATTTTGTAGATTACAAATTCTATTATTTGCAATTCTATTTTGGATACTAGTTAATAACATTTCTATTTTACAGAATCTGTTTGCATTGGATGAGAAGTTGCATCGTAAAAATGTGATGCAACGCGCTGGAAAGATGCTTAGGAATTATAGGACAAATCTGAACAGAGAATACATAAAAGAGGGTGATAAGAAGAAGAAGTCAGCCCTTGAACAATGGAACTTCTTGGACAAAGAAGATTGGGACAATTTTGTTGCTTCAAGAAAATCTGAAGAATTCAAGGTATTAGGTGTCACTCCTAATTTAATTAATATACATTGTATTCACCTGTTTCAAGATTAGCATTTAGTGCTACTAACCAAATCATTAATGTGCATACTAACTAGGCCCTCAGTGACGCACAAAAAGCAAGGCGTGCACTGAATGTGCATGACCACACTATGGGTCCAAAAGGCTATGCAAGCGTTCGCCAAAGACTACAGGCGGAGTCTGCGGCTACTCAGGAGTCTGCTCCTACTCAGGAGTCTGCCACACCCATGCCTCGCCATGATATCTGGATAGCTGGCAGGCAAAACAAGAAGGGTGAAATAAAGAAGCCTGTAACTGCTGAGGCGGCTGCAAAAATGGTAAAATACAACTCTTAGAGAAATCGTTTGAATATTGATTATTTGTGGTGTTAACTTACCAATTTCTGTTTATGGTGATTAGCGGGAGCTGCACGAGCAGAGGAAACAAGGCACGTTCATCCCTCAGGGCACAAGGGATGAATTGACAGTTGCTCTGGGTAACCCAGAGCATCCTGGACGTGTTAGAGGTGCCGGCGCTGGTGTTGGCATCAAAGCATTCTTTGGGCCATCCCAGCGCAAACCCAGAGCGGGACTTTCTCAAGAAGAGGTAACCTATTCTTTTTTTAGAATGTTACTGCAAAAGGAAATTCATTAATAAGAAGCTAATGTTTCTTTTATCCATGTATAGGAGAATAAGAGAGTTGAGGATTTAGTTGCTAAGAAGATCAACGATGTAGTTGCTGAGAAGGTCAAGGAAGAATTGCTGCGGTGGCAGGCATCTCAGGCTTCCAATACGCCTATGGCGACCCACTCTTCTCCTGATGCACAGACTGCGAGTAATCCTGGAGACCCATCGCCTAGCACGTCTGCTGTAAGTATTGTTTATGACATTGTAGTTAGTCTTTTCAAGTTGTTATGTTTTCAAGATGATATGTATATATGTATAATATTCTTTACGTAAATTTGTAGGCATTGAAGCCATGCCGCTTAAGAATGCAAGACTACGTTGTTGCAGAGGCGCAGGCTTACCCGTCCCTTCCTGGGGCAATGTTTCACGGGACTCCAATGCCACAGGGCTACGTTCGTGTGAGCCCGATACGTGTGTTACCTGATTGGAGAGAAGCTACATTGCCATATCCCCACCCGGATATTGATAGACTTGCTGATGCAGAAGGCGGGGTGATATTGTGGCCCAAAGCAGATGTCGTCTACACGACTGAAATTGTAAGATAAATTTACATTGATTTAGACTGTTAATGTGTATATATGATGTCAACTGATCTGAAATTATATGTACAGGTTAAAAAGAAGACACCAGGAGCACCTAGGCCTCCACTTCCACTTCCCGCATTACCCGATTGGGTTCCAACTGACCTAACATACCCGTTAGGTCCTGCTTGTAGGGGAATGGCATGTTGGCTATGGGCACATAATGTACATTGCCCTATAATTATTTCTTTAGATGCAGATTATGCAGGTCAATGATACGATAGCTCTTTATTTATACAAGATATTATTGAGCTGTTTATGTATGATTGGCTGAATACATCAATGATAGAGACATGGATAAGGTGAGATCTTGTTTATACATCCATATACCTTGTGTAAGATCCGGTGATCTGGTTTCTTATATATTAATGCATACGCCTATATGTTTTGCAGCTACCTAGTCGAAGATCATTGCAAACAATTTGCATTTGATCATGTGGGATTTTTGATTCCATCATTGATTAGTTTGGTAGCTAAAGACCCTGATAATGTTCAACAATACTGTATAGATGCTTTTACAATTTTTGGTCAGCAAAAGAAGACGATAATAATAGCTCCATTCAATGTCAAGTAAGTTTACTTTATTTATAATTTGGACTTAAGAAAATTCCATTTTTATTTTGCATTTTGAGTTATTAATTGTTAACTTCTTACTTCTAGCGGTAGACATTGGGAGTTACTAGTTATTGTCCCCGGGACATTCACTGTTTATTATCTAGATCCTGCGGGGAGTACATTGAACACTAAAATTGGACACGTAATGAGAATGCCATTATTCTGGTGAGAAATATTTCATTTTTATATCCGTTAACATCTTTTATTACATTACTATTTACTTATGCAATTTATTGTGTTATATTAACATGTAGGGGTTTAGATGCATTCAAAAAGGCTGGAGGAACGGTCCCAAGGAAAAAGAACCAGCCAATAAATTGGCAGAACGTACAAGTAAGTTCCCGACTCAAATATATATATTATTGATGTGAATTGTGCTTAGTTGTATTATTTTGTATGTTTCAATTTATAGTGTGCTACACAAGACAATGGATGGGCATGCGCATACTATGTGATGCGATTTATGCAGATGATTATCAAATATGCCGCATTGGACATCGATACCATACATGAGGTATTATATATATTCTCATTAGTTAGTATGCAATATATCAATCTTATATTATTTTTATATTATTACTTATATATATACATCATTCTCTTTGCAGGTGTTTAAAACTGACAACACTACAGGTAAACGTTTAAAAAATATACATGCTCCATATACGATGGAAGCATTAAATGAAGTAAGAGAAGAATGGGCAAAAGCCATACAAGCAGTGGCAACTGTAAGATATAATTGGGATGTTGATAGCGATAATGAATGATACTATGTAAATGAATATTTCTGAATGTTAATACATGTATTTGAATGTTTCTATATGTGTGTGAATGTGAGAATTGAATTGATGTCTGAATGTATGTACTTGTGTAGAATTTTGCTTGTGACTTTTGCAGGTTTGCGGCCTGTTTGTAGGCTGATATCAATGGATGTCGTAAACCTGCAGTTCAGAAAACTGAACTGCAGGTTCTCATCCTGCTGACCAGCCACAGCAGGCCTGCAAACTGATATGAAAAAAATATATATAAATAGGCGTCGGTTATTTATAGAAAACCGTCAGGAAAGACCTACAGCGTCGGTTTTTTCAATAAACCGACGCCTGATGTGGCCAAAGCAGTCCTGGAAATGGCGTCGGATATTCATATCAAACCGACGCCTATTTAACATATAGGCGTCGGTCGTTTAGTATATAACCGACGCCAAAAGTGTTCGCGCCACAAAAAATGGCGTCATCTAGGGCACTTTATGCGTCGGTCATCTACTAAAAGACCGACGCTATATTCCATAGTGGCGTCGGTGTTTTATTTACTAAAACACCGACGCAGAAAGTGCCCTAGATGATGCCGTTTTCTGTGGCGCGAACCCTTTTGGCGTCGGTTATCTACTAAACGACCGACGCCTATAGGTTAAATAGGCGTCGGTTAAAAAACCGACGCCGAAGTGTTCGACCTTTAGCGGCGCCCACATAGGCGTCGGTCGGAAACCGACGCCAAATGGGGTTAAACGACCGACGCCAAAGGCCGTTTCTGTAGTAGTGATAGGTCTCTCTGATCAAACTATACAAATCTTGTGTTCTCTAGTTGTGTGATTGTTCGTTTCGTCTCGTATGTGCTTTCTTCACAAAATAGGTGTACACTTTCATTTGAATCATTAATGGACTGGTATTGCGGCCTGGTGCTAAAGTTTTGGATGATGTCAAGTTTATCCAAGATCGAGAAGTTTGAGTTCTCAATCAACTTTGGGTTGTGACAGATCATGATGTGTGGAGTGCTCGTGCAACTAGGAGTTGCTACTACCTCGGGAAGGGGTCTAGAACATACCAAGCTCCATAAAAAACAAAAAAAGAAGGAGATGGAATAGAAGTTTCTTACCACTATCCAGTTATCCTTATCCTATAAAACCCTGGTTGAAGTCACCAAGGAAATTACTATAGTAAGAATTTGGGTGGAACTCGAAGATCTCTAATCTCTCCAAACAAAGCTATATCATAATTAACGGCTCTACTTACTGTGTATGACAAAATTTTATTCGTGATCACATCTATAATTCCGTCATCATGTACCTTTAAAACACAGATGATAAACCCAAAGATGAAGATAAAGCTCCTATTATTATGTTCCTTACTCTCTTCATACAAGAAATTTTGGGAAACTCTTAAGTATAGAAAATCTTCAATCAATATGGAGGAAATTATATCTTCTTTGAAGTTCATATCAGTAGTTGATAAAGATCTTATTATTGGATCAAGCAGTAGTCAAGCAGATGCGTTCATGACCATGGGCCGAATAAAGGAAAAGGGAAACAAGAATAAGGGGACTTACAGAGATAAGTCCAGGCCCAAGAATGGGAAGATCTATAATTGTAAGAAAACCAGACACATTGTTGATGACTGTTACAAGTGGAAGGACAAGTTGAATAGGGAGAGCAATGGTCAAAAGCCAGAACAACCTACATATGTTAATGTAGCATGAGGAGATACAAACCTTTTTCTTATGTCATCATCCTCAATGTCATCCTCATCCATTAATTTTCAGACTTTGTGGATTCTAAACTCCCTATGTTTACACCACATGTTTCTACATAGAGATTAGTTCTCTTCTGATGCACACTTTCATAGAGGAATAGTGAACATGGTAAATGATATACATGTCAGGATATTAGCATATGGTCAATCCACATAAAGATCTTTGATGGAGTTATTCAAATTGTCTTAAATGTTTATCATGTTCAAGGCCTTCAGAAAAATCTCATCTCAATCAGCCTTCTTGAAGCCATCAATTTTCCATATTGGGTTGAAAATGGAATCTGGTCCATAACCAAAGGAGTTATTTCTCTAATTAAGGGAGTACACAATCATGAAAACCTTTATAATATGATTGGTGAATGTCACTGATGTAACTTCTATTGTTTCTTTCTCAACTACATTAATTATGGATAGCACTAAGTTGTGGCATATGACACTGGGACACGTGTCTCAAAATTTTAATCTGGTAATGAATTCTAGATGGTGTCGGTACTGGAAAGTTAGATTTATTAGAGTACTTAGTAATAGGCAAGCATAAAGGTCAATATTTCTACTACAATGCATACTATAAGGGTATTATTGATCAAGTCCATTCATATATCTAGGGGCCTACTCAACTTCCGTCCAAGGATGGTGCTAGATTTATGCTTATTTTCATTGATCATTTCTTAGAGAAAGTTTGAATATATTTCCTAAAACATAAGTCTAATGCTTTTGATCAGTTTAAAAAATTATAGATGTTGGTTGAAAAGCAAACAAGAAAATACATCAAAAGACTGAGAATAGATAACAATATGGAATTTTATTATTCTAAATTTGATCAATTTGAAGGTATTTCTAGACACCACACAATTAGACATACAACTAAGAAGAATGGTGATGCAAAACATATGAATAGAAATCTTCTAGAGTGACCATGATGCATGTTTATCATTATATGTCTTATCAAATATTTTTGGATAGAAGCCGTCTATACTACAGCATATCTTATCATTCATTATCCATCTACTCCACTTGATTTTAAAACTCTAAAAGAGGTATGGTCTAGTCATCCTACAAATGACTCAAATATGTGTATTTTGGTTGCCCTATATATGTCTATTCAAATGAAGGCAACCTTGAGCCTAGAGAAAAAAGTGTGTTTTTCTTAGTTATGTTGGTGGTTTTAAGGGATATAGATTATGGTGCATTGAGCCAAACTCATCACAATTCTTGATTGGAAGAAATGTCACATTTGACGAGTCTGCTATATTTTCTATAAAATATGATGGTGTTACCTCTTCTAATTTAGGTCCATCTCAGAATTCCACAAAGTGGGTGGATAGTGGATACAACCCAACACCTCCTATTGTTACACGAGAAAATCCAGATGATGACAAATATGGCACTCTTAAAGAATAGACATATAGCATTCCTCATGCAAGAGAAAGAAGACAAATCAGACCGCCTACAAGGTATTTAAATTATGTTGTTGAGTATGTCTTGTCTAATGCATAAGAGAAAAATGATTATGGTGAGATATCTACCTATGTTGAATTTATGTCTGATCTTTTTTATGAAGGTTAACCAATAGCTTTATTGATCCATCAAGTCATTATGTGCTATTACAAGTAGATCATTCTCAAAGTTTTCCTTGGAAAATAGTGGAACAGAAATAAGGTGTGCTTTATTAGATAAGGAGTGTCTAGCTTTATTAGCTTCCATATAGATGTGCCTAATATTGAAAGCTAGTAAATCATCACATAGGAGGATACTATCCTTAATACTCAGATCTTTGTACCCTCTTCCATGTTCACCTTTCTTCACTACCTCCTCCAGAGATAGACAATATGTCTTGATGCTCATCTTTTTATAGACTCTTTGGATCATTTCCTTCAAGTTTTCCCTTAGAGTCTCCACCCCCACCATGAAGGATGATGATGCTTGGTCATGTCTTTAGAAATAAGTATCTACAATCAGACCCTTTGAGTCATGAAGAACAACTTTGATGGATATAGACTCTCCCAATTTTCAGCTAATGACGATATTTAACTTAGTAGTTCATCCTTGGGTGGACGCAATCTTGTATGTGATATGTGATTTGTGTTAGTTGTCCCGCAATTCATCCCCCCTTGGTATTTGTTGTACTCAATCACCATATTATGGAAGTCTGCTACTAGTGACAGGGTGTGTACTGGTTTTTCCTTGAAGGGGGCTTTGTTCCTCACTGTCTATAAACCCACATGACTATCATTTTTTGATCTACACTTTCCTCATCCTCATAGTTCATAAGTTCATGGAGAATTTCCACTCCTATGGATGCATAATGTCAAATAATCAAGTAGTCCATGCATGTGCATGAACAAACACGTTTTTCATGAGTATGGTCAAAGATGGCATGGAAAATGTCTTCATCATCCCCTTTACACTTGTGACATGCTCTACTATTCGTTACACTTTGTGTATGTAGCTTGTCTATCATGGGTAGAAGCTCCATGTATAATATCTAATTGAATGTCTCATCTTCGGCGGCCACTTCCTCCTCCACTATCCCTTGGAGTCACCATCTTCCATCATTGATGAGGATATATGACCTTCTATTAGGAACTCATAAGCTGACCTGGTTAAGAACTCTTCATGGTTATCGAGTTCCTAAAATGTGGTATCATGTTTCCTAGTCTTTCTCAATGGGATCTAAAGGATGTGATCAGAAATGTCTTATGGCATGCGATTTCTCACCTTCTCCAGGTCCCATTATCTGTCCTCATATTGGACTTGACTAGTGTTGTTGTATCCTCCATTATTAGTAGTTGTCCTTCCTGGTATCCAGTGGTCTTTGAAAATCCTTCCAGTGGCTTTGTCCCCTATCTGCCATATCATTCCTTCCTTGACCTCTTGTAGCGCCCCTCCGATGCTCCTCTAAGTATAGCTTGATCTATATCCTACATTGGTTGTGATGACTTCACTTCTATTATAATATTTGTGTTGCAATACCTTGCCTACTAGTGAGTCCTTATTTGTAGCTAATTTTCATCTTTGTTTTTCCAATAATGTTGGTTGAAGGTTTTCTATTCCAAAATCTCAGTCCTCTATTTTTTTGGGTTTACACAGTGTGTCCCATGTTACCCAATGGATCTTTCTCTCCCCTTCCTTTGATCCCTATTAGAATCTTGCTATCATACTTCTAATATCGTCTAATAGGCCATTTAGGATTTTAAAAACACTCATTATGTAGGTAGGGATGGTATGTATCACTAGGGGTGAGCATTCGGTTA
This sequence comes from Alisma plantago-aquatica, assembly GCA_963693085.1. Lineage (NCBI taxonomy): Eukaryota > Viridiplantae > Streptophyta > Magnoliopsida > Alismatales > Alismataceae > Alisma > Alisma plantago-aquatica. Next base: position 1,164,112,318 of record OY856413.1, on the reverse strand, counting down.
ATTCGGTCGGTTACGGTTAATTCAGTTCGGTTAAACGGTTAATTTGTGGTTTGAGATTTTAACCATTAACCTAACCAAATTGAGTCGGTTAATTCGGTTATTATCCAATCGGTTAATGGTTAATTCGGTCGGTTACTTTGGTTAACCAAATAACACTTGTGTAATAATATTATTTGAAATAGTCATAGAATTTGGGACAATATTGTTATATTATAGTAGTATTGTTGTAAATTTAATTTTGTATGGCTCGTAAAAACTTGATTACTATATATATGGGGGAGTATTTTGAAATAAAAGTACAACTATATATGTATATATGCATGTGTAGGATATTATTTATGAATAAATTATGACTATTCAGTTAATTCGGTTAACCAAACCAAAAATATCTTTAACCATCAAATTAACCATTTAACCGATTAACCGAAATAAATTAACCAAATTAACTGAATTAACCAAATTGACCCAATAAAATTAACCATTCGGAATTAACCGTTTGGTTAATCGGTTATTAACCAAATTCTGCTCACCCCTATGTATCACCACCTTTATGGGTACTTCCTTCCCCAATTTGGAATGCAACTTCTCTTTCCACCCTTGTAGTTTCTTCCATACTTTTTCTTTAATAGTGTTGAAGACTTGTTTCTTTGATCTCCCCTACGTCTGATCTATATTATACTATGTCGGTTGCAGCTATGAAGGAAGAGATGGATGTGGATTCTTATAAATCCTTCTGCTAGAAAGAATATTTTTGGATGCAAATGGATATTCAAAACAAGGCTCAATGTGCGGTTAGTTGCAAAAATCTATAGTCATGTGGAAGGCATAGACTACAATGATGTTTTTCTCCTATTGTCAAATGCACCTCCGTGAAATTTTTATTGGCATTAGTTGTTGGATATGATTTGGTGCTAGAGGAAATTGATGTAAAGACCACATTCCTTCATGGTGACTTAGAGAAGCAGATCTACATGCAGCAACCTAAAGGTTATATTTCTGTTGCAAACTAAGATCAAATGTGCTTCTTGAATAAGTCACTTTATGGCTTGAAACAATCCTATCGTAGAATTGATTCCTTCATGGTTAGGTGTGATTATTCCAGGAGCAAATATATTGCTCGATCTACTTGAAGAATTTTCCTAATGAATCTCTTATCTACCTCATTCTCTATGTCGATGACATGTTGATTTTAATAAGAGATATTTTTAAAATCTACAACTTAAGTCACTTAGTGGTAAATTTGAAATGAAGAATTTGGGAGCAATAAAGAAAATTTTGGTGATAGAAAATTTTAGAAGCCACAAAGCTAGAGGATTATTTCTCAGTCAAAATAAGTACGTGAAGAAAGTTCGACCATATTTTTCTATTTATAATGCATCTCTGACATCCATTCCTCTAAATGAACAATTCAAGAAGCTCTCATCCTCTAAATCACCACAAGAGGATGAAAGTTATATGTTTTTTTTTCATAATCAAGTTTTATTAATATCATCATGTATGCTATGATTTGCACTCATCTAGATATTGCCCAAGCATTTAGCATGGTGAGTAAATTATGTCCAGTACTGGAAAGCTACACTAGCAGGCAATCAAGTGCATTCTTAGGTACCTAAAGGGTACATCTTCTATATGTTTTGAATTTGGCAAGAACACAGAGACACTTGTTGGGTATATGAATTCTGACTTTTCAAATGATTAGCATAAAAGGTACTCTCTTATTGGCTATCTTCTTAATGTTTTTACTTGTATTGTAAGTTGGAAAGCTACATTGTAGCCCACTGTTGCATTATAGACTATTGAAGTTGAGTACATGACATTGACAAATGTCATAAAAGAAGCTATATGGCTTTTGACAAAGGCCATAAAAGAAGCTACATGGCTTAGAGGACTATGTGCAAAATTATATATTCTTGAAAACACAATGGTCATCTTCTGTGATAGTCAAATTGTAATTCATCCCACAAAGACCAGATGATTCATGAAAGAAAAAAGCACATCGACATCAAGTATCACTCCATTAGAGAGGTGAGTAAGCTTAGGGGAAAATTGTGGTGAAGAAGATTTCAAGTAAAGAAAATCATGTTGATACGATGACGAAACCATTGCCATTTTTAAATTCAAACACTATATGGACTTGGTTAGTCTACATAGCCTGAAGTGATGCCCTTAGGGACTGGAGGAGGAGATATGATCTACTATCATTCTTTTGAAAAGCCATAGACTTTGAGTCAAGGTGGAGATTGTTATGTTCCTCGAAGAACTATGTTGATCTAATTATAGATTTGGTATCATATGATCTATTTTCAAGATCTGAATAAGGATCCAGTTATAGTTCTATATGCATAAGTATTTGCACCCTTGCTAGGATTGAGGTCATCGTATATACTATATTGAGACGGTTACTAGTTGTACTCTAGGGTGTATTATGCCTCCTTGAAGAGTACTCCTCGTGTACCTTCTTCTATGGAATAATGAAAATATTGTTTCCTACCATGGAGTGGTCTCTCTCACCAAACCACATAGATCTCGTGTTCTTCTATTGTTTGATTGTTCGTTTGTTCTCGTCTGTGTTTTTCACACAAATTTGACATACACTTTTGTTAGAATCCTTAACAAGCAAGAAATATTTGGCAAAGTAGTAAGCATGGCGGCTGGAATAAGTTATATTGTGAGTAAACACGGGAATTTTTCTTGTTGTTAAACTAATTACCACTATATCTAAGTTTGATTCTATGAATGAAAATAGGTTAGGTATCAATCTTTGACATAAACGAAAATGTCAACTTAGGTCATGCAAATTTAATTCAAAAAGGTTGTTTGTATGTCTTCCTTCTCGATTTAGGCCTTTTATTTTGATTTTATATATATATATATATATATATATATATATATATATATATATATATATATATATCAAGTCAATGTAGAACAAAAAACGGAACCAAAAATGCTGACATCATGCTCAGCCCGTATGATACCAATTCTATAAAAAAATCAATAAAATCAGGATATAACTGAAACTTTGGAGTTATAGAGCTGAAAGTTTATCACTCAGAGATAAGTAGTTGAAGGTCATAATGAACTCGTTCTCTCTTATGTACCACTTTATCCGGTGATAACTTTATGCGGCTTTTTGTATTTGCGAAAGAAGTGTGTGATATCACAGGAAGACATGTCACGTCAGATGTGAAAATAGCGACCCTAACATTTATGTTCCGGTATGCTTCGATTTCCTTTGAGATACGATAAAGGCTGGGGATAATGTGTAGCTATCCAATCGAAAGTTGCTACTTTTATCCCCTTGTCTGTTGTGGCTTTCTTCAACCCCCGGAACTATAGTACGGGGTCTTCTACAACTGGAAGGCCCCCCACCCTTTACCTCAACCATCAAATCAGCAGGACCACCCAAAAAGGCATACATACAAAGTCGGATGAGGATGTGAAATAGATGTAAAGTTGCTGTAGATATGTATTCATGGAACAGAAATGAAAGAATACTTCAAAAGGGGGATTAAATTTCTACTGGTTTCTGTCCTCCTGAGTGAACTCATCCGTACATCCTCTACACATATATATTGATAAATTTGTTATAACCTTGGTAGCAAAAATAAAGAAACGCATGCACTTGTTGCTGATTTAATTTGACATGTCAAATATGAAAATTCGAAATATGTAACATGCCAAACCAGCGCAAGTTTCAAGTTTAGAGAGGAAATTGAAACAAACCTTCATCTCATTAGATAACGGAACATGCCAAAGGGCCAAAGTCCTGACCGTAAGTGTTGCTTTGGTGATGCGCTGAGGGTCTGGATCATCCCATATTAAGTGAAGGTGGCCAAATTCAATTTTCAAAGCCTTTGACTACATAATCTCTCTCTCTCTCTCTCTCAAGTGAAGTATCCAGTCAAATTTATTATTTCCATAACATTATTCCTTGTTTGTGACTACGAAGAAGATAGGATTCATGAAACGCTGATTTCCATGGAATACGGTGCAACACAAATGCTTGATGAGCATATAATTCAAGTACAATATGATATGATTTGTATGGCACGCAGCAGCCATGAACAAGAGAACCATGGTTAGAAGGACGCAGCATCGGAAAAAGAATAAGATACCGGTGAAGTTGAGCATAACAGGCGGTGATGAAAAGAAATTTGAGAACAGTCCTGTGGCGTAAAAAAATCCACCAACCACAAATCATTTACTTTCCAAGCTCTTCTTAGCTTCTCTCTGTACATAACAATCTCATTAGATATGAAGAAGAATCACAGCAAAGACATGTAAGTCAAAATGTTGTACATCATCCTAAGTTAATGTTTTCCACAAGTTATACTACGGGACGTCGATGTGACTAGGTCCGGCAGAGCTGCCATAGCTGTTGTGCCTCCTAGACGGTCCTGAAGGCGGTATTGGTCTTCCTCTCGGCAGCATGTTGAACGTCGGGAGCATCTGCTTCTTCTCAGAAAGAAAGCGGCGGTTGGCCTCAAGCTTGGTTCGTAAACCGTCGATCATGATGCCATATGGTCTTCCGTCCACACCATGGCTGCTGTGTCTCGCCCCATGGCATGTAGATGGAGAGAGCATGAGCAAGAGGATGAGGAAGAGGAAGGTGAAGGTGGAAACAGGACATTGGTGGTGATGGAAATGGGTCATTGTGGAGGAGAACAGAGGGAAAGATATGGACATATTATATGACTTATAGAAACGTCTTCCCCGGCTTCTAAAATATGGTACTGCTTTTTATACATGCACGATGGTTTCCTGCACAAGTCAAGGGAGGGGATGAGTGTAGTCCCTTTCTTTCAAGCGGGGGGGAATACACAATGAGGAAGAAAGGGAGAGACACACGGCAGCACCACGTTGAAATTGAGATCTGGAGATAAACAAGAGGCTAGTCTCTATAGGGCGGTGGGGGAAGATGGCAGTAGGAGAAAGAAAGGATGGTTGAAGAAGGTAACTCCGGGAAGGAGCGGGTTGGAGGAAAGGAGACAGAGGGAGGGGAGGAGGAAGACGGTCTACCTTGGTGTTTCTTTGTACCAATCAGTGACATGTTGCTTATATTATTGGGCATGACCGTGTGGAAATTGTGGCACTTATTTGTTTACAACCGGACATATATAGTTGGTAGGAGTTAGGGAGAAGGGCAGAATTATAGGGATCTGGTGATTTGACATCTGGAACAGAGCCCCTCCTCATTACTGCACTGGCTCCTATGATCGATTAGTCACACACTCACGCATGGATGTTTGTTTATGTGCAGCAGAGCCTGACACATGAACCCTTAGGCCGCTTTCCGATTTTGGACTCATTTATTTTATTCAGTTGCAGATAGACTGATGCTAGAATTTGTGAGCTGAAGGAAAAAAGGAGGCCCATAACTGTAGTATCAGATATGTACTTGAAAGTCGTACTTGGATCCTGTTTCCCTTTTCTTGATTGAAGTCGGAGAAACATTAAAATGTAGGCGTGATGCTTCCTCTGTTGTTGTCAAAAATAAAGAAAACAGTTCATTTAAGAGATCAATCACGCTGATGATTTGTACATTAGGATGAAGTGAGAAGCTACATACCTGAAGCTTCTTCTAGTCAATCTTCAGATGTACAACATGTCTTCCCCCGACATGGGATGCGACAGCACAGACATTTGACGAATAGAAAGTAGTCTTGAGTTCTCAAAACTGGAGATGTCACCGATTGGATGTATTAAATCAAATTGCATCTAAAAGGTGCCATTTCTTGGCGAATTTCCTGGCCTGATCAACAATATAACACATGCAGTTTTGGGATTATTGTATCTTACAATGCATTTGGAGAACGAATCTTCTAATCTGTAAGAGGCTAAAAACTTAGTAGTTTGAAATTTCATATAAAACCCAAAAGCAGATAGATTTGGTGTTTTTGCTGAAAACAATAAAATTGCTGAAAACAAGAACCCTGTGTGAACACCACAACCAACGGAACCCTATCTACCACTTTTTGTCAGGTAAGGCTAACAATACCACTGCACAGCGTGCATAGGCACTAGACACTCAGCTGCTGAATTCTGCATGTGAAGGGTGCAGAAGCGAGTCACTGTATAGGATATACTGTGATTTGACTAGTGCGGCCAATAAGGCACCCTCTATCTATGGTTCCAATATACAAGGCCGCAATGTTGGTACGAATCTTCTTCTTATTAGCTGTTTTTGACGGGAGGCAAAGGTTGTCAAGATTCCGACCCGTTGCCGTGTTTAGTTCAAATGATGAGTTTGTTCTACCTGTGTTTGGCCGAACATTGAGGTGCGTAACTGTATTAGCCGTTCCATCCATACAAGCAGAACACAGTTGAGAACTTGAGACTAACAACTAAACAAGTTGACAGATCGCTAGTATGGTCTCCATTTATAACAGTGAATGTGGACGGAACAATAATAGAACCATACCATTGAGGTGAAGTGGTTAGTCCACAAAATGTTGTACATATTCAGAAAATAGAAATTCTTTTTTCCGCAGACTAATCACTACAGTCCTAGACAAACAAGTTCCCTGAGGATCCTCACATGATAGACTCCACTCAACCCCTTAGCGTCCATTAATGCATGGCATGTTGACACACAAATAAAAAGTGTGATGCGTAAGTGAGTACCTAAGTTTACACCAATGATTTCTCGTTTCGAAGTGGAGGACAAAAGAAAGATATTACCGTCTCTTGATGAACTAGAGTTTTTTATATTTCTAAAAGGAAAAACATCTTATTGGATATCAATTTTTCTTTTAGCTTTAATTTTTTATAAATATTAGAAGCACCAAGAATCTCAAAAAGTTCTTTTCCGATTCATATAACATCATAAGAAATATCATTTTAGGAGAGTGTGAGGAGTACCATAAGGGAGTGAGTAGTGTAGGAGAGTGCGGAATGCTTATATTTTGTAGTGAAGCAAATAACCATGTCAAGAGACTTATACAATGCAAATTTGTGAGAGTGCTTTTGCTATTTTGAACCCTCACTTGTAAATACCTCTCCTTGAGCCAATACAAAAATGGGCAGTGAAAAAATTTGTGGGTATCCCCTCTAGTAGATATAGAACCTCATGAATAGCCACTGTTGAACCCCCAAAATCAAACATTGTGTCTCTTATGTTTGATAGATTTTTCTTCTATGTTGAATGATGGAACCAACATGTGATACTCCTTGATATAAAGTTTTCTATTTCACCCCACTTTGTGTTGTCATTCCAGATCTCATATGCTTCTCTTTGGACTCCTACTATTTAAATATGTTGTGGTCAAGATTGTCTTTAAACATTGAGTTGCTACATGACTTGGCTCTTTGTTTGTTTTCTATGGCTTAATTTCCCACCTTCAGTGTCATGTAATCATTAAATGGTTGTTTTAAGGGTTTAGGACTCCTCTATGTCTCTACTAGAGGTAAGGATCACGACTTCCACTTATGTTATGCAACAAGTTAGAGAATCATCTCATTTTCACTTATATGATGTTGTTCACTTAGTCACTATCATTTTCATCCTTTATTTTATATTGAAAACCCTCTTCTTGGGTACTAAGAAATGTTCCCTACATCATATATCAATGTTGTGATTGTGAGGCATGGGGTTCCTAGCTATGAAAAATATTGTTCAGTATTGGTTCCTCTTTTTGCCACACCAACTTGGTTGTTGTAACATACCAAACCCTAGACTACCCATAAAAATCCTTGAAGGTAAGAATTTGATTAGTAAATAATTATTACCCTAATATTTTCCAAATGTGTAAGAAAAAATTATATACAATTATTACATAGATTGGTATATACAACATATTTAGGTGTAAAATTTTTCTTAAGTTTAATATGAGATCCTCATTCAAAAATTGTGAACTTTTTTGGTGTATGGTCGATAACTTTAGGATAATATATGAAATTATATTTGTCTCTAATTCCCATTTAGTAAATAATTGCAAAAATTCTTATGACATGTGCTCAATTAATACAACTAATAATACCAACAAAATATGGATACTAATAAACATATCTAAATGTGAATTAAATCTTGGGATATGCTTATATTCATATATATATATATATATATATATATATATATATATATATATATATATATATGTATGTATATATATATGTATGTATATATATATAAATATATATATGTATGTATGTGTGTGTGTGTATATATATGTATATGTGTATATATATATATATATATATATATATATATATATATATATATATATACATATATATATATATATGAATACATATATGAATATATATACATATATATGTATATATACATACATATATATACATATACATATATATACATACATATATATATATGTATATACATATACATACATATATATATGTATATACATATATATACATATATATGTATGTATACATACATATATATATATATATATATATATATACATACATGTATATATAGTGCATTTTCAATACCCGTGCAAGTACTATAGAACTTGCTACTTGTGACTGAATAGAGGGTGGCATTAATTATAAATAACCTTCTTCTCACAAAATTGCACTCCCTTCTTTTGCACCATCATACTCTTCCTCGCCTTTTGTAAAGAGACCAGCAAGCGCCTCACCCATCAGCTACTCCCGTCCATTGAGCTTATCCCAAACTTCATGTGCATCTCCATGCTCCTCCTTATCATCTACCATCACGATATACAACATCGGGCACCAACAACATCCCTCCACCCCCAAAAGAAAAATCCAAGACCGCTATATACTCCTCTAAATATACTACCTTCTAGTAGGGAAAATGGTATGGTGGGATTAAAGACAACCTCGTGACCAGTCCAGGGATA